>VXBO01007507.1:2089-28341 GCA_013400135.1 Rhinoptilus africanus | reverse complement strand
TCACCACAGAAATGGGTAATTATAGGACATTTTATCTCTGTTAGAATTCTAGTTGATAGCTTTGTCAGATATGGAGAAATTATTTGTGAAAGTGTGGTTTAGTGTTAAGTTTTAAATTACATTTATACTTTTAGACTTCTAACAGACTAAAATAGGAGAGNATATTCACCATCAGGCTATAAAACATACTATATGTAATACAAAAATCTTTAACAGGGACTACCTTCCACTCACATGGAAAGGTGTTACTAAAAATGTGATCTCAACTTTAATTAAAGAAGTATTTCTACACCTGAGTATAATTGAGACTGGAATATAAAGTTCATTTTTCTCCTAAAATATATTTTTATGAAATAACTGTGACAGTGTTTTGGGGAACATACATTTCAATTTTCAAACCTGCATTTTATAATCCATCATAATAGACAAGAACTAAAGTATTTCAAGTGAAACCAAAATGATGGTTTTCAACCTTATTATTCTTCAGAGTATGCATAGATGAGGTGTGAAATATACTTTAAAAGATTCATTCACCCTCCTTCAAGACAGGGTTATCAAGACCTAAACCATTTGTGACAAGCAATACCATTTCTTTAATTGCCATTAAACCAATTGTTCTTCTGTTTCCTATAGAAATGTGTTGCTAATGTTTGACCTCAGTTTGTCTCAGCCCAGGAGATTCACTATTTATGTCATACCCACAGTGAGTTCTCAGCTACAGGGAATGAGATTATTCATGAGGTAAGAAGTCATATAACTAATGACAAACTGAAAAATAATTAAATAAGAAAAATTAGTTTGGACTGCATCTGAAGCTATAAGCATAGGGATTATTTTGTGAAATAGATACCCTCTAAATTATCTAAATCTCAAATCTGAAAATAGACTCCCATTCAGGCAGAATGTCATAGGGTTTGTTTTGGCTCCAGTGCAGATTTGAGATGTACCCTCTAGTTTGCTGCTAGGAAGAAAGACCATGTAGAACTGAAGTTCCACACTCTTTATAGCAATGAAGTTGATACCTATTTTTTCAAAATCAATTACTTAGATTTTCCAGACCTAGCTGAAACTGTGAAATGCTGTTTTTCAGCACTCTGAAATACACCTAAATTCAGAACACTTTAGAAGTTTTAAGATTAAATAAAATTAATCTGATTAGAGATGTTTAGTCCACTCTTTTTATCTTCTCTTCAACTGTTATTTTTTGCTACATATTAACCATCTCTATTAGCCACAGTGGGTTTATTGTTTTCCTAACATTTTAAGTTACTGATGTGCTATGATAATAGACCACAGGCTTTGAACAGCATACTTGATTTCAAGTTATTAGGAATAAACATAAATAATGTTTACAAATTATAAAGCCACCATATGACTCCACATTTATCTGCAATAGCAAAACTGTATTTTATGCAAGTATGTTATTGTGGCTTGGCCTGAGATCTAGTTAAGCAATTGGTAAATGTATCTCTTGGAACTGGTTCTTGGCTTTGAATGCAGATTACTTAGTTCACAAAATTAAGATTTCCTGCTGTGAAACTGGGTATTTTTAAATGTGTTTTACCACCTTAATGGCTGTTGCCAGATTCGACTTATACTAACAGGAGAAGAAAACACTTTCATTATACAGCAGGCTGTACGTAACGTGTGGGAATCGGTAAGCTTTGGAAGGCCATATGCACCTGTAAAATTATTACATTTAAGCAAACCAGAAGGTCAAATTTAGATGAAAGAGAAATAAACAGTGTTGGTGAATGCTTTACTCTTTAGGAAGTAAAACCTTAGTTTTAGTAAAATTGATATTAAGGATTGCCATAATTTTAACTATTATCCCTGGACACTGGCATCAGTTATAAATGTACAGTTGTGTGAATTCCAGAATAGGACCCAAAGCTTTGATAATGCCTCTGATATAGCTTTTTTTTCTCAGTGACTTTTAGCAAATAACTTATCCATCCAAAAGTATGCAAAAAATCTTCTTACATGTGCCACGAGGTTTGAAGAAATTTATGCCCTAAAATTTTCTGGTACTTAAAAAGAATGAAATGTAACATCAATGTTGGTTTATAAAGGCCTTCAAAAATACAGTCTTTTAAAGGAGATATTCTAGATTCCCATTTTTTAGCAAATTTCATACTTTTACATTTTATAGATGGATATCAGGAGGCTGTAAAAATTACTTCAGAAAGATTGGTTGGTTATCTGTAAATATTTTTTCTTCTGTTGTACCTTTTGTAGTATAGTTGTCAAACTTTCATACAGTGGTAAAGGCAGGGATTTCTCCTTTATAAAATGTGTGCCTGTCCAAATGCATTTAAGAATGTTTTAGTAGTTTGAATCTGTTTAAATCAGTTTTTCTTTCCCTGTGCTACATCAGTCAAACCAATACAAAACCTTTTATTCACCACCATAATTGCTGATGGTATAAAATATAGCTTCCTAAAAATTGTACAATGGAGTATTTTGTTTCAGCATCTGTTAAATGTCAGTGCAGAATTTCAAGGGTAGAAAATTGTGCAATCTTTCTTCACAGAAGACATCAGTCATGAAAAAGTGAGACAGAATTAAAGAGTTAGCCTTTCTTGGCTCACATTGCATCTAATTCAGGCATGCATGACCCATTGCCATCATTGTTGTATTTATGCCAGCTGGTTCTGATTATTAAGAAAAGCAGCATTGCGTGCTGAACATATAACAATAAACTATTGTCATATGAATGGAGAACTTTTGCTTCTAAGGGCTATAAATATACACGTAATAAAAATAAGGTGACTAACTTCACAAGTCATAGAGATCAAATAAGAGTTTAGCAAGCATACTACAAATAGAACCTGGATAGGGAAGATACCCTTACCAGCTTTAAAGTTATCTTCTTCCCTTTTTTTTGGAGAGTGGCATGGAAAGGGTAAAAGTTTTACACTTCTTACTCCTCTCAAGTAAGATAATCACAAGAGCAGATACTTTTGAATAGTTAAGTGGAATTTTTTTGTCACATTATATGTTCTCACCCTGTCCTGACGTCAGCTAGGCTGAGTTATACTTAATACTTGGGGGAAATAGTCCGAATCTTTGATAAATAGGATTTCCCATCTCCTCCTCACTGATTTTAAACCAGACACCGTGAAAAACCTGGACTCCTAGCAAATAATAAACTCTTTTAATATCTTCATCAGGGAATAATAAAATCAAGTATGTATAAAAACATACCCTTTAGCATATGAAAGCATAGAACCATGTGAACTTACACAACAACCAGTAGATACCTCATTTTGAGTACATTCACATATTGACACAACAATGTATGCCAAATAAAACTCTCATGAAGCTTGGAACTCAATAAGACAGTGTAATAAAATCTGGGATACAACTTCCTGAAGTGGGGTCAAAATCATCATGTTCTACTAGGAATTGCTGTGGAAGGGAAAAATCCCTAGATTCTAGGGATATCTAGATATCAAGGGAAAGAGTTGAAGTAAGATGAAACCCCATTTGGCATATGTCTAAATCTTGCTGGTTTCATAGTGACTTTATCCACCCAAGACACAGGTATGGATGTAAGTTTTTTGAACCTGAAAAAATGTGGAAAAAGTACAAAGATTTTGGAGTACACTGAAAGAACGTTAACAGTCCATTTTGCAAAGTGTACATTCAGTTTCTCATATTTCTGTAGTATTTTTGGCCACACAGTTCTGGGATGTTTTTATCAAGCTCATAATGGAAACACAGGCTTAGTAAACATAGTATTTCAGAAAAGGAAAAAAAGAATTAATGATCGTTAATGTGATATTGATAACCTAAGTCAACATTACTATAAAAACTGCAAAAGGATTCAGTATTTGCTCATAATTCTGATAACACTGATTTCTAGATATTGAACTAATCCTATAACTTTATAGCCAAGATGAACACAGCCAGAGGAAGTAGTGAATAAAATAAGCTTAAATCTCATTTGTCAATTCCCATGATTGCATGACGTTCCCCTGGCTGACCATTTCATCCTGAATCAAGGAGGTCTGTATGATCAGAGGCGCAGCAGATTTAAGGCTCTTCTCTGACCTTTGTCTGAGTCTTCTAGTCAAGAATCCCAGAGATCAGGAATGGAGCTAAAGTCTCTTAGCCTGGACTTCACTTCACACCTAGGGATTCTGTTGATTATTCTGACCTTATCAGATTTATGTGACCAGGAGCAACCATCGTAATGACTGTTGTCCCTGAAGTAAAATGTAGGCCAAATAGTTTCATCCAACGACTCCTATACCAGTCCTAGGATTTTGTGTTTGAACTAGAACACTTCAAAGACAGTAGCGTCGATGAGACTCAAAGTGTTGCAGACTTAAAGACTGAAGAATAATCAAAGATTGAAAGATAGGGAAATATAACACATCCCTTGGTAGTCTATCCCAGTAGATGATTACATTTGGTTCCTATCTGCACTATTTAAGACAGAATAACAATACATTACTGTTTTCCCACAGTGATTTGGAGCTCCATGACGACAATATGCTGCCAGTAACAGCTCTCAGGACCATTTCATCCACAGATGATCAACTTCCAGAATATACTGCGCAGACTACCAGGTAGATGCTGCATCAAGTACACTCCTCAAATGTGTCAGGTAGGCAACTTTAAAGTAAGGATGTCAGTAAGTGCCTCATATCACAGGAGAAACAGGCAAGATGGAGCTTTAAAAACACTTGCATTTTACAAGGTGGAGCAGCTCACTCCTCTTGTATTCTCATCCTGCCAGGCTTAGGCTGAGAAATGTGTGCTTGGGGACACACTAGGTCTTTCAAGAGGAGAGAGGAGAAACTGAGACTGATTCTGGAGTATATCATGGTTTAGCACCTAGATTACTTCCATCTTTTGCTGGATGAATACAGAGTTGTTAGATGTGGTGATTATGAGAATATTTCACTGCCCAGTACTTCCTGGAACTGTTTCTCTAGCCTAGGAAATAAACCTTTCCCTCTTTGCTTTCCTATATTGCTGACATTAGAATTAAAATTATTCCCTTCTTATGTCATTGTTACAGGGCAATTTTTAGCCATGGGACACATTGCTGCTTCTCTGAGAAATGCTATAAATGTGGCATTTCTCTTTCCATAACCAGAGATAGGTCATATTTTGAATGTATCTTACAAATCAATGCAAAAGGAAAGAAAAGGAAAAAAAGAAAAAAAAATACCGTGCAAAAAACAACAGTCATCTCTGTCAAATTTAGGAAAACTTCTAGCACCAGAGATAGGAGTCATTCCTCAGTCAAAACTTTTCCTCAGAGAAGTGAGGTTTTTCCCCTTTCCTCTTCTTTCTTCTCCTTTTCCTTTCTCTTTTCTTGATGCCAGGAAATCTATAAATTGCCTACTTAGTATTACAGTAAATAACTACAGCATTTAGCCTTTGACTTCCCTACTTAAACTGACAATTGTAGCCCAACTGGCACATTTTTTTTCTGAAAGAAAAAGAGCTAGGTCAAATAAAAAGACACATCCTCAAATAGAGAGAAAAAAAGAGTAGTAAAATAAAGGGCAGCACATGTTTTCACATTCCATTTGCATGTGCATCACATGCACTCCATATATAACACTCCTGATGCTGCCAATGAGAAGTTTAAAGAGGATTTACAGGTTACTAAATGACTGGCCTCACCTCCAGGGCTCACATCGCAACCTCAGTGAGGTCAGTAAGAATTGTACCATAGGATTTAATTCTGTCTCAGTTTCTTTCGCTAAGTCACTGAAGCTGTTCACTATGTATAAATCTAAATCTACCTGCAGGATTTTTAAGGTGGTTGTTTTTGGGTTAGTGGGGAAAAGAGATATGGAGGGTTTATACCTGTCTCTGTGCTAGGAGACATAGCCAGTAAGTTATCTGGATTCTAATTTAAAGGGCTTGCTTACACTCCTCAGCTGTTTCATCATGATCAAGAAACAGCAGGAACAAGTGTTCTTAAGTCACCATGCAATTACTATCCTTATATAATTCAATATTTGGTTGTTGCTATATCATAAGGCTTAAAGAAACACTTGAAAAGTAATTGAAGGTAGACGATGGTTGATTTGTAAGTAGGATACTGGCCTGAGCTCTTTGAGGGGAAACACCTATTTCAAGTTTTCCAGAGATGATTGGTTTCTTCTGCATGTAGCTTTGCACCAGTATATCTGAGGGGTTTCTATCTTTCATGTGTCCTACTCTTGTGCTTGACATTATTAATGATAGCCGAACTCGAGCTCCTCTGAGTTCAGGGTCAAGAGCCTGTCACCAGTCTGTTATATCTGAGTGTACCAGAACTCTGTATTTTATCCTTCCTTTAACTGTTAGAGCTAATCCTTGGAAATATCATATGGCTTCATTTGATGATTTTAGATAACTGGAACATACAGTAATACTAAGACTATGATTTGGAGTGCTTATTATTTTTTCAGTTTATTTTTTTCTTTCTGTGGGAGCACAAGACAAGCATTAAGGGACTCAGACTGGTTCTTTAATGATTATGATATACAGCAACTCAATGAAAAACATTAAATGGAAAACATTAATTCCCTGTACTTCATATGAACAACAGTTTGGATTTATACTAACCATTTCACTATATGCCGATTCTTCTTCTTTAGGCTTCTGACACCATCTCCCATAACATCCTCATAGGTAAGCTTAGGAAGTGTGGGTTAGATGAGTGGACAGCAAGGTGGATTGAGAACTGAATGAATGGCAGAACTCAGAGGGTTGTGTTCAGCGGCTTAGAGTCTAGTTGGAGGCCTGTAGCTAGTGATGTTCCCCAGGGGTCAGTACTGAGTCCAGTCTTCAACATGTCCATCAATGACCTCGATGAGAGGACTGAGTGTACCCTCAGCAAATTTACTGATGACACAAAACTGTGAGGAGTGGCTCACACACCAGAAGCCTGTGCCACCACACAGTGAGATAAGGAAAAGCTAGAGAGTTTGGCAGACAGGAACCTAATGGATTTCAATGAGAGCAAGTGTAGGGTGCAGAACCTGAGGAGGAATAACCCCGTGCATCAGTACAGGTTAGGGGTTGACCTGCTGGAAAGCAGTTCTGCACAGAAGGACCTGGAAGTCCTGGCAGAAAACAAGTTGACCGTGAGCCAGAAATGCACCCTTCTGGCCAAGGGCAATGGTCTCCTGGGTTGCATTAAAAAGACCATGGCCAGCAGGTCGAGGGAGGTTATCATCCCCCTCTAATCTGCTCTGGTGAGGCCACCTCTGGAATACTGTGTCCAGTTCTGGGCTACTGGAGAGGGTCCAGCGGAAAGCTACAAAATGAGGCATCTCTCCTATCACTCCTATGAGAAAAGGCTGAGACCTGGGTCTGATCAGCCAGGAGAAGAGTGAGAGGGGATCTCATCAATGTTTATAAGTACCTAAAGGACAGGGATCAAGAGGATGAGGCCAGACTTTTTTCAGTGGTGCCCAGTGACAGGACAAGGGGCAGTGGGTACAAACTAACACAGGAAATTCCATCTGAACATGAGGAAAAACTTCTTTATGGTGAGGGTGACAGAGCACTGGAACAGGATGCCCACAGACGTTGTGGAGTGTCCTCCTCTCAAGATATTCAAAACCTGCCTGGATGCATCTCTGTTCAACCTGCTCTAAGTGAACCTGCTTTGCCAGGGGGGTTGAACTAGATCATCTCTGACGGTCCCTTCAAACACCTACCATCCTGTCATTCTGTGATATCAGCTAACTTTGTTATTGGATTGTTATGTGCTGTCTTAAGGCCACATATTCCATTTCTTTTGCTTTCAAGTCTCACATACTAGCTGAGAGGAAAAATATTTTACAATGTCTTCAATGTTACTACTATTTCTATATATAAATTACAATGTTGAATCAAGCATCACTTTAAAAATCTTTTTTAAAAGTGTCTTTCAAGTGGTCCACTTAGGATTGTCATACACAACATATGCTTGCATATAAATGCCTCATCTACTGAATACTGCAAAGCAAAACTTCTGTGAGAATTCCTGTAAAGAATTATCCCAGACCAGTGTTGCACAGTGCAGGTGTCCCACCATTTGTAACACTAGAAGCTTTTCATCTGCAGCTCTGCATCCTGCCCTTTGCTCGCAACTCCACAATCTTTTACTCAAGGTCTAAATCTTATTTGTATCTCATTTCTAAAGAGTACGTATTTTTTCTTTCTTTTCCTCTATTTTTTCTCTTAAAGATTCTGTCTCAAAACTTTTCATAAGATAATTAGAAGAGAGAAGCAGGAACAACTTTCCTGCAAGTACTTTCAAACATCTCTGACAAATTAGAAGGGTCAAATTTAACTATGGGGGGGTTTTATCTATTTTTTTTTTCTTTTCCTGATGTAAGGGCTTCTAAAAAGGATCATGTTTCACACAATGAATGTTATTAAAGCATCTTAATCAGATAAGTTAAAAATTTAATTACAAAAAATACAGCCCTCAAATTATCACAGACCTTGTAAATTATAAATGTATGTCTTTTAAAAAAGGATTTAGTTCCATGCAAATGTAATTGTTCTTGTAGCATTTTTTTTTTTTTGTAGTTTTCATGGTTTGCACAGTTATTCAAAGCACACAAAAAAAGAGTAAATTTGAATGGTGCAGCTGGATATCCTATATTCTCCATGAAAATGGTGTGCTTTTATTGCCTGGTGTTTTTATAATGTGATGCCAGTTAGACACAGAATATCTATCATCAAGACAAAGTAAAATTTAGGACTCAGAAAATAAGTTGCCTTGTATCCTCTCAAGCTTATCTCTGAGAAGTGATTTTGAAACCCATGTGATTCAACTAAGCAGAAAGGCACAGCTAACAGCTAATTCTGCTCAACAGAAACACAAATGTAGTTTCATCAATGTCTCACTGATGGTAAGAGTGACTAGGAACAGTTGGTTTGAGCCACAGGCCACTGAAGTCTTATAAAGGCTTTCATCAACTCTGGCTTTCAGAACAGGCCTGTGAGAGATGAACAAAAGGGGAAACTATAGATTTATGCCAAATAATAGATAAAATACAGTAGGTACATCTGGGGCTCTTGTTTGCTCTTTCTAATAATACAAGAACAAGATATGTTTAGGTTAGATTGAGAGGCAGCTTAAAAGCTTTTTAACATGAGTTCTCATTAATTTAGGGAACTGATTAATTAGGATCCATTGAAGAGAAGATTTACTACTCAAAACAAAAAGGAAAAGAAAAAAAAATTTGACATTTCTTTGGATGGGAACGGTTTATTTTCTGCAATCTACCAATGTAATTTTATTTTTTTTTTTTCCAGAATGAATAATCTCATACTCTGAAGACTTTCTATTATGTGCTTATGTTTGGTGATGTCAGTATTGCAGCTGTCTTTCTAATTACTAAGATTATCTGCCAGCATAATATATAAGATTATCCTTTTTCAACCTACTACTTATTAATAATATTTTCAATTGACCCAAAGTCTCTTTATATACTGTAGACTACAGTCTATATAATCATTTTATACAAAGCTAATTAACTTAACATTTCCCAAAAAAAATAATGCTTTCAGACTGAGTACATATGCAATTATTTGTTGATATGAGGCCAGTTCTTGGTTGATTATATAAGGTACAGAAAAGGACTGCTGGTCTAGAATATCATAATCTGCCCCTGTAACACATTCGTACATCTATCTGGTGAAGGAAACATGCTGTTTTCTTCTTCAGACCTATTTATATACAGCAATTTGCATGGTTTCAAATACTAGACTAGAAGCAGTCTATTTTCATCCAAAACAATTAATGTTTCTGTCATTAAAAAATTATGTGAAACCAAATTTTTAAAATAAATATTTTGGTGAAATAAACCCCTAAGGATAATGGTATTTCATTTCTGCTTCTCATTTGACTTTTGTTCTTGGTGGTGGTTTATTTCCAAAGAGAATGAAAAAAGAGGCTAAAAATTTGAGGGTGATAAAGACCCAAGAAAATATGAAGGATGAAATGGAATCTTTGCCAGAATGTTATTTAAGACAGGGTTGAGGTGAGATTCAAATGTAATACCTTTTTAGGTAAAAAAACCAATCATATATAAAAGTATAAGACCTAACTTCAAAAAGCTGACAGTTCTGACTGTAGGATGTTGGAGAGTTAAAGACAGAAACATCTTTAAGAAAAATTAAAATATAAGGAAAAATAATCTTAGGGAAAATAAACCATGCATTATAGACTGCTAAATACAGGTGTTTCCCCAGAGGTAAAACTGGTAACAGAGGAGCTGAGAATAAAAAGAGCATCAGAGATCTTTACATCAGTAGCTAATTAGTTAGGTGAGTAGTGGTATTAAGTGTCAGCACTTCATGTGGTTCAGCCATTCCATGTACCGTCACTGACAGCTTTAAAGGTGTGACGGTGGTATGTGCATACATATGTATAGCTGTATACTTATATCTGAAGCCTCACTCTGTGCTTACCTCTAGTTTCTGTTTGCAGAAAGGAGATTGGGGTTAATGAATTGACAGTAGTAAGAGTCCATTTCAAAATATATCCATTCACAAATATTCCCCATATATGTAGAGAAGAAAAATGAAAAATAAAGGGAAAAGGGAACCTGAGCTGTAAGCTTTCTTACAGAAATGAAGCATATTAAAAGGGTTTGTTGCACAAGGCTTCTTCCCTTGTATTTTAAACTGCTGGATTTCTGAAGTGACATAGTTGACAATTTCTCTTAGAAGGTCTGCTGACACAACTCATTTTCTCAAGCTGTCTTGCCCAGGAAAAGGTTTCTTAAAAAAAACCCCCAACTTCTCTTTGTGACCTCTTAGACCTTTCAAAGGCTCTCAAGAGTTTGCCTGTGAGAATGTCATTTAAGAGACCTCAAGCCTGACTGCCTTTTTTGTTGTTTTGTTTGGTTTTGGTTTTGGTTTTGGTTTTTTTTTAACACTTGTTATTTATTGAAAATATTCTTGGATACAGATATTTGTCATAGGTATAAGACAGTTCACATTTTATTGAAAGGCTGTGTTTTTTACCCCCCTGTAAAATGTCCATTCTAGGGGGAATTAACCTGTGGATGTTTTGTGTCACCGTATCACTATTTTTCAGTAGAGAAACATACCAGTCAGCATAGGTGTTACCTCATATGGTCTGTATTGCTTTGATTGAAGAATACAGCTGTTAGTGTTTGGATCCTGTGTAAAAGCTGAAAATTACAGAGCATATTGAGTTTTTAGAATACGTTGAACAACCGGTTCAGGATTCATTTCATTATTACAGATGACAATTAAAGATCAATATAGCCCTATTATTAAAACGGAGAAAAAAAAACATTTTGCAAGAAATGAGCAACTGTTTTGGACATAAATGGCAAGATTATTTTCCAACTGAGTGGAAATATATGTATTGGAATGCAATAAACAACTAAAAAATTACAGATGTTATTTTTTATGGTAATTTCAGAAACTGAAACTCCATTTTTACATTACCAAGTGTGAGCATATTGTTTGCTTAATGTAGTCTTTATTAACCATAGACTTTACAATACACGTTTTACAGAAATGAATACTCATTTTTTTTCTAAAGCTAAAATATAACAGAAGGTAAAAATATCCAAATTTAAAGCATACATTTTGCAAGCATTTCTTTTATTAAGTACATAATATTCTATTAATATTTTTGCCTCACAAAGTTTTTCTTTTTATTTATCTTTTCTTCCTGAGAGCAGTGCAGCAGAAGCTAGTTTGTTGATCACTATATTGGAAATTTTTAGGTGAAAAATAAATATCTTGGAGTTTGTTATGGCTTGCCATAACTTACCTTTATAGAAATGTGGTATGCTGTACCCAAAAGGAAAAGCAAAAAATGCTAAAAGTAAATACTGATTTCTCTGCATGAAGTTACAGGAAGAGTGGGAAGTGGGACAAAAAATAAAGTTCCATGGGACAAAATGATTGTATATAATTTGCTGTAACTATAACTATAACTATGATAATTATCCTAATTAATAAAGAAATAAAACAACAACAACTGCTGGCAAAGTCTCGCACATGCATTTCTTAAAATGAAAAGGCATGACTCAATTTTGAAAATTCTTACGGAATAATTAAAGAGCCTTGTCTTCCACATACTGATTTGGGAGCTTCTTTTTTTTCAGCTATGTATGTTTTTGCTTGGTTGGAATGTGTCCTGGATAATAACTCTTTCAGAAGTAAAGATGGATAAATTTTGGCATAGTTATTTCTCCTGGCAGTATTCTCCAATAATTAAATAAAACCAAAGAAGTTTCTTTGCATGCATATGATGGCAGGTCTTGATAACAATACTGGCAAACGTGTATCAAAAGGAAGAACATGTCATCCTGGATCTGTTCCAATATTCCAAATGATTTCTAGAAGCTAGTTTTAAATCTCTGTTATTTTTGCTGTTAAGTAGAGGTGACATTAAAAAAGAAATGTCAAGTCCCTCAGGCCAAAAGTAGAACAACTCTGCAATGTGTGTCCTGTTTGTGAACTCTGGTAAAGACCAGTGAAGCCTTCAAGCGTTACTTTGTATGTTTTCCCAGATGTTCAGGACCTTATTGTATATTTGAAGTTCTCTTGCTTTTCCTCCTTACTTTCTTTCTGAGTGCCTGCTACATAATTAGATCTTGGGATACACTTTGGCTCCCTCGATTCCCTCCTTATATTTTCATAGAGTGGAAACACAGTATAGTCCTACCTCAAAAGTTATATTGAAACATTTATTCCTAAAGATAATATAATGTATCAAACATAATTAAATAGAATTATCACCTTGAAATGTGAACTAAACTGGTTGGTCCTGCAGGTTGGGCGAGAGCATAACCTACAAGTTTTATCTAGTATCCGGTAGAACTGCAGCTTTTAAGAAAAACTTAATAAGCTTTTCTTACAATACAATAAGAACACAATAAGAGATATTGTATATTTGATGACTAATTATTTGGTTTTTTAGAGCTTGAGAAGTATTGAATATGTTTCTTATAATGCTAGAAAGAGCACAGTGTGCCACCTTGGGTTAATTTAATATTCATTAAGGAAGAGAGATGAACTTATGCTCCACACTACAACCTTTTAGAGAAGGTATAAAACCTGATATTTTACTGCACAGAAACCTTAAAGTGTAGTAACATGTATTCAGCAGTAGTTTTTTCAAATACTCGAATACAATTGTTTAAGTGTTTCTTCAAGGGAGTGGGTTTTTTTCTATACAGTTTTATTTTCCAGTAGCATTTGAATACTGCAAACAAAACAGTCTCTTCAATTGTCTCTGCACAAAACCACCTTGCACCAGAGACCTGTCTCTATGGAAAAATATGTGTCTCACTCCATCCTATATGTTCTTCCATCATTATCCCACAGTCTTCCTCCCTCAGATATCCCCAGTTTTCATGTCTGGAACCATTATCTTTCCCTCAATGTCATGCTATTAAAAAAATCTGGGGTTTGGGTTGGGGTTTGGGTTTTTTCCCTTTTTTCCTCTGGGTTTTGGGGTTTGGTTGGTTGGGGTTGGTTTTTTGGGTTTTGGTTTTTTTTTTTTTTTTTGTTAGTTTTGCTGTTGTTGCAGGCCATAGCAACAGCAAAAAGTTGCAGGCCATAGGCACCATGGACTGTCCAAAGTAAACAGGGACAAATGCTGTGTAGCACAGACCCTGCCAAAGAGAAGCCACAGATTACACTTTTGGAGTACTATATGTAGCAGTACAGGTGGTGGCTTTTTCTTCAATTAACTCTAACGAGAACAGAGGATGACCCATAAAATCTTGGCCACCTAGGGTGGGAACTGTTTCAAATATAAAATAGCTACGTTTAGATGTTTGTATAAGGACCGGGTATCCAAAATCCCTTTGCATTCAGATAGATGCATTTAATATCGTGAGGATAACACATCTGTCAAGCTGATAAGTATTTACTTTCAGGTGATCCAGTTTGCTCTGAATTCTATTGATATTTTTAAAAAACCTAAGGCTTAATGAGATGAACTCCAGCCCAACAACTTCTTTTGCATATGGACAAGAGTACTGAGCAAGAAGCAATATTTCGCTTTGCACATTAGCTGGGTTGTCAGTGCCAGTAACTTTTGAACATTTGAGGTACAGTTCACAAGCTATGGAAAAGGGACCATACTGTTTCATCACGTGTCCCTGTGCAGGCAAATAATTTCTATGCTCATTTGTCCCTTGGATTTCCTCATAAAATGCCAGGAGCATTTTCCCCAGCTGCAAAAGGAACAGCACATTTTGTGCTGTAGACAAAGGTTCAGTTGGCTATGAAATGAGAAATCCAGATCATTCTCTATAATAAGCTTCAAAATCCAAAACTGGATTTTGTTTAAATAAATGACAGAGGACTAAAAGCTTCAGCAACCTACTGGAATAACTCTTCTGGTGATGGCAAATCTATCTTCCACGGATTGCTTCTCAGCTAGATGTTGGTTACATGTTTACTTTTATGACCCACATTACAAAGGACTCCATGTTGCTTATGTCCCCATGTCCTACCTGCAGAAAGAGGGACTTACTTCAAAGACCTCGTTGCAATCTTCTATTTCTGCTACTCTGATATCTTTGTTTAGCCTCTGGTAGATAATTAAAATTGTTTCCAAATGGCTATTTTGAATTACAGATGGTTACTAGTGAATAAGGTAACCTTAGAAATGCAAGGGGGTGGGTGGGTGGTTATATGTTTGTCTCTTAAACTATGGTTGCAAGAAATAAGTTGACCATTCACAGCTTCTACTGTCATTAGCTAGAATAGCACAGATAGATAACATTTCAGATGTAGAATACATTTAGAAATTGCATAAACATGAAGTAAGCAGCTGACACTGATAACCTCAAGCCAGGCACAGAAACCCCTGCTTTAGTTTTCATTTAATGGACAGCAACAAAATAAAGAAAGAAATCACTGTCTTAAATAGTATTCTACATGGAAAGGATCAGAGATAATCTCTCATTTAGTGAAAATGGATTGCCCTTAACAAAATATAATCAACCTTGAAAACAGCAGTTTTCACTCTTTGTATAGTGTATGAGTAGGGTCTTTTTCTATTTATTCCCCTGAATAGTGATGTGATGACACATAATTCCCAAAATTATGCTTCCAACAGAAGTTAGCCAGAAACATAGAAGATATTGTAATTTTAAGAGGGTGATAACATTTTAGTAGGTTTAGCTACATATATCATCTAAGTGTTTTGATTTTTGTGCTTTTCCTTCCCAACTTTCTTTTCTTTCCCTCCCAAATTCCTCTCTTTTTTTTTTTTATCCTGTTGCAAATAAACAGATAAGCAAATTAATAGAATAAAACCCAACAACTCATAAATGAAATGCAGAATCCATATATGTGGTATCTAGAAAATATCTCTTTGTTAAGGAAAAAATAAGCCGTATTTGTCATATTAATTAAGAATAATGTTAGCAGAGACCCCAGTCCAGGAAAAATTGGCACATGCTTGCCTGAACTTGATTCAGAACTCAATAGGCGGGTCATGTTTCCAACAAACACAGTGCATTATCTGCACAATATTTACAGTATTCTAACACAAAAAATGAGTTATTATGGAACTGTGGTATCATGACAGCCACAGGCAATAATTCAGTAGAGTACAAAATAACAATCTGATATTGAAATATTTGGTTTTCATATTGTTTACACCTAGAGGTCTACTCATTCTTATTAAAGTAAACTTTAAGTTTCAGTCTCTCTTCTGTTAATATAACTGGTTTCCTCACACATCCAGGCATTTTTACCTTAAATAAATTGTACTAGTTCACTCAGGGAACTATTTTATACCATGAAACTGGTATACCCTTGGAGCTTACCATGATCTTTCTAGAAAATTTCAGGATGTACCTGGAGGGTGTATCGAGAGCTGCAATCAGTATAACCTTTTTGATTCCAACCTGAGAAGTTTAGAGGTGAACTTCATGTATACTGATTATAGTACATAGAAACTCATAAAAATGTTATATGAAATGTAATGAAGCAAGAGTTTCTGCTGGTTTTTCATTACTACTGTTCTTGATTATGTCTTATCCAGCGGCCACTAGTTGATTCTTTCTTTTATAATCAAAATGAAGGATGGATAAAGATTAATGAAGCTTGTATTTAGGGTATTAATTCTCGTGCTGCTGAAAAAAAAATCTCTTTTTGTTCATGATCTGTCTCACAGGTGAAAGAAGGCTGTCGTCCTATACTAGGTTTGTTTCATATGTTTTTAAAATTATTTATAACTAATACATACCTTAAATATTTGGATCAGGCTTCAGACATTTCTTAAGTATTGTTTAAGTCCTTTTCTGTCTTAATAATATTATTCTTCTATTGTTGGGGACTATGGCGGGTCCGTGGAACCCTTGACTGAGGGTATGGAGTCAGAAATTAACCTTGCAGATATTAAAGTGTACCCAGGAGAAAGAAGGGAGTAGAGAATATCCTGAGAAGTAAACAACTTTGAGGAACCAGCTAACTGCAAAACAAGAGATTGACAAGATAAGGAGTAGCATTGCTGCTTGTGAAGATCAACCAATGATATATTGTTGTTACAATATGTAACCAATAGTAAAAAGACGCATGTGTTAAGAAAAAGTATATAAGAAAGTACATGTGGCAATAAACTCTCTCTTATTCTTACTGCTTGAACGTTTAGTGTGTTATTGATGTCGCTTGTCTGTCTCAACCGCGACATTCTATCATCTCCATAGAAAGAGCAAATACCACACAATGGAACTGGAATTAAGCCAATCTGTTTTTAAACCAATGGTAATGGCAAAGCACTGTCTGAAACATTTTACAGCCATTGGAATGCCATATTAAATGTTAAGGAAAACACAGCTCAATTAACTTTTTGGTCGTACCTGTCATATGTTTTTCTGGAGACTTAATAAAACATCGTATATCAGGTAAGCAGTTTTCCAGTATTGCATATTTTATTTCTAAGTGTCCATTTAAGAAATGTTAAATTTTGTTAGAAAGCACTAGTGGGTGTTTTTCATTAAGTGCAGAACTGCTCCAAAATTAATAATTAAGTCCTGCTTCTATTCTCAGTTTTCTATGTGTATTAGCTAAAGTCTCATATGAGAATGGAGATTTTAAAGTGCTCCAGAGAACATTTAAGTTTTACTGGGCCAAAAGCAGCAGACATAGAAGTACTCAGCAGGTCTCGTCACTACAAAATGTGGAAAGTGACTGTCAGACTCTCAGTATATGCCACAACAGGGATCGACCCTTCACTTGCTTTCTATCCTCCAATTTAAAAGGATTAATGAGAAGTGGATGGTGGAAAACTGCAGAGGTAGCCTCCCAAAGACCATGAGCAGTAGGAGTCTGGGCACCTTTCCAGTCATTGAAATACTTTTGAGCAGAAATAAGGAGTTATAACAGCCAATCAAGCCAGTGAAATTTGAGGAAAGCATCTTTTACTGAAGGATGAAAAGAGAAATGAACACTCTCTGAAAGCTTTAAGTATTAGTGTGTATGGTACTCTTCCCAGCTTTTTCCCTTTTTGCAACAGATTTCTCCAAACAAGAACTTTTGTTAGTGCAAAATTCTTGCTGAGAAACTTTCTAAAATTGACAATATAATTGCTTTTTTTACTTATTCAAACTGAAGCATAAAGTAAAACTATAGGCAAGCACTTTGAAGCAGCCTTCTCATGGTGACCAAAGATGTGATCTCACTGTATGTGCCTATGCTGCATGCTAGAGGCAAACCCAAGTCCAAAATCACATTCCATACAGAACACAAACCTGTGTCTCAGGAAGGGTATGCTCTGCAAAGCATTCAGACCCTATTGTGGAGCAGGCTGAGAATGTCAGGAGCTACCCAACATGCTGAAAACTGGCTGTAGGACTGGACCCAGAGGGTGGTGATCAGTGGTGCAAACTGTAGTTGTAGGCCAGTATACCCTCAGCAAGTTTGCTGATGGTACAAAACTGGAAGAAGTGGCTGACATACCAGAGGGTTGTACTGCCATCAAGAGGGACTTCAAAAAGCTGACAGAAACCTCATGAAGTTCAACAAGGATAAATACAAAGTCCTGCACCTGGTGAGGAGTAACACCATGCAGCCGCAGATACTAGGGGTAGCTCAGCTGGAAAGCAGCTTTTCAGAAAAGGATCTGGAAGTCCTGATGGACACCAAGTTGAACATGAGTCAGCAACGTGCCTTTGCGACAAAGAGGTCTAATGGTATCCTGGGCTGCATTAAGCTAAGTATTGCCAGCAGTTTGAGGGAAGTGACACTTCCCCTCTATTCATCACTGGTGAGGTCATACCTGGAGTGCTGTGTCCATTTCTGAGGTCCCTGTTACAAAGAAAGGCAAGGACATACTGGAGAGAGTTCAACGAATGGCCACAAAGATTAAGGACAGGAACATCTCTTCTATGAAAAAAGGGTGAGAGAGATGGGACTGTTTAGCCCAGAGAAAAGAACTCTCAGGAGGAATCTCAACAACATGTATAAAAAGCTGAGAGGATGGAGCCAGGCTCCCTGAATCCTGCTTCTTTTATTACAGCAAAGTTTTACCCCAGATAAGAACTTATTATCTCCCCATTCCATTTTGGCAAAAGTTCTGTGGACATATCTTTCTGCCCATGCCAAAAAGCAACTGGTTTAGGTGACTTGTGTGTTACCATCCAAAATATCCCAAAAAGTCTTTGAAGTTTGCCACAGAACAAAACAAGCATACAAAAAGAATATTCTAAAACTGTAAGGAGTCACAAAATTCAATTAACTGATGAAGTGGAAAATGTTTCTCAATTAAAAAAAATTGTTATTAATAGCAATTTGAAGTCTGGGATAAGTTTTCATAATTGTTCAGTTCAGCCATTTGAATTTCACATCCAGTCTCTCTATAAATTTGATATTAAACCTTCATTTTTTTATTTAGCTTTATAATATATTTATTGTAAGAAAGCTCATTGTTATCAATTGCATGCAGAGAACTAAATTAATGAAAAAAACTCCACTTTCTTCATTATAAGAAAAGTTTTATATGATCAAAAAGTACTTCAGAGTGTAGAAAATGTTACCCTGTTCATGTATTTGCTTTTGTGATCACTGAAGGCTTTTTAAAATATAATGTATTCTTAAGAGAGTCAGTTAACTTTCCTTTGTTTAGTGAAGATTTCTTTTAAGAAACTTTTTAAAACTACATTGTTCACAGACACTGATTAGTATTATTAAGAAGGTAAGACAGATGATGTTTGAGAAACTGTCGACTTAGAGTTTACAATTTCATTTTTTATATATATACTTTTTAAAGTGTAAATATTTCTATTATAAAAATGTAATGTCTTTTTAAATAATGCATGTTTGATTGTTTTTAATCATTTTAATATGTTCTCAACATCTCTTTACATAGCAAGGTGTTGAGATTTTTCATTCACACAAAGACTTTCAGGATCAAATCTCATGTCTATTGCAGGGAAATATATATAGATTTTTCTGTCTCTCCTGAACAGCAAAAGAAGGACTTGATGCCCCTGAGGATGCAAAGTATATAAAAAAATACTTTTTACCTTATTTATGCCAATGATTCCACACTGTATACTAACTTTTATTTCCTTTCTTACTGACTATGGTTATGGCATTTACATCCTGTAAACAAGTATGCTATTTGTAGACACACTTTTTCATCATTAAAAATTAAATTGTATCCTTTCTTTCTATACAGGGTTTCAGCAGTAACCTTGTGATTTGTTCAGCTTGTGTAATGAGGTATAAAGTATTATTCTAAAAAGAAGCTTAAGAGAATTTAAATACCTTTCCCAACATGTTCACCTCAGTTTCTGTAGCCCACGTGCAAAGCTTAAAGAAAAGAATTAATTTTGATGAATTTTAATGCATTTGTGAAAGAAGCATTCAAGTATTCTAAAGAGAAATTAACAACTTCTTGTTTACTATGATTTTATTTCCTTTGCATAAGCCTTACTGTACTCTGGAGAAGTGCAATTAATTAGTTGGATGACTATTTGGCATGACTTTTTAGTTTTCTTAATGCCTTACATAGTTTGTAATTACATAATAATTCTGTATTTAAATATTTCTTAATTTTCTTTGATGACTTTAAGCACAGTTTGCTCACACTGCATATTAGCACTGTGTTAATAAGACTTCACAACCCTTGCATTAGAGCTTTCTCAGAGCACAGAAGTTATTCTGCCTACAACCTTCTATATCCCCAAATATATCTTTGCAGCCTTCTTAGAACAGCAAGTTCCAAACTGGAGACCAGGGAATTGTTCATTTCCGGCACAACCAAACTTAGATCTCCATGCATCTGAACGTTAAAAAGGTTTTGATCTCACACCGGGAATACAAGCAATGCCAGACAAAATGGAAAAACACTGTTATTCAGGAGAGACCAGTTGGCTGAATTGGACACTGTAGCATCCCATAGGAACCAGAAAAACACTGGTCCTTCCTTGAATAAAATAGAGATTCTATTTTTCAACCGCAGTTCCAAAACTGGAAAAGATTAGGTTTCAGTTGTTTAAACAATCTCTAAGGCATTTGACAGATCTACAGTAAAGCCAATCACAAAACAATTCTATACGTAGAAATCTGAAAAAAAACCCATAACACCTCAAATGAAATATTAGTTCTGTTTATCAGTCTTCCACTTGGGTTGAGAGCTCACACAAACTATTATGTTACAAAAAAGATAGAAGAACGTACATTAACAAAATCTGAGAATTTTGTTAAAAATATCTGAAAGAAGAGTTAAATTTATGATATTTCTGACCTCACATAAACAGTCACATTGAGGAAGATCCTTGGGCTTAAAGAACATGCGTTAAATGTATGCTAAGTCTTAGGCAAAATAGACGTTCTGGAGCAAACTACAGAAATATTATTTCTGTTACCTTGAAAAAGTACCTCTTAAGGGGTATTTTCCTCCTTTCTCTGAAAGATACCAGAACACGGGTAATCGTGCAAACAAGATCTATTTTCCTTAAAATTACTGTATTTTAACTACAAAATAAGGTAATAGACCACACTTTAAGCTCCATGCATGGATGTAGCTAATTAGACACACATTATTGCTTAAACACAAGTTCATTGGAAATGTAGGATAAAAAAGAAATACAAAAGGAGGTCTGTCTATCCCAGTGTCCTATCTCCAACACTGACTGCTAGCAGTTGCTTAGGTGAGAGAGGAAGAGGATAGGAACAGGAAAAGCAGTTGGTGATTCTTCTTTAGAATCATAGAATCATAGAATCATTGGGTTGGAAGGGACCTCGAAAGATCATCTAGTCCAACCCCCCTGCCAGAGCAGGGTCACCTAGAGCACATCACCCAGGAACGCGTCCAGGCGGGTTTTGAATGTCTCCAGTGAAGGAGACTCCACAACCTCTCTGGGCAGCCTGTTCCAGTGCTCTGTCACTCTCACAGTAAAAAAATTCTTCCTGATATTCCTCTTGAATCTCCTATGCTCCAATTTACATCCGTTACTCCTTGTCCTATCACTGGTCATCACTGAAAACAACTTCACTCCATCTTCCTGACACTCCCCCTTTGCGTATTTGAAGACATTGATGAGGTCACCCCTCAGTCTCCTTTTCTCCAGACTAAAGAGACCCAGCTCCCTCAGCCTTTCCTCATAAGGGAGATGTTCCACTCCCTTAATCATCTTTGTGGCTCTGCGCTGGACTCTCTCAAGCAGTTCCCTGTCCTTCTTGAACTGAGGGGCCCAGAACTGGACACAATACTNTCTCTGACTTCTTCCTTTCAACCAGTTTCTTTAGATGATCCTCCTAGTCTTCAGCTGTACTGACTAGTAGATTCTGAATCACAGATAGCATCTTTGTAGTTAAGAATCCTAGGTGGGTTTTGGTTTTTTTTTTTTTTTATCTGAATGTTTGTTTTGTCTTTAAGGCTTTGTAAATTGAGAAAAAAAACCCCACACAACAGCTTAAAGGACAATAAAGTCAAATTTTTAGCTATAGTTACATTGACAGATCACAAAATACTGACATTGAAGTATTAGTTGTTATTACCAAGCAATATCTTTGCCAGGAAATCGGGGGGAAAAAAGCTTTCTCTGTTAGAAACTGGTGTCAGACCAGCTAGGGATTTAAGGGTCATTAAGGCAAACAAAAATAGTTACATGAGCTAGTGTTTTGTAAAAAGTCATCACTTAATGAACATGGTGTCTTTTTTTAAAATTAATTTTTTCTTTGTCGTCACCTCATACTGAAAAGCCTTAACTGGAAATAAATGTTTAAAATAAAATTAGAGTTTTCAAAACAGTGAAAGTGAAGTTTTGGTCCTCACAGTCTGATATTAAATATAACTCATTAATGCCTGTCATAACTTTAAAATGTATTTTTTATTTAAATCCCTTCTCATTAGGCTCTATTGTGAATGTCAGAAAATAATTTCAATTTCTCTTAAAAGTTTGTAATTAAAGTAATAATGCCCAGTGTAATGTCTAGAAATAAGTTGTCCTTCAAGCTTATAAAACTAAGTCTTCTGGCGTGCTCACCCTCTAAGGGTGAGATAAATCCTCATCAGCATTTTATATAATCATCAGTAGCTCATGTATTGCAAGTTGTTAAAGCCATCCCATGAGGTGCCACAATGCTCTTCCTTAGGCAGATATTTTTCTATTTTTGTGTCCGCTCCTATTTACCCTGCATTAAACTATTGTCAAACTTACAGTTTATCCTATATTGTTGCCCTACTCTGCCGCATCCTCTGTCTACACTAGAAAAAACACTTCAACCATAGAAGAACCCACAAAGCTCAAGTGTGAATGAAAAATTGCAACGTGATGTAATATATTATGGGTGCTAGAAAACATGGTACTATATATTGTATCTCTTAAACTTTAAACAGTTTTGGTTTCAAGCAACTTTTTCACAGTACGTTAATCAATGATTTTGCTATACCTTCCAAGTTTTCCAAGTCCTCTTATCTTATAAACAGCCAACTAACTTTATAATAATGCATTTTTGTACTTTACAAATAAGTTTTCCACACAGGTGAAGTCAATGAAAACTGCATTTTGAATTAAAGAGGTAAAATTTTCATCGTGATATATAAAACCTTATCATGGATACCATAAGGGTGTGTACAAAGCATGATTTTCATTTAGGTGGGTCATAAAAAACAGATAAAAACTTTTATGAAAATATGTTTTAAATTGACCATTATGTATGAACAGAACAATCCCCTGTGCCTTGAAATTGTTTTCTTGTGCATCAGAGGAAACATGACTCCTGTAATCTCCAAAGAATTGTAAGCAAAGGGAAGATATTAATCCATCAGGAAACCTCTGCTGCTAGAGGTGAAACTGGTGAACTCATGCCTATGTGAAATCACATATTTTGAAAGTGACCTTGTTCTAAGAGAACACACGAAATGTAACTTCTTTCTGATTTTCCTTCTTGTCAAAGAAATGGTGACAATCTTACAGTGATCTTATTTTGCAAGATGGCAAAGAATGCCTTCTAAAATTCCCTATGCTTCCTTTGAAAAAAATAACATTGCAAGTTGTGAAAGAAATTGCACGCACTCAAGCATTTAAATAGTGCAAACTCCTTTTCACACCAGAATATGTGCATAGATTAGCTCTTCTGTGTTTAAAGTCTTTGACTGTTGAGAACAGAGAATATAGGTTATTATAGTCCCCAGCTATATGCTCTGAAATCCCATCTCTAACAGGTCAAGGATTTTTTTTTTTCTTTCTTTGCTGTTTTTTTTTTTCCTTTTGTAGATTCCTTGAGCAATTCCAAAAAGTTATCTTATGAACTAACTCTTAGTGTTACAGCATTAAGACTTTAGCTTATAACACAGCTCTTACTGCTTTCTTATGCTGAGCAAAGATGAGAGGCCACAGTCTACTCAGTCTTTGATTTCCACTTGTGTCTTTGGAACACCTCATTGCAAGCTGAATAGCAGCTTCTGAAGTGCCACTGGTAGTGAATAGGGATTTGTAAATAAAATGCAGTGTTTGATGCACTTCTGTGCACACTAGTTTTCATTCTGAGTTACTCTGAAGGAGAATGGGAGACAAAGAGGCTGCGTGCAACTCTTTAAAGCAATTCAGTATCACTTACATGTCTCATGGAGCTACTAAAATTAATGGAATTATTGCAGACAAACATAGTGCAGAGAAATCTGTTTGAAGTAAAAGTATTAGGTCAGGATGTGTATTGTCCTATGAAACTCAACAATCTGCAAACCCATTAATTTGACTAAACAAGTTTATACACAGATAGCCTCATAAGTAAATACTTAGACTCTTCAGTGTTAGGGTCTTAAATAAGTATTTTAAAGTGATGAATTTTTGATCATTATTTGTTGGGGAAAAAAAAAAGAAGCAGGTGAACATTTGAAAAGTTAAGGAATTGTGGACTAAGCAACATTAAACTCCAAATTCAGTGGCAACGAGAATAGAAATAGTGCGATCCAGAGATGAATATGCCCCAAAGCACAATATGAAAAAAAAAACGTTGTGCTATTCAGCATATTTTTTAAAAAATTTCATAAGATATTTAGAAAACTATATGCTAAAATTCTTACTAATTCAATTTTTGTCTAAACCGCAGCAATCTGAAGAGAAAAATTGAGAATCAAAAGACCTTCAGATATTCCAATTCTTATGTATACTGTGATGACAATTCCAAGGAATTAAAAAAAAAAGTTTAACTGTAAAATTCAAACGCATCAATTTAATATTTCCTTATGTGCAAAAAGTTTTAAAAGCCTGTATATAGCATTTCAAAAATTAAAGCCAACATTTTTTTAACCAGTTTGCATTATGTCCTTCTTTGGTACTTCATTGTACTTTACTGTAATCAATCATATATGCCTTTGTTTTAGGTGAAACAGTAAAAAACCCCAAAAAACCAGCAATACAGAAAAGTATTGAATAATATCACTTTAAATATACTGGTAATATTAAATTAACTGATGAAATCTAAGACACAAAAGCAGTTGTGGATATTGATAATATTGTGGATGGGAACTCTACTGATGCTTATGAGAATGAAAAAGGGAGGTGGTGGATTCACCATCCCTGGAGGTGTTTAAGAAAAGGGTAGATGAGGTACTTAGGGACATGGTTTAGAAGTGGTTTTTTGTCAGGGTAGGTTAATGGTTGGACTTGATGATCCTAAAGGTCCCTTACAACCTCACTGATTCTATGATTCTATGATTCTATGATATCTTGCTCCGATGCTTCAGGACATAACAAACATACCTGGTCTCTTTTCTGATCTACACACTGGCTTTCCATGGAATGCGAAACTGAAGTCTTTATCTCTGTGTCCTCCATGGCCACTTAAAACACCTTCTAAAAATATTTGGAAGTGAAAACAACAATAGGTGATTTGATTTCCATGGAAAATTGAACTCTGTGGTATGGATCATGGTCATCTGTGGTAGACAGTATCTGTTCCAGGTTTAGCTGAGTATAAAATAAATATTCCATTTCCTCATCCTCCGCTCTGTTCTTACCACTGTCACACCCAGCCAACAGACAGACAGAGACACATACACACAGAGCATCTCCTGACTCCTGCATCAAAGGGAAGGTGTAATTCACCAGCTTTAATAAAACATAAAATTCAGCAACATGCATACTCATACAGAAATACGTTGTTTGTATGGACATACACGTATGGACCTAGGTGTGTATAAAACACACTTTAACAATACCCATGCTGTTCATCCTTCTTTCTCTTGAGAGAGAATACACAATGTGTGACATATACTAAAAGTGTAACTTAATGTGCTCTTGGAACATGCTGGCAAACACTGTAAGAAAACAGATATGAAAGAGATAACAAAAAGAATCTGCTTTTACGAAAATTTTTGGAAGCTCATCAAATGAAAATGCTAAGTTCATAAACACCACCAAATAGTACACCACATGGTTGTAAAATATAAGAATGCTCTACTCAAGTTTTAAATGTTACTCAAAGGAACGACTACTGCAGACAATTTACATTGCTGGGTTTTGAGTGAAGGAATGTGCTGGCATTTATTCTGGAAGCTGAAGTACTTCACCTTTACAAGCCTTCCAGTAACTCAACTGGCTGAACATCAGACAAATAGTAAATAGGAATGTTTGTGTGTATCCTATGCAGCCATGGTTTAAAGATGCTGAAAGTGTTTCCAGCTGGATGAAAAGAGATGAAAGCCAACACAGTAATGTAAAATCTACCCACAATAACTTATGTAAAGAAGGTACTTTTTAAGACACGAAAAAAAGGAAGAATGACTGTCAGATAGCTTGTGTTACAAAAATTAAAAAAAAAAAAGGGGG
>VXBO01007506.1:228015-330413 GCA_013400135.1 Rhinoptilus africanus | reverse complement strand
GTGCAATCAGCACATCGTCCCTCAACTACGGCAGAAGAAACGTGGGGTGACGGTCACTGCCACGAACCAAGCAAGAAACTCCAGCTGGAAAAAAGCAAATAGGTTTGCATGGGCAACTTCGTGTTGGAGAAACGTAATTAGCGTTTCACTGATTGGGTTCTGCATCCCTCCTTCAGATCTCTTGGTGACCAAAGGTGGCACCAGCGCTGTGTGCACACAGAGGTAATGAGAAGGACCTACATGAGGAACGAGGGCAGGAGGAGCCGTCTGCTGCCCCTGCAGAACCTTCAGCACCATCAGAGTGCTGTCATCTGCTCACTCATCCTAGGGCAGGTATTGCAAAAAGCTTTATTCCTTCCTCTTACCATTTGGATTCATCTATGTCCCATTTCAGATTATTTGGTAAACTCCTTGAGGTAGAAACCATGCTTCTCTTAACATTTGCAGACTGCCCAGCAATTTGTGGCTTCCCTGGTATGAAGTCTTCTTCCTGCAGAAAGTAATAAGTGGGATTAGAAGTGAAAAGAGAATTAATGACATCTACTCTAACTTCTCCTAGGAAGGGGAGACGCCCTTTTCCATTTTATCCTTACAGATGTCTATTTCCTGGTGGAACGTGGTTGTCCATGGAGAAAGCTGGATGAATTCAGGACAAGAGGTAATGGGCACAAATTTGAATATAGGAAGTTGCACCTAAACATGAGGAAGAACTTCTTTCCTTTGAAGGTGGCAGAGCACTGGAACAGGCTGCCCAGGGAGGTGGTGGAGTCTCCATCTCTGGAGACATTCCAAACCCGCCTGGACGCGTTCCTGTGTAACCTGCTCTAAGGTGGCCCTGCTCTGGCAGGGGGGTTGGACTAGATGATCTCCTGAGGTCCCTTCCAACCCTACGATTCTATGATTCCGTGAATTTTAAAATGAGAGCTTCCAGTGAAATGTTACTGGTTTATGTACCCATGTGGGTAGCTGCTGCAGAAGTGTCCTCATTAGAGCTAGACTGAAGCAGCAGTGTTTAGATTTGATAGATATAGTCCAAGATTTGAGGTCAGGGTTGCAACTGAGCCAAACCCATTTGGGATGATTCACATCGGAGACCCTCAGTAGGACCTGTGGTTGCTGTGAAATTGCCAACTGGTTAATCTCGACTTGATCTAGAGGGAGAAAATACTGGTGCTCTCAGTGTTGAGAGGGTAAGCGTTGGCTCCCTCTTTAGCTGTTGTGGCTTTAGTGGCCATGCAGCTTGCTTGTCCCTCTGGGGAGCCGCTCAGAGCTGGATCCTGCGGGTACATTGTACATTGCTTACAGAATCGTGTTCCTGGTGGAGATGTTTAACGTGATCAGCGGCTTTTACAGAAACATGATAGTTACAAAAGTTGTTTATTGCCAGCACCATGTAATCACTGAGAAGAGTGGCTAACTGCTAACTCCGTAAGAATCAGAAAATGTAAAAATTTTGCCTAATTTTCATCTCTGATCCTCCCTTGGCAGTTCTTTAACGCAGCGGTTGTGCAGTTGGGAGCGAGGAGACTGATGTGGGTGTCATCCAAGGGATTTCAATGTGTTTTGCAAGAGGATAATGAAAAAGCCTGCGTGGTGCGGTATCTTCCGAAGATGGAGAGTCCTTTCAAATGCTTAGTCCCCTTCACCTGTGAAAAGACAGACATCATTAATATTCTTCTAGGACATTTTGAACAGTAAGTGCCGGCTTGAAAAGAAATGTCAGGCTTCTATGTGTTTCCTTGTTGTTATGGTGCTTTTACATAAATGAGAATACATTTAGATGGGCTAAAAAGGGGTTCTTAGTGGAGTAGAGTAGATAATAATATAAGTCTGAAAAAATGAGAAACTGGAGAAGATAAAAGGTTTCAGATGTGGACAATGTGGGAGGTGGATGGAGCTGATGCAAGCTAATGAATCAATTTTGGGGCAGAAGAGGGTATAATCAGGTCTGATATAAACACCACAGCCATCACGTGGTGTAAAACAATACACCTGCTGGGCCTGCGCATCTGCCGTTCTTGCACGCATTGAATGCTTAATTGGAGTTTAGTCTAATGAGGCCGGTATGCAAATCTGTATGCAAATCTAACTGACAAACCTACTTTGTTAAATGCTGTATTGCAACTTGAGAAATGCACCGGCAGCAGGAAGGCGTTTAACTCTTGTGTCCGGTGCTTCTTATTTTCTGTGTTGGTGACTTGTCAGTAGTGCCCAGCACGTTGTTCCTTAGTCAGGGCCAGCACAGCCCCCAGGCTTGTTCTTCAAACGCAAAGCCCAGGTAAGGGGTGGCGATGCCCCATCTCCCTCTGGCTTTGTAGTGCCCTGGCACTGCCGTGGGAGGTACGTGTTGCATGGACTCCATGGAACAGGAGGTCCTCAGCAGGGACTCCGCTGCCCTTCCTGAGCCTGACCCCCCCACACCCCGGGTGTTAGCAGCACTGGCAGAGCAGAGGTGTGCAGCCTCAAACCTGGGATCCCTTCCCACTCTAGGAAGGCTGGGGGTGAAGCTGGGGCCATACGATGGGGATTTTGGGGGTGCTGGGTCTGCTTTTCCCATTGCACTAGCTGGATCCCTGCCGCCAGCTTCCCGACGTGTTAGTGTTGACGGCAAGTNCCCTTCCAACCCTATGGTTCTGTGATTCTGTGAAGGTCACAGCCATGCTACCACCCCTAGCGGTATCATACCTTGGTCATTGCCATGTCTATCACCCCAAAAAAGGTGAGCTGTGCAACTGTGGTGCTTTCAGGGGGCTGGCCTTGCTGGGAGTGCAGACTGCAGCGCAAGCTCCCCTTCTTGCGGACCAAAATGCTCTTGCTGTGCACTGAGGGAGATGGTAACAGGGCTTGACTGCTGATTACCCTCTAATGCCTACGGTGATGCCTCCTTCTCCTCTCCTGGGCAAGGAAGGAATGGGGAGCCCCACAGCACAAAGCATCCATGGCTATGCTGCCAGTCACCTTGGGGGTAAAAACAGAGCAACAGTTGGGATAGTAGAGTAAGGGCAGCATGGGCACACATGCCCAGCGCTGATGCAGGCACTTTTATCTGCTCTTGGTTATCTGGCGTGTTTACAGAGAAGCTGATTTTCCAGGCAACAAGTTGGAGGCACCTGCCCACAGCTTCAGGAAACCTGCACTGTCTAAATGCAGGCTCAGAGGGCGAATTCTGATAGAAATTATGGTGGTGAAACTGGCTTTTTACTGAGCTCTAAACAAGGCAGGGCTCAAAAAAGAAATTTTTAAAAAATCAGGCAAACCTTTTCTGGCGAACAGGCTTTGATTCTGACGCCGCTGTACGGAGAGCAAATCCTCCTGTGCAGCGCAGTGCGAGATTCACCTCTTTTTTGAAAGAATGTCCCAGGGGTTGTTATTCTCTTTTACAGTCTGCAAACACCATTCTTACTCCGCAAACTTTGAGTTCCTCTTGTCAGTCACGCTACTGAATCCCCCTCCATGTGCAATGTGTCGTTCAAGATGATTATTGTCTCCCTAGTTAAATTTTAACAGCTGGGATGAGAAAAGACCTTTGTCCTAGAGATAAATTCAGAGGTGTTATAAGGTTATTACATGGGAAATAAAGGATTTAATCTCAATTTCGAAAAACGTAAGCCTCCTAAGTTAACCTGCATAGTTGATGTTGAAAGAAAGAGATCTACCATACTTACCGGTCCAAACTTTTTATATTAATCAGCTTGTAACTTTTTCAATTTAATTTTATGTATTTTCATGCGAAAGGCACGTGTTGAGCCTCGATTCTGTACAATACCTAAAGGAAGCTCTATGAATGCCTACAGCTCAGTGCAGTTCAAAACTGTGGGTGCCACTCTCTGACTGTTCACAATTTTCCCCTTTGTCAAAACAGTTACGTAAATACATAAATAAAATAAGATGTATGCAGATGAATGCATTTTTGCTGCTTTTTAAATGTACTTGCTGGCAGCTGAAGCAGGGTGACCTGTCGTAGCCCAGTCTCTCATGAAGGTGCTTAGCACTGTGCAGAGATCGGGCAGCAGCTGATGCTTTCTGCATGGATGGAAATGGAATTGTGAAGCACAGGTCAATGAGTAAATCACCATAAAGGATGAAGAAATGAAACAGCCAGTAGGATGAAATGAAGCACTATAAATAAAGGGGAGATTCCTTTACTTTTTGTCCACCAAAGCCCTACAAACCAGGATCCCTCTGGACACAGGCTGCCTTCCAGATGGAGAGGAACCTCACCACTCTTCTCTAGCAGAGCGTGAAAAGCCTCCGGCTGCTCTGGGGAATGCAGCCTTGGCTCACCTTTCCTAAAATGAGTGGCGTGTCCTCTGCAAGCAAAAGAGCTAGGACGAGTCGTTGCAGCTGGAGATCTGCCCTTGGCAACACACACAGTAGCCAGCAAGATGAGAAGGATCAAAGTCTTGAGTGAGGAGGAAAAAAAAAATACAGCCTGGAAGAAATGAAATTGTCATTTATGGCACGCACATCGCCCTGGTGAACTTTCTGAAGTACACAGTGTTTTAGACTTGCTGTCGTGTAACCTTTGGGAACATATTTGTCCAGCTCTTCCCCAAGATAAGCAGCTATCTCCCTGCAGCCAAACCCCAACAGCCAGCCCTGCTGCGAGTCTGTGTGCCATGGAAAGTGCTGGGAAGCAGTGGGGGGATGGCTGCTGGTGGGGAAGGAGGCACCAAGCTCCTGCTGTGAGTGGGGTTTGGGCCCACCAGTGCCTATCCCAGGCTCTTGCTGGCCTCCTCTCAGCTGCAAGGTGCTTACCCACTGCCAGCACAGCTCCCATGGCCTGAGCCCCGTCTTCTGCTCCCCACCATCCTCCACAGGGTCCAAGTTTGTCTTGCAACAGAGCCAAGAGCGGTATTATAAAAATGTCTACAGATAGCCATTTTGTGTGTGTGCGTGTGCCTGAGTACACCTGTAATTCCTGATTACATGTCAAAATAGTCAGGAAGCTTTTTGTGCGTGTGAGATAGTGAGAAGCCATAGCAAAGAGCCAGAGCTACTACAACACGATCACACAGAAAGAGATTTTTGACTTGTCAGTTACAACTTCTTCATCCATGAGAACATCTAACAAGTTTTTTTGGCTAGAAGTTTCTATGAAGTAACATTTACTGAAAAAAGTAACTCTTGGTTCTGGCAGTGAGGTGTGTTTTACATCCGGATACCACAAGGTACTTTAGAGAGGTGGGTCTGTGTTTGAAAGGAGAGGGAAGCCCCGGCTTGGTGACTTGCCCCAGGTGGTATTTGAAGCCAGTGGCAGAGCTGGGTTTATTATTAATATTTAGTGGTTTCTTGTGCTATCATAGCACCCAGACACAGACCAGGGCTCCAATGGGCTGATTTTTCAGAGTACAAACTTTACCTCTGCCCAGGCACTCCCCTGGAGAGCTGAGGGGAAGGAGAGATCGCCCGCTGCACTGCCATGTTCCCTAGAAAAGCAGCATCCAAGAACTTTTAAACACACTTCAGAAACTCTTTGCTTCTCTTCACCGGCGCTGAGCAGCCTTCATCGCAGGGGTGCTGCACGGCAGAGCGTTGCACACACAGAGGGGTAGCTCAGGAGGGCAGGACCTGCCCGATGTCCCCTGGACCACAGCCTGGAGCTGGGATGTGCCTGATTCCAGAGCAACCTCTTGGGAAGTAATTTTTTTTTTAACCTTGGGAGTCAGAGCAGCAGCTGGATGGCCCTGCGTCAGAGCTGTCCTTTCACGTATGTCCTTCCTGCAGGCTGGGGCTCAGTGCTCCTTGTCACCTACCGGTGTGTAGCTGTGTTTTATACCCCGACCTGCCACAGGGAAATCAAGGAGATGATAGTGTGGGAAGAGGTAAGTACGGGGAGATTTTGCATTAGTAGGGGTGATTTGTCCCACTGTGCCTGCGCTCTCACAGAAACCTTCACAAAAAACCCCCAGAACAATATGCTAGAAGGGTAAAAATAAAGTATGTGTGTGCTTTTAATACTGCAAACCAGGCGGAAAGGCAAGACTTGTTCTTCAGGTGTTTCCAGACAGAAGGGGTACTTTGCAGCAAAAGCCCACTGCTTAAACAGGAAAATGGAGTACTGCTTGACAGTGCTTCTCCTGATGGGATCATACTCTGCACCAGCACTTTGCTTCACTCCCATATGGAACAGATGCTGTTATTATTGCTGCTCAGAGGCAGCACGGAGATTAACAATTTCCATGTACAGATACTTCTACGGCATTACATAATCCGTGTGTTTAACACACACTAAATTTTCATTGCAAATCGTCTGCTGGGGGGGTATTCACATATTTAAAAAGCTGTTTCCTTCCCAAGACATGCAGTTATACTATAGCCTCAGTTTTATCCGATTATGAAAGCCATACTGAAAAATGAAGTGAGTACGGGGCTGTGGGTTCTCATCGTTCAGGGGAAAAAAAAAGAAAAAAAAAGTAAAATCCCAGGGCTCATCATTAGTTTTCCGAGCTAAATGGCGCGGAATAATCTGATTCACGTTCATCTTTGATCACAAGTGTAAGAGTAGGGCTGTAAGGCTGGGATGCACGCGGCACCGTCATGATGCTGAAAAGATGCGTCCAACAGATCTTAGCAAGTTCTTTGTAAGGCACCTACTGTAAGCTGAAACAACAACACTGAGATATAATAGTCACTCTTATTCATTGGATTAGGGAGAGAAAAGATAAAAATCACACTTGAGACATCTGTCTGGCTGCCTCCAAAACCATATTTTTTTTAAGCTAAGTGTAGTTTTAAAATGTCAGCCTGAAAATGTGTCACATTTTAATGGGCTGATTGCCGAGATTCTCAAATCTGTTAATTTGCATATGAATCACAGCATCAAATATTATGGAAAAAGTGTAAGAAACTAGAATTATGAGAGAATGCTTTGCATTCCCCTTGGTTAAACATATGTTGGGAGGTTTGTCTCTTAGAAATCTAATATTACAAAGGTAAATGAGATTAAAAAATGCTGTGGTATTCCCATTTATAGCTGGTTGTTATTGCATGCGGTCTTTTTTACAGCTCTCTCTGAAGAGCAGCCTGGAGGTTGCCTATTCCCTCAATAAGCTGCACAGTGTGTTATAGCATCATAGCAGTCACTAGTGCAGCCCTGAGGATGGGTTGCATTCCCTTCTCCATGCTTCTGATCCAGCTCCAATAGAGTCAGTGGGATTTCACCAACGTTTTCTCATCATCAATAAACAGTTTTCAGGTTGCTCTTAAAAATGATGGAGCCAAAACAAGCACCAATGGCCACCAGTTCTCAAACTCCTGCACTATGCAATTAGCTACCGTACGCCAGGGTCCGTGACTAGGCTTGTGGGAGTTAAGCACAAGCATAAATATTTGTTGGATTAGGGTTTATGGTTCGAGAAAAATCCTTCCAACTGAAACAAAACTTCCTATCAGGATCTAACTCAAACACTTTTAGTGGGAGGAGGGTGCAGTCAAGCTCCTACAGCAGGTTTTCTCATCTACTGTAACTAGCTTAATACAGGACTTGGCATACCCCCAGCAATTGTTTATAGCTCCTGCACAACTCTTCTGCTTTGGGAGCTGATTTGTGACGGAAAACTGCCTGAATGGAGATGGTAAATTTGATTTACTTGTGAAAAAGAAGTGAAGAATTGCACAGGAGAACAATCTGGGTCACCATGTGCTGTGGATTTTAAGATTTAGTACAGAAAAAAGGCCCAAACCACATAATTCAGATCCAACTTTCAGGCATCAAAAATATGAGGTTAATCAAAACTAGGGTTTAGTCCATCTATTCATGAAGATATCTGTGTAGCTTGCAGCTGATCCTGTGCTTGGTTGGATCTTCCCATCTCTCTTGGAGTCCTCCAGGAAGGTTCAAATCCAGGGATCAGAATCAAATCCAAGGAGCCCCTTTCCAGTTTGCAGCAGAAAGCCCCAAACCATACACACACAAAGCTGTTTAAAGGAGAAGGCAGCTTGGGCAGGAAGAGGCACCAGCAGAGAGAACTAGCTGGGGGTCTGTCCTGGGTCTCTGAAAACGTGCAGGCAGGAATGGAATCAGAGGGATGGATGTTTCGAGATAACATTGATCTCCCCGAGAGACTGGAGAGCGGCCGAAGTAATACAGTTTTGTGCAAAGGAAAGAGACCAAACATGGGAAATGGCGCTGGGGGGAAATAAGAGTTAAGATTACAGTTAATGTGCAGAAAAAACAGGAGAATAAATCTGAATTTCCAGAGCAGGAGGGGCAGGGTTAGTTGTTCAGAGGTGAGCTTGGTACTAGACACCTGCCAGAGAGGCTGAGCTTCTAAGGTGTTTCATGGGGGGAAAGATTGGCCCCCACCTGCTCATCTCTTTCTGAAAAACAAGCTAGGACAACACAGGCGGCTTTGGCCTTTGCAGAGGCACAGCAGTAGTGCCACCCTCACTGCCGACGCAGCTAGCAAAGCTGGTGTGGCAGCCTCGGGAGATGAGCCAAGGAGGACTGGGAGCAACACGCGGGATGTTTGGCTGGCTGCACGCCTACGGGGGATTCCTCCTGGCCACCCCGCCGGTGAGGCGGTGCACAGGGCTCCATCACAGGATTGCCTGCCAGCCCTTTGCATGACAGCAACTGTGGGCACAGCTTGGCTCCCCACCTTTATAAAGTCATCAAGGGAAGCGAAGTTCTTTCAGTATTGCGGTTATGGTGCCAGTGTAACACAAAAAATGTTTCTAAACATTCTCCTCTTAAGAAGAACTGACCGTCCCCTCTCTTTACAGCCCCTTATCTTGTCTTCATTGTGAAAGCATTTGTCTTTAGGAACAGAGACAGCTCTCACCTGAACACATGTGCAAAAGAAAACAAGTACAACACTCGTTTCTGTAGAAGAATATATTATTTAGCAGGTCAGTTTAAAAGTAAAAAAAACACAACTGTACATCTTTGAAGGTTTTCCTTCTTGTTGCTTTTTGCATCCACGAGGATAAAAATATGCTTGCACAGTGGTTCCAGCTTTGTGCTCCCTTCTTTGCTCGCGCTGAAGGATCCTGTGACAATTAGCTGCCCCAGGCCACAAAGCGAACCCGCAAACTCGCTAAGGTTTCTTCTGATTTCTTCTAGCGTACAAAAGAAAAAAAAAAATTGCATCCACTATGCTGGGCTTCTGCATGTACTGTGAACACTATAAAATTCAGAGAATATTACAGAGAAATGTGTCATTAGGGCCTACTAGGCAAAAAAAAAAATAAAATGCCAGGACCCCAGTCAGAATAAAAGCTTCTGTTAAGCTATGCTGTAGTTCGCATATTGCTGTACATAAATATATATATGTAGGATCTTGACTAAAGCAACTTTTTCTTTTGTTTTTGGATGCCAGAGGATCGTTTTCCAGAAAAGGCTCCTTAGCTAAACTCTGCTTTGTCTCTATAGACTGTGGTCAGTGCGAGCACTGCGAAGGCAAATCTGCTGAAGATTCGAGCCGTGCTGCAGCCTGCGCAACGTCCGCAGGGTGAAGTCCTGCCAGGGGGGCTGCCATGGGCATGCCGGAGTGAGGGCAGCCCTTGGTGCCCGATGGGAGCGGTGCCCCTGCGAGCAGGCTGCAGGCTGTAGACAGGGCGCCCAGGCAGGCAGGCAGGCAGGGCATCCGTGCCTGCCACCTCTCCGCGTACATCGTCCCAGTTGGATTTTGACGTAGCCACCACGTCTGTTTGGCAAATACAGCATTTCTCAAAACCAGAGTAACCTTAGGGCTTATGTTTTGCTCAAAGGCTTTTTCATCTCACTTTTCAGTACTGCTGGTGGTCAGACTTTCGCTTTTCTTTTTCTGCAACTGAAACAAAGAGCAAAGCAGGATTAATACCCCTGACTCACGCCGTGCTGCTTTCCACTGACGCTGTGAGTCAAACACCCATCTCTTTACAAGGCTTGTGCAACAATTCCTGGGAAATAACAGGCAGAAGCTTGGTATAGCACAGGCACCTTTTAATCTAAACAGCTCTGGATGTGTATCCTGAGCAAACAGCACTCATCATCTGCCATGCTAGGCTCTCGGATTATTAACTAACTCCTCCTGTTTCAGGGTATTTACGAATTCAGGCATCTCTTATTTTTCTGAGACCTTTTATGCCAATACACCATAATTAAAGCTCCATCAGTTTGTATAAAATTTCTCTTTTGACAGCTTCTGTAAACCAGAAGTAAAATCTCAGCTCCACTTGAAAGCTGAAGAGGACTCGGAAAGTCTGGCAGTCATGTTTGCGTTCTTCTTCTCTCTTTTGAGAAAAGCTCCACACTAAACTGAAGAATGCCTAAAAGATTTTCTTCTCCTTTATAACTTAGTGCCCTCAGAGCATGTGCTTTTTGATTAACCAGCCTTAGTATTTGTGCTGCTGAGGGGCTTTTCTTTCAAAGCACTTGGGAGGAGGTGGGAGCTACACCAGAAAGCTACTATTCCCCTCATCCAGCCAGGGATGATCAAGTGAATGAACATTGATTTCCCACCTATCAAACAATATCAGCCCAACTAGTGCGCCAGGGCACTTCACAATTTATTTTAATGACAGAGTGACTGATAGTATCCTGTCTCCATGACAAATTTGTTCATGTCAGAAAATCCCTACACTGTGATGCCATTTGGGCAGGTTTTGTCGTCTGCCTTGGCAGGGAAAAGGAGGGCTGGAAGAGGCGTCACAGACTGCAGGGTGCCGCAGGACCCAAGTCAGCACATTGGCTGCTGCACTGCGGGCGTGGGGCTCCTGCACGGAGGCCCTGGCTTCGGTCTCTGACATGTCAGGCAACGCAGATTTAGACGGAGAGAGAAATCATGGTTACATGTACATCCTACCTCTCCTAAGCCTTACGTGTCAAAACGAGAGACACTCCGTAAATGCAGGCCCCCACTCAGCCTGGGCTACAAAATGGCTTCGTTGTTGTTGCGTGTTTAACTGTACTGGGTGCTGCGTATTAGAGGGTAATTCCTCATAGAATTTCCACCACATCCTTGATGATAGATACGTGAGTAGAAGTTTCTGCCCAGAAAATACATTTATGCATTGGTAGTACAGTGCCTTGATCTGCCCAACCCCAGGACAGTTTGCTGCAATTGTTTGCTGCAAAACAGTGAGCCCGGGCTAACTCTGTCGCAGGGGAAGGCAGCTCCTTCCAGGAAGAAGCTATTTGCTAATACGCTCCCCTCGGGTAGTTATCTCTGGGGTTTGTCTTGAGTTCTCTCTCTTGCAAGCAGCTCCCTTCCCTCAGCCATACTCGTGTGGCGCTGGTCGACTCTGCAAGGGCATGCTCTTGTGCAGACTTACTGCTCATGGCACACGCCTTTCTCCAGCCAGGGGTAATCAATGTGTTCCGCTTGATTATGGTTATGGCATAAGCATTTCTGCTGCTTTGGAATTAAGCTGCTATAATATGATAATGTTTTACTTACTCAATCATAATTTTTGCTTTATCAAAGAGATATTTAGAGCTTACCTCTTTCATAGCATCATCTATCTGTTTTAATTCCTCATAGCGGTCCCTGGATTCCCAAAGGGGCTGGAGCATCACCTCTTCCACTTCTGGGAATAGCTAGGTGAAAACAAGAAAGAGAGTCTCAACATTTCCTTTTGTATTCATTAACTTGTACCTGCTAGAAATGGAGTGAAAGACAGGGAGTGAACTGTACATCCCCATTTCCCTGGCTAATTAAACACCCATCAGAGCAAACACCGAAGCTCTGCATGCCGCCACTTCTGCTTCTGGCCTTGGGTGACTTACCTTTGTTACTGTTTCGAACATGGGAATGAGAACAAACTTCAGGAAGCCGATCTGTGCTGTCGGCTTGGTCACTTTATCGCGGTCCATGAACGGTGCTACTGGAAGCCCCTCAGATTTTTCTCGGTCGCTCTGGAACAAATCCGGAGTTAACAAATATTAATCTCAGCTAGAAGTCTGTGAGGAGAGTAATGTACCAAGTAGATTGCTAGCAAAGGAGCAGTAGCCTTCAGATACAGATCCCAGTGGTGTCTGAAGATAGCACAGAATAGCAATATGCTTCCCTCGGGCCAATGTATCCTGCTTTGTTCAGAGCAAGCGTCTGAATAGAGAATTCTGTTCAGTTACATCTGCACGGTACTGGCATGAAAGCGTTCATCTCCAGGCTTTACTGGACAATGAGGCCACCTGGTTCCCTTTACAAACACATGGAACTTGTGAGGTAGAATATTTCTGAGCGTTCAGAAAGGTGGTAATGGCTTATGCCACTCTGGAAGAGAAGGAATAGGTCTTTGATTGCCTCATCACTCTCCAGAGAGTGATTATTTTTGGTTATTCAACCAGAAATTAGATATCCTTCTTTACTAATGATTAAAAGTAGTTCTAGCTAGCTAGGTCAATGGAGAACAGTTCCATTGACTGCAGTGAGTTCACCAAGCTACCTACTTGACTCGCTTCTGTGTGTGTTCATGTGCAAGGAGGTCACAGACTGTGCATGCAAAACAGATATCCTGTAGCAGACTCTCTCTCAGTTATTGGATCTTTTGGCACATATTACTTTTGCTGGGTGCCCAAAACAGTAAGGCACACAGATGCTATACTTTTGAGCGAAAAGCTGCAGATGCAGTGAGTGAGGAGGGTTTCTGACACATCGCTTAAGGTGTCTGTCTCTTGTGAGAAGCCCTCCCCAGCATGCACCCTATCAACGCATAGACAAAACACACAAGAAAGCTCTGGCAGCTCCTCCTCAGAGCACTGTAGCTGTGTGTCTCTTGAGATCCCACTGCTGCAGCACTTACACACTGCTTGGGAGCCCGAGCGCCAGAAGCAGCTGAGGGCTGCTCTTCCCACGGATCCTGTTTTAAGCAATCAGAAACAGCATCCAGGTGGGAACCCAGTGAGGAGCAACGGTGTGAGGAGCTTAAAGCCTGACTTTTCACACCTCAGCAAGTCATCTGCTTTCTCTTTAGGCAAGTGTTCCTACACAGTGAAAATGAACTTAACTAGTTTCTGTGTGAAATTTGATATCATTTACTTGACAACTTTCTCTTGCCACTGCTCTTGCCCTTTTGGCTCAAAAACCATTTATCCATCAAACGAACTTGCAAAGCAGCCACTTTACAGAGAACAAGCCTCAGTTTGCTAGCATGAGGATTTCTAGGTTGCTCTTGTCTTTCGTCTGCAAATTACAGTCAATTGCATTCACTTGCTTTTGGAACAGCTTTTCTTGCTGACATCCTTCTCCCATTTCCTGTAAAAGAAGCCTTTCCATCCTAGAGCTAGACTGGGCTGTCAGACAGCAGAGCACCCGTAGCTGAGTTGGGATTCAGGAAGTGCAGCAATTTGTGCAGCTGCATTCCTCTCTCATTCTTACCTGCATAAAATACTCCTCTAGTAAGCAATCTACCCAGGGTTCCGCTACTTCCATTGGGCGGACCTCATTGGAGATATCACAGCATTTTATCAGTACCATCTTCAGCTGAAAGAGAATAATACTTTAATACTGCAGTCTTATCACCAGCCCTTTTTCCCCTATCCAGAACCTGTGCCTTTAAAATGCAATAGGAGGCAATATTTGCAAACAGAAAAGACAGTTTTAGGTTTAAATACGAGGCTTTAAATGATCTGGATTCTTTTCCACTCTCCCTGTTACCCTGTGTAAATCACTTGTCCCCTCTCTGCCTCGCTTTCCCTGTCTGTAGCACTGGGATGTATCAGAGTGGGACATGAGGTTATCTATCTGCTGCATGAAGGGATTCAACCACAAATGACCATGAAGTTGCTTGTGGAGCACTCAGAGGCAGCTGAGGAAAGGCTTCCCTTGATGTCAAAGATGACTGGGTTAGGAAGCTGAGCAGACTAGAGTCTGTATTCTTGTGGCTGCTTTTTGCCCCACAGTAATGGACAATAAGAATTTGTTTACTGACAGAGTAAATTTACTTTTTTTCTCAGTGGAACTCCAGGATTTCCAAAGCTGGAATAATCTATTTTATATAGAGCATTTTCAAATTTTAATTCTCTTTGGTGGGGCAGAGGATGTAGGAAGGATTAGTTTTTCATAATGTATATTGAATTTTGGTTTTTAAACAAATGAATGTTAATCTACAAGCTTTAACACTATGCACAGAAAAATAATAATCTACAAAACCTCCTTACACAGGTCATGTGTTCTTCATTTGAGTAATCAAAATTTTCCATTTTTTCCTTGAAAGAGTCCAGTATTTCTGCATGTCTCGCCATGTCTGTAGCCAGGATTAACGTAATTATTCCCTAGCAAAGAAAACATGTTCACATATTAACTTGACATTCTTTACAAAGTCTACTATTGCAAAGCAAAGTAGGGTCTTACACAAAAAAAGCCTCAAATGCATTACATTGTTAACACTGAAAAGGGAAGTTTCTGACTTGAAACTGCCAAGCAAACTGGAAGAGGCTTATAAAGAGTTCATGGTATATTAAAAACATGGCTGGATCGATCTGTAACACTGGTGTGATATTCCAGAGGCATGGAGGTTTTTTCTTTCTCATTGACTAATTGTGGAAAAACAAACTGTACAACAGGATGTTAAAAGCTACACTCTGTTTGCCAAGATCCGCTTTTGGCTCCTTGGAAAGCCCTATAGGTTTTGCTGCTGACTCTTAGTGGCCCTAAGAAGAGACAAAGTTCAGTAGATGTGGATATCCTCTGTTCTTATCCTCCTTGGATTAAGGGCTTTGAAACACCCAGATGCAGCCAATGTGTTCAGAGCTCCATATCCTCCTGCTAGGCAGCATTTATGATGGGAAAACATATGGTTAATTGAGAGGTGCGCGTTTTTATACAGATCTATCCATTTTGGGCCCATGCCTGCTTCCCATGCACTGGCAGAATCAGTAACTCCAGCCAGACCGGTATCTGAGCCCTTACATCAGTCTGCTTTTTCATTTGGTGCGTAAGGAAGGTGTAACGTGTAACTAAGACCGAATTTGGGCCCTTAGTGCTCTAATGGGAATTGTAGTATAGTTCACTCTCTCAAAGATAACTGTGATGAGTCCCAGTCCACCAGAGCCTTTTCCAACAGTACAGTGTTCTGCTGTTGCAAATCTTTTCCCATTTTGAAGCCCCTCTTAAAATTAATACAATACTCTCTTAAAGCATAAACTTCTGCCATGAGAGCTTAATCCCTTCCCAGTCAGAGCTAAATGGCTCCTTCAATAATATAAATATCTACCAAAAAATGTCATAGGCTTTAATAGTCATCATGTACTCATTATTTCTCAGCAAGGCATTCCAGGGACTGCTGCTGTGGAAATTTTCCAAGAATCCCTCTTGGATCCTTCCAGCGTGAGGGGCTTTTTCAGTCCTACCCTCTAGGGAGAATGATTCACTCGCATTGTACAGCAGGGAAGCCTGTGCGTGCTTACATCTTCAGGAACAGTTTGTACGACACAGATGGGAGCAGCATTCATACCTGTCTTATCTGTTTGAATTGCTCCTGGTTGACATTGGAGAAAATGTTGTATTCTGGCTGGGAAATGATCTGGAAAGCCACAGCGCAGTGGTGGTTCTCCAGTGGGGAGATGTCATTGTAGCGTACCGCAAGCTCAGTTCGTGCATTTATCTGGTAGCTGATGTGAAGAAAAACAATGAGAACTCCTGCAGACACACACCAGCTGCTCTAAAACATGCCGCTTACTTTTATTTACATTCTTTTCAATATTTATTCGATTAGCTGCAGTTTATGTTTTGATTGTTAATACTAAATCAGATTTTTAGAGATGTTAATACTAAATCAGATTTTTAGAGAAGATAGATATTACTTTAATATCATCTCAGGCACTATTCCCCTGTAGTTTTGTAGTTTTGTAGGTTTTTTTTAAATTTCACCAAGTCTCTGTATTTTAAAATGACATACAACAAGCAGAGAGGGAACTGTCTGGGCTTCATTCAACCCCCACTAATGACAGTGGAGACATTTTCTCTGATCCCAGTCAGCATTTGGTTCTGCCCTTATTTAATGAATGGTTACAAATAAATGAGATTCTCTCTCTTTTTCACACACACACAAAAGTGTCCATGGGTCAACAATTCTAATTTCCTCACATGAAAACAAATTGAATAACATGCACTTCTTGATTTATAATTATGACATAATGTGCAAGTTAAATCACTTTTTGCATTTTAGTGTAATTATTCCATTTCAGTCAATGGAACTATAATCATTTATGCCCTCTCAGCTGTAAAACATTTCACCTTGTTTTCTCAGGAGCTGGGGAAAGTGTTGGAATAGAAACATGAAAAAGCGTTTTCCTTACAGAGCCAAGGACAGCTGGTAACCCCAACCCAGACCTGAGTTTTCTGCATGAAGCTCTGCCTTGGCCTGCGTGTGAGTGAACAGCAGGGCCTTGGGGAAGGTCATGGCCAGCTCAAGCTGTGAGAAGGAAAACCTGATCCACCAAAAAATGTCAGCTGGTATTACCTTCCCAATGTATTTTAAGGGAAAAGCAAGCAAGGGACAGACTTACGTATTGTTATAGCCCGGATGGTCCAAGTCATGGCATACTGCTGCTGTCATGAGAATCAAGATGTCAATTTGGGAGAATTTCTCCTGTAAAATACAAAACATTAATGAAGCATTACAATTTCTACTTCCTTTATCCACGTAAATGAAAATGGGTGAAAAAAACCCCCACATTTACTTTTTAGGGAATGTAAATCTGAGCAAAATGAAGTATTTTTTCATAGATCAATTTACTTCAGTCAAGACAGAGAATTCTGCCTTCCCTTCCAGTAAAAATGACTCAGATTTGCCTTTGTTGCATTAAATAACAGCAGCTCAGAGGAAGCAATTTGCTTGAAACTTGCTATTACTGCAGAGATCATATAAAAGCACTGAGATATCAGTACAGTCTCTTACAAGTCATTTGAGCACCCTGATTAGTTAAGGGAGGTTGGAAGATAGCTTAGTTGCCATTGCAGTCTGCATTAACTAAAGTTATGAAAAGAGTGAGAAAAATTAAGTGTTGCGTTCCCACAGCTTCCGGATAGGCTGAACTTCCATTAAAGCAAGTTTTCCTTCATAGTCTTATTGTCAAGAAAAGGGACTTAGTAACCGAGATGTTTAACTATGCAGAAGAAAGGGGGGTTTTAACTGCTTAAAATCTGGTTTGTACAGAAATTAAATGAATATATAAACACAGGTTATCCAGTCAGTGAAAATAGATGATGCCTATAGTTTTGGGCAAAGTACAGGTCGAATGTGAATCTTGCCTACAGTACATGCAAGGTGTTATTTGCAGTAGCTCAGCCAGGCGCAAGCCCACATTTGGAGAAAACCTCTCATTGGAACATACTGTGTCACAGATGAATACCATATCCATGGACCATAATTCAGTAGGCTTTTAGATCTGATGCACAGATGTGCTATTGGAGTGTCAAAAGATCTTCAGTGTACAAATTGGGGGTATGCAAGAGGCGAAGGTAGCTTCCCAGCAGCCTCAGAAAGCTGGGAGGGTGCTTGGCTTCGGGGATGGGATGGCTGAGCGGGCAGCCAGAGGTGGAAATGCAACACCTCACCTCCTCTACCCACGCACTGAACATGTGCAGCTACTGCAAAGCTTGCCACTTGCCACAAAGCTGGTGGCCTGTTTGGCAAGAAAAGTGGCACAGGCGTCGTGGTGCCCAGAGGGGAAACACGTGCCCCGTGACGGAAATGGAGTGACACTATTGAGGTGGGGGCCATACCTGGAGGCTGCAGAGTGAGATCATGCTGTACATCATCTGGGTCACGCAGAAGCAATGCCGGAAATTATGAAAGGGGTTGTTTCTGTAATTGTCATGAATACACAGCTGCAGAGAGAGGGAATGAAGCAGTCAGAGACAGGAGAGCTCTTTTTAGCAAAACATGATTACATGTGCTTCCCAGCCTCCCTGGAAGCACTGTAATAATCCCTACAGAAGTCCTATGGAGCCCAGTATTATTTTCTACAAGGACAGAGTTTCACTCTGAGGGTGAGAGATTACTGCCTTTCAAGAATTTGTCAGGAAGTAAAGCTCATAGCAACTTCTCTCTCATACCAGCTATCAATGGGTAAACATCCCAGCACAGCTGCAAGTGCACCTCAGTCTTGGGATACAATTTTATACTTTCATCCTGAATTTCTATTTCAAACTGTGTGGTGATTAAACTGTGACTTTGGGTTGTGTAAAGAACTCCAGGTTACTAAAGATGTAAAGCACATCCCCGTTCCCCTCTCTTGCCGAATGCAAATTGCAGCTTTGAAATCTGCAAGGCTGAAATGTAGTTGTTCCATTTGCAAACGCTCAGAGGTGGCACTTTGGGGAGTGTTGCTTGGCAAAGTGAAGATGTGAGTGCATATGCACTATGCAGTAGCATACCTGTGTGGATTTCCTACGCAATGGAGCACGGGAAAGATTTAGCCATATAGGCACACAGGAATGATTTTTGTGTGTTTTAACTTTCTACAGATCCTGGCTATGTGCCTTCATGACAAATGCTTGTCTTTCCATGTGTCCTCACTGCTGTCAGCCGGGCTGGCTGTGTGAAGCTTGCACAGCTGAGTTAACACGTGCCACAGTCATTCTTCCAATGCACTGGACAGCATTTGGTGTCCTGTCCTGCACAAAACAGCCAAGCATCAGCAGTGCTGCTGGTCCCCTTCTACAGAATCATCCGTAGTCTGGACCCTAGAGAGCCCTTACATACATGCTTTCAATTACTGAGCCTGAATAAATGACATGGACAGAATTAATGTCCTGTTCTCCAGCTAAATAGTGAATTTACTTTCAGAGTCCTCAAGCCCCATCAGGATCGAACTCTTCAACCTGGGTCTTGACTTCTAGGAAGTCTCAAAGTTCTGGATGAGGTGAAGAGAAATGTGGGTTTTTCAATGCTTATTTAATATTTGTGGGCTTCGTTGCAAAAGCTCAGATTATTCCGCAAAAGTTCCGATTATTCTGCAGCAAGGACTTTAGAAATATATTACATTATTTAAAAATTAATAACTAATGGCACAATATGGTTGACAGACAGGCTCGCAGGCGGTGGGTAGTATCTCACAGCCTCCACATGGACACCATGGTCATGCTCAGGCACTGTACAACACTGCAGGGACATAATATATACATCCAGCAGTGGAGCACAGAGCATCCCAGGGGACTCCTGACTCAGAGCACTGAAGGGCTGGAGCGACTGGGTTGTGTTAGTCATCCTTTCCTCCCCTATCTGGAACATTTCTGTAGCCAGTGGATGTGGGAGCAAGAAAGTAAACATATGCATGAGTGGCTTTTTCTCACCCACTCAAGTTCAAACCGATGCCCATACTGTGCCTGGGGAAGTATCATAGTTTGAAGCAGAGTCCTTGGGGTTTTTTAAATCACCTTTCTTTCTGTGAAGCTAATGTTTAAGAAAGGAAATCTCACCCTGTCTTGCCTTTGTAGAAGATACATAATAAACTCGCGTTGTTGTTCAGGACGAGGCTGTCTTAAATGCTAGTGGTAACAAATTGCTTGGAGATAGAAGCTCACAGGAAGCTGCCTGCAGTGATGCGTGTGGGTGGCATGTTGATGTGTGTTGACATATCACCTTACTTCCCATGTTTTCAGGCTGTGAGACAGGAGGAGGAAATTTTCTGGTTTATCTACTCTGTGCTCGCCTTGATTGTATTGGGCTTCATCCCACCCCTTCTGTTCAGCTGCTTTCTAGGGTCAACAATACTGAGCTTTTAATCTCTCTTCTTCGGGGAGAGATTTCCTAGGTCTCAGTCATTTTTTCTATCTCCTTTAATGTAGTCATACAATTTTTCTAAAAAGATTTAACCGGTACTTAACCAGCATAAATCCCAGGTAAGCCTTATGCCTTCTATGGACACATGGTAACATTGGTCCGTTTTATCCCTTTTTCCAGATCAGCCTAATGCCTTGTTAGCTTCAGCTGGCAGCAGCACACCAAGCAGTGACTGTCACTGCCCTGCCTGCGCTGGTGCGCAGGTGCTTTTTGCTCTTGCTGTACTTTGTGATGGGATGAATCCAGTGTTTTGCTTTATGTCTTCTAGCTGCCTTCTGAATTCATGGAATTTGTTCAGGCCTTTCTGGGAGTCTACATCAATCACGTTCCCTCTATTCTGTCCATACTCGTCAGGTCATTAGAAGAGATTAGTGAGACATAATTCTTCGCTACAGGAATCGCATGAAACACCTGTATAATGAACTTCATATCATGATGTTTTTAATTATCGTTTCAATTGGTTTATCAGGTAGAGATGTAAGTTTTACTAACTATAATTCTTCAGTATTACTAACTAAAATTCCTCTTTTTAAACAATGGGCAAAATATTTACAGCCCTACAGTTCTCTAGGAACATGATGGGTTTTTCTAAGAAAGCCAATATATTCTTCAGCTTTTTAGCAAATTCTTTCTTATGCTCTCCTTTGGACCTGATATCTTACTGATTTTTAAATACTCCAGTGTTTTTCTTTAGACATTGTAGTTTTGGTATGATCTCATCTTTATCATGTCTTGCAGTTCTGCAACTTGCTCAACATTTAAAACCAAGGCAAAAGAAGTTATTTAACTTCTCAGCAATTCTTTTTCCTTCCTGCCTTACTCTTTTACTCACTGTGATTTAGCATACCTAATGATTTCTGCACATACTGGCTTTTTTTGGCCATATCTGAAGACACTCATCTTGTCTCCATTTACATTAGGTACCAAGAGCATTCACCAGAAATGAACTGCTTTCAGTAACAGAAAGCTCAGCAAATGTAAAACAGTTAAACATGTAAAACAGTTAAAAAAATGTCATGTTGCCACAAGAATAAAAATATTTGCTGAAGTACTTACATTTTAAGAATTTGTATAGACTGACTGCTTTCAGTGGGATCACTCATGTGAGTCAACTTAATTCCATGACTAAATGGATTGTTTATTGATTTTTGAATTTGAAAAATTGCAAAGATCAGTAATTTGAAATACTTACCAACCACCTCTTTAGCGTGATAGGATTGATGTTGAAGTCTTTTACCAACCCAAGATCATGGTACATGTGTTCCAAACAACTCAGCATCTGCAGCCAGAGACCGGTAAGTTATTGGCTTGGTAAATATCACTTCGCTTTACAATACATTGCAGAGTGAATTTCCTCCTTGCAAGCACCTAATAATTGCAGAGCCCTCTTGTTAAGATGAAAGAAAGATGTTCAAAGATCGCATGATTAAAGATAGTGCAAGAGAGGAGACAGAGAGGTTCTGAAAGCTTTTTGAAGTAGACAGATTGCTGTTGACTTCATAGGTTTTGTGCAGGGCTTTGAATCACACCAGGACTCTTTAGTAATTGTGATTCATGTGTATCATAGCAATTCCTTCTCACAAAAAAGTATTGCCATTTTTCTAATTTGGCTGGGATATGTTCTAATGCTCAGTGAAGTCAGAGGGGGTTTTTCCTCTGACTCAAAAGGCCCTAGCGGTATAGAAAATGACAGCAGAAAATAAGAGATCCTTAAAGAAAGGTTTACTCTATATCTGTGTCAACATCTTCTTTCTTTATGACTTCTCCTGAGTTCCTAAATTTACTATCTTAACTGAAATTTCTTGATTAACATAAGAACTCTTGTTACAACACTACAGAATTGCAGCAGGTTTGTGACCATCCACTCCCATAAACTGTAACCATGAATCCCAATAGCTGAAACGCGAAGGCAGGCTGCTCTTTTGAGACATCTGCTCTGTGGTATGAAGTGGGGTGCCAGGTAGTTTAGCCCTACCACTCCTGGTTAATCTTCTGGGTTTGAAAATATTGCGAGAGAAAGGTATTGACAAGCTGATGTGTCTGGGCACTTATCAGCTCGTCAGAAATGAACAGACTTCCAGGAGTTCAGGAGTTTATGTATCTGGATTCCCATTTCTGAAGGCAAAATCTGCAGGGGATGAAAGGTGGCCATTATATTAGGAGAAGCAGTTCTTAGACTGTAGACTGACCCAGGAGTTTAAATGTGATGAGTATAATGTCACAAATATGACCTTGGAGACATTTTTTAGTTAGGTTTCTGTTATTTAGGCTCTTAAAAACTCTCCAGAAAAATGATTTCATCTAATGAAACTTTATATTTATCCAGGGAAAACACATAGTTCAGGCAGTAACAAGGGGGCTGGTTTTGAGTCGTCTGAACAAGAAGAAAGAGACTTTCCTGCAAGGCTTGAGGGACAATGTCACGAGCTGAACTGTGCTCAGATCACAAGGCCAGCATTTTGCTGTAGACCACCTTGTCTTGTTCCTAGTCCCTGAGGAAGAATATGTTTCACAATAGTTTCAGAAAAGACTTTCTGAGACAATAAACTTTATCCAGAAGGGCTGAATTACACTCAGAAATGCCTGTCTCCCTCCAGCTGCTGCCAAGAGAGCTTTGGGTGAGAGGCAGGGTGACTCTGAGTCCCAAAGCTCCTGCCCCTGAACACAGGAAAACCTCAGTTTTCATTTTTAGCTTTCTTGGTCCACAGCAAAAGCTTGAATATTAGACTTTTCTGAGGCTTGAAAGTGAGTGGGCATTTGGAAAGAAGGCAAGCTTGCTGCATAGCTCTGTTTACTGAGATGCTGCGGAGCACAACGTCATTAATTTGCTTACAGAGGACTATGGTTTATAACCTTCCCCCCCGCCCCAACCCAACGTTGAGCATATGGGCAAACACTCATTGCTAAACAAGCACTGACAGAATTGAAATATTCTCTGTAAACATAAACCAGAGCTTAAAGGGTGACATAAACCCATATGGTGCTTGGTTCACCAGAGTCTGTGCAGTATCTTATTTCTGAGCAGCACTCCTCCTTGTAGGGCATGTCTAATCCCCGCACCCTCTTGTTAGCCTTGTTCGTGCCACCATATAGTGTTTCCTAGTACTGTAAATGAGTTACTGTGCTAAAATACTATGCCTCAGCACACAAGAATCTGTGGGTAATGGTTTTTGTGTCTCCCTATTCTTTCTTAATAGTCAGAACAACAATGAGCCAACAGTGTTATGGTCCACCTGGCAGGTCGTAATTCTCTCTTGCTGCAAGGACCTGACAGGCATTCAAGAGCTAGGGGTGAGTAATTTTGCCTGAGCAGTTGTATGGCCATGGTACAGAGAAAAGGGTAGGGAGAGGGAGCAGTGACTGCAGACCACCAGCCTCAGCTTGGCACGGTCCGCAAAAGGAAAGCTCTGCCAGCCTGTGTGAATGAGAGATGGAGCTAAAGCCACCAGAGAGCCCTTCTGTTACTCCACCAGTCGGATGAAACATCCTGAAGGAAATATGCTGTTACTGTGGGTGGGGCATGGGGTATTTCTCCTTGTCGTGTTGATCTACAGGTGCTGAGCCAGAATGACACTCGTATGCACAAGATCTGATTGAGAAGGTAATTAAGGTGATTGCTGCTGGGAGTGCTGCTAGAACCACCCAATCCTTCCCTTGGGAAAAGCCCATCACTAAAATCCTGGTTTAGTCCTGATCTCCCTTACATTTTTCCTAGGTGAGATTTGCTTGTGTTTGCTGAATCTCCTTTTACATCATAAACTGGCCGTTACAGAAACGTCCTTCTCCTTCATGTTTCTACAGAGCTTTACACATGGGCTTTCCAGAACCTTCTGCAATACGAGTGATGAACAATGAATAATACAAATAGCAATAGGAAAAAGAGCAATAGCAATAAGAAAAGTAAGAACCTGTAGCAATACGAGAAAAATAATAGGCTCTGCATGCAGCTTTGCAACCTCTTCAGAATACACCACAGAAAAGCCTTTGCCTAAAAGGGTGTGAATCAATGCACGCAGCTCTGCCTGGCTTCACACAGCAGCACGCTGCTTTATTGATTTGAGCGGAGTTATTGATGATATGCTTAAGCACACACTTTGCTAGGGATTGATTCGTTCAGGTAAAATGACACGAGAAAACTCGTATGGCAGTAATGACAGTGTACCAGTTGTTGTGGGACATTACGAGCAAGAGATTAAAGAAAAAATAAAGAGGAGTCAGGATATGATAATCAGCATAATCTACCTGGTATATGTTAGGAAAAAGTACTGTATTCTGGTGTGATATGAAAATTTTAAAAAAGTATAGAGAGTAAGGGGCAGAAAAGGGGAAAAAGCCCTGCAGACCATCTCAAAGGGCTCTTCTGGCCTTGCTGGCTCTCAGGAAGAGTGCTAACACAGCCAGTGTGGCATCCTTACCTCGTTGGGCTCCCACAGCCAGACGTCAAAGGTCGGTTTCCGTAGTGCTTCGATGGTCTCCTTGGACAGCATGTACTGCAGACAAAAAGGCAGTCAGCATAAGTAAGGGTCCCCCACCCTGGCACGGAACCTGCTATTGGCATGTCCTTGGGAATCCTGGGGTTCCATGCGCACAGGGTTTAGCTATATTTCCCAAGGAGAGAGCAAGTGATCTCTCCCTCTGCCTGTCCAACGCTCCTCACCCCCCTCCACTGGGCTGCTTGTGGTCATGGCAGGATGCCCCAGCCTGGTGAGCAGCAAGCCCCCAGGCAGCTCACTGCCTGTCACGGCACCAGCTGGCGGGCAGCTGGAGATCCTTGTGGCGCAGGGAGGTGGAGGATTTGGGAGAAAGAGGAGGAAAGCCAAATTGTTATGGATGGGGTTGTGGGTAAATCCAGCACAGGGATTTAAAGGGCACAGATCCATCCCCGGCTGCACTGGTTCTGCTGCCTGCAGAGCATCAGCGACATTCAGTGCAGCCAGTCATGGCTGGATGGTGTGAAGAGTCTATGCTTACAGTGTTAAATTAGCTGGTGGGCATGATATATTTACTTTCAGATGATTTATGCTCTCATTTTGAGTATTTTTCAAGAACGCCCACATTTTCAAATCGGTTGTCAGCCTGGAAGATTCAAGTGATTTTTTATCATACGTTCAGAGGCTTAAAACAAAATCAAGCTCATCGGCCAGTTACAATTTGTATACAAAATGAAAAAAAAGGAATGTGGAGGGTTAAAAGACCAAGGGAGAACTGGACTCTACCAATTCATCTTCTCAAGACTCTATTGATCAGAGTCTTTCTGGGACAGAAAAACCTTGCAGCTTTGATTGGCCTATTTACCATGGCTGTCTCTAATTAGTTTGGGCTTACTGTACTAAGCAGGTGTATGAAATTTTCTGAGCCATCAAATTGTTGATACTTAATCCAAGGAAGAATAACACTGAAGATTAATTTTCCTTCTTGAGAAGGCAATTATTTTTGCATTCGCATATATAATGTACATTTAATATGATGTTCTGCGAGGAAACTGTGAATTAGCAGTACAGATTTGTTATTTGATAACAGTGCTGTGATGACATCTTCTTTCAGTGTACTTATCACTTCCTAGCCTCACTGACATCGGACAAATCCAGCACCTGACAACTGATAACAAATCTAGCAAATCTGTCAAACAGCACCCAAACTCCTAAAACCAAAACTCCTATGAGCTTTGGTCGGGGATAATACAGAAATACGGACTACCAGTTTACTCCGCAGCCAGTCTGTACAACTCTTTGTAGTGCTTGTTGTTAACTCAAGATCCTAATATCATAGCAGTATGTCAAAGTCTGATCTGACATATCTTTTATCAAGGGTAAAAATCTGACTTGGAACTGATATGTTTTGCAAAAAAGGGTTAGCATCAGGAGCACAAGCCTCTTGGGCAAAAGTTAATTAAAAGAAATGTAAGTCTCATGATGTCTGTTTCAGGGACCTAGAGGTCACTTTTGCTAGGCAGAGCAGAAGAAACAGCAGAACTTATAATTCATTGCTCTTTAAGGGTCTGAAGACAAATATGGAAGAATGTGTGTCCCTATCATACACCTGCATCACATGGGGCCACGTGAACTTCAGAGTGGCTGAGCCAGCTTTGATGGGGGCAAGCAAATGCCCACTGTTAAACTATGATTTGCACATGTGTGAGCTGGTGTTTTGTCAAGGTGCGAGCCGGGCAATGAGCAGACATAACCTGGCAGCTTTGAATAATTCCCATGGGCAAAGACTGCTGGTGCCAGGACCAAACATCCTGCGCGCCTCATGGTTTCAGCCTCATTCATCACTCTGGATTTCTGCTTGTACTTGCCCAGTAGACATTTTTCTTTAAGCATTACTGTTTTCTCTAGCAAATACACTAAGTCATTTTCACAGGGACAATGAATCATTCTGGAGAGAATCCAATGTCGCATTTTCTCATTGTTTCCCTAGGTGAAGCCTCCCCATAAATTACTTTTTAAATTAAAAAATAATCCATTAGGAGAAAACAGGCAGCAGCACTATTTTCAATTAGAGTACAACATCATGGGCTATTTTTGATTGTTCACTATGAGCATAGAGAATAAACAAAAGAGCGTTAAATGTTGATGAATGCAAAATGTTCATTAACATTTCAAACACTAATGAGATTTCAAGTATTAAAGGCTACAGAGGACCCAACTTTAAGTCATCGCAGGCAAGGACAGCTTTTTCCATCAGCTTCAAGGGATTTTGGATCAGGCCGTGGATTTGGAATAACTAGGAGGTCGATGGCTAGGGAGTCATGAATTGTAAATCAGCACTTGTCAGCATGGCAAGCACGTGGTAGGATTCTGGAAGGAGCAAGCATTGAGTGGTACCTTTGGGTAGGATGGTACATCCCGCCGGGGAGTCAGCCTCTTGTTTTCATCCAGAAAGCTGTACTTGCAGGGACAGTTAGTCCTGAAATGAAATATTCAGCTCTTAATACTGGCAACAGAACCACAGTGCCTCAAATAATGCCGGAAGTATTCCGGTCTATGAGTATGCATCGCTCGGAGAATTACCCCACTCCCCAACCTCTTCCTGTCCAATGTGGTCCTGCTAAAATGCTTTAAAAGTGTGATCCTCTTTAGGATTTTCTCCTGTTGTGCAACACCCTCATCGTCCCTTCTCCATCTATTTGAATTCAAGCGAGGAGCGTCTGTCTTCAGGCGTGTACCCATGGATACCCAATCACTTCTATTTAAACCAAGAAACTTTCCTTTCCTTGCTGCCCGTGTCAGGCAGAGTGGTCCTGGCAAAGCCGTGCCAGGGGTCATGCTGAGTATGGAGCCTGTGCTTATTCACAAGCATAGGCACCCACTGACCCCACGGCTTATTGCAGCCCAGCTCCAGGCCTCATAAAAGCTTGGGCAAGACCATCCATTTTGATTCCATGACCATCTTGCCTGCTGCCCTTCAGGCAGACCAACAGCAGTGAGGCAAAGGCTTGGCAGGCACAGTCTGCTCGGCTCCACAGTCAGGGAGGAAGGGAACTGCTGCCAGCAATTACAGCTAATTAACACTTGCCTGGTTATTAACACCATCACCCACTGGCAGTTTTCTGCTCTTCCTTCCTCTGCATGTGGAAGAGCCAAGGTGATGCTACCTCACCTGAGTGGAGGACCATGACGATGGGAGGTGCACACCAGCCTTACAACCATGGCAGAACTCCTAGGTTGCTGCAGTGCAACGTGAGAGCAGTTTCTTGCCTTACAGCCACAGGGGGCACAATAAAACTAAGAGCTCTGCGGTATCACCCATGGCAATCGTGACCCTTTAACTCAGCACGTGTTTCCCAGGTAGTTTGTCACACGGACTTTTAATAACTCTCATGTGAAGTTGGTCTGCTTGCATTTTGCATTTTTGCCAGCAGTCCTAACATTTGGATTATCCTTTCTCATTTTTTGAGCCTCTTGCCAAATGAAGCTAAAAGAAACTCCTCCAAAAGAAGCAAACCAAGTTAGTCCATAAACTTTATTTATCCCTTTTAAAATTATTTTGCATATTCTGTATTCCATCTTTTTTTAATGTTTCTCTTCTCTGTTGGGAATTGGTCTGTGTCTCTTTTCTTTTCTCCTCCTGGTGTTGATGTCTGCTATAATTTCTGATGGTGTTGTCTGAATCCTGCAAAAATTATGTCATCTTACAGTTCATGATGGTCAGCTGGCTTCAACCAGCTGCCTTTTCCTGCCCTGTTTAAGGAGATTCTCAATTGGTGAAAAGCCATGTTAATCTTTTCTAAAGCTGTTTCCTCAAAACTCCACTGCAAGGGGTATTAGTAGGATAAAAATAGTGAGACTGGGGCATTCCTTGCCCTAATTGGAGCTGGTTGCCAGGGTTAGCTGAGGGTCAGCCAACTATCTGTATTTCCCAGCTGTAGTAAGACATCGAAACCTTCATTCTACCACACTGGGAAACACAGCAGAGCCAGGGTGCATCAGAGCTTTACAAATGTAAAACTGTATTTGCAAATTATCGTGAATTTAAATTACACTATAATGTTATTAGCATCTGCCAGTGGTGAGCGCAAAAAGCAGACTAGCAAAAAAAAGCAGTTTGAGGGGCTGCTCTGCTCTTCTGAAGAGAAGAGATGCACAATTCACAGTGTGTGGTGATTTTTATAAACCTCACTGTTCAGCCTTACTCTGTTGTTTGGTAATGAAACAGCAAATTTAAGAATATGTAAATACACAAGAACACAGCTATGTACACTGTGATATCATTGAAGGAATGTATGGACTCACGCATGCTTATGTACATTAATTAAAATTAGATGTGATCCCTAACTGCAACTGTAACGCATTATCTAGCAAATGACATTGCACAGAGGATGACAAGTCTGAATAGAAGCATAACCATTTCCACTTGTTCTGGGATGTCTGTTCCCCCCCCACAGCATGGAAACATCTCACGCCAACGGGAGAGAGCTTGCTCAGCCACTCTGGAGTGAAGCGCCTGTAGGCTGGAGTCACCGCGGGCTAGTGGCATGGCTCCTGTGGAGCCGTGGTTGCTCAGGAATAGAGAACCACACCTCATTCCTTAGCAGCTCCCGATGGGGTCCCTCTTAATGGTCAGCCACCAAGGAGCATCCTCTCCTCATTCCTACAGCAAAAAGAGGTGACTCGTAGCCACCTCTAGTTACACACTGGGTGAAGGTACATCCAGCTGCTGCTTTGAGACCCAAGCCCTTAGGGTACAGATAGTCATGGGCAGAATTGTGTGTAAGGAAGAGGAGCTTTTGTGCAGCTGGGAAGAAGAAGACCCAGCTCAAGGCAACCGAGAAGAGCTGTGACAGGTAGAATCATAGAATCATAGGGTTGGAAGGGACCTCAGTAGATCATCTAGTCCAACCCCCCTGCCAGAGCAGGGCCACCTTAGAGCAGGTAGCACAGGAACCCATCCAGGCAGGTTTTGAATGTCTCCAGAGACGGAGACTCCACCACCTCCCTGGGCAGCCTGTTCCAGTGCTCTGCCACCCTCAAGGGAAAGAAGTTCCTCCTCATGTTTAGGTGGAACTTCCTGTGCCCAAGTCTGAGCCCATTCCCTCTTGTCCTGTCCCTGGGCACCACTGAAAAAGAGCTTGCCCCCATCCTCCTGACACCCACCCAGGTAGCTGCCACACTGATACGGCACAAACTGATGCTGAGCAGAGCAAGTTAGGCTCCTGCTTCAGTGCAAGCAGCTAGGCGGTGTGAGCTCAGAGCAAGCTAGCGTGGGCATCTGTGCCCAGCACTACCTGCTGCCGAGCACTGCACCATTTTTTTACCACAGCTTTCCAACATCACGCTCCATGCTGGTCTCTGGCTTTTGGCAGCTGACATATCTCACTACAAGCCCTCAGTGAAGACTACACCTCAGCTGGAGCTGGCTGCACTGGGCAGATGTAAGACTCCCCATTCCTGTTTTTCTTGTTAACATATTGCTGTTTATACTACAAAAACATAGATTGTAAGGTGACAAGATCTGGAACAGGAATGAGTCATGGCTGCTGCTGTGACAGTCTCATACTTCCTGATGTGTGTGGCAGCAACTGGGCAAATGTGAAGTTGCTGCAACTTCTTTTTTTTTTTTTTTTTTTTTTTTTTTTTGTTTTCATTCCCTATCTGCCTGTGCGTCATTATGCTCATAAATGCAGCTCTCCCAGCTCCCTGCAACAGCTGAGGAAAAGTAAAGACACACGCACGGGCACACAGGTTACTCACACCACACCCAGCACAAATCAGCGTACATGCTTTTGCATTTGCTGCCCATCTGAGCTCTGATTTTTCTAATGATATTTCCTCCCACACCTGAAGAAGAAGTGATGCAAGTCGCAGGGCAAACTGCAATCCATCCTACTGGTATAAATCTGGAGCAGATCTGAAAATAATGTTACTCTGCATTTATGCTAGTATGACAGCTGAATTTGGCTTTAGGAATGTATTAACACCATGCCTCCTGACATATCGGATAGCAAAATTTATAAAAGCAAGTGATTATAAAGCCTAATTCTTTAAGCAAATCCCTCATTGCCCTTAATAGGAAATAGCTTTGATTAAAGGTCAGAGAATTTGACCCCAAATGAAGAAAAGGAGAGAGGCTGTCAAGATAGCACAGTTATATTTGCTGAGAAAAATCCCTTTCACCCACACTTTGAGCACCACAGTATATACCTCTTCAGCAACCTTCCCAGAAGTATTCCTAATCTCACACTGATGATTTGTTTGTCCTAACAGGGTATTGCAGTGACACAGGGGGCAGACTTTCCAGCCGAGACCGCATACTGAGGAAAATGCAGGTTTTTCTGCTGTTTTTTTTAATAATTACAGCAAAACCAAGATTCACAATCACAGTGAGCCCTTGAATTAGAAATTAAATTCCCAATTTCTTGTTGAAATTGAAATGCAAGTTTTATAATAGCATGAGATCATAATTAGAAGAGCTGCTACATATTTATTTGATATTTTCCCAGAATATATTGGAGCTGATTTGAGCGTTAGCTGTTTCTCAACCAAACACCGCACTTTGCAGAAGTTCTTTTCCCTTTCCCTCTCTCCTAGTAAATCTGGATGAAGAATTCCCATTCTGTATGGTGAAAAATAAATGTCTGTTGCAAGACCTTTTTCTCTATTCCCGCGGCCCGAGCTATTTAACTGATGAATGGCTATAGATCTTCAAATGTTAAATTAAAGCCACTGTCCTTAATGGTTATTGGTTTCCTTGTTCTTTTATTTCTAAGCCCAGAAGGTAACTCAATTCTGCGGAAAAGCATTAGGGTTTGAAACCAGATGCTTATTTCTTTGGTTAGGTCCAAAGCAGAACTTACCTGCTGCTTCTTGCTGCCATTTCCTCCCTCATCTTTTTAATGTCGCTCTTGCATTTCTCAATCTCCACTACTTTCAGGCCTTCCACTGTCAACAAAGGAAAACAACAGGGGTGTTACCATGGCGAAGGTCGAAGCATCTCGTTTCACAATTGTGCAAAATTTCAAAGGGCTTTAACAGTGGGGTTATCCAGCGAGCCAGCAAGCTCTTACAGTCCGCCCCGGTTCTCACATATGCAGGTGCTGCCAAAGCCATATATCTTGAAAACCCATAGGAATTCTCTGCTGCCAATTTTAGATAATAGCTACAATATTTTAATTCACAGAATGGCTATAACGTCTCAGCTTTTCCACAATTGTTAGCAGCAGTCAGCTGTGCTAGAGCCTTCACTTCTCCGCTGTAGAGCACAAACCAAAGGAAATCCTGAGCAAAAAAACCCCCTCCCGTGATGGGATGATAAGCGCAGCTCAGCAAACACGTCCCGATAGGATTAGAATTCCCATTAAGATAAAATGTTTTAATTTGGAAGTTCACGCAGAGCATTAAGGAGCTCTGAGCAGCATTGTTAGACACAGAGAAATTAAAGTGAGAATGCAGGGGAGAGAGAGAGAGAAATGTTGAAAAGTTTTGCACTAATGATTGATTTCATATTTTTTTTTAGCTATTGAAAATCTGTCACTTCTTTTTGCCAATCAATTGTGTAATCAAAGGTTATTTCTGCTTAGGGCACAAAAAATCCTATATTCCCCTTCTGTATGTAATTACGAGGGCCACAAGGCAAAAAGTTTGATTGCCTGTTTGTGCAGCAATGCGCTTCATTCCACATAGCCGTGAGAACTAACACAGCGCAAGTATGAGCATATTCTCCCTTTTATTTCCCTCTCGTTGAACTATCAGCATGCTCAAGGACATAATACAGCACCAGTTATGAAGTACATGTCGTTCACATGCAATCATTTCACAGCTCGTTTGTTTACTGAACGTATTGTTTGCACGGACAAGCTGTGGTCCAGGGAACTCGGAGTGTGCAATCGTACAAACAGTATTCAGTGACTTTCTTAGAAAATAATAGTAAAAATCACAGGTATCTGGTGGGTAGCATGTAAGTGATAAAAAACTGCCTTGGAAGGGCACAACTCTGTAGATAAGCAGAGGCCTCAGGTTTGTTTTCTCTATGCTAATAACAACAAAGATTGCTGTTGCAACTGGGAAAGGGGAAAAACAGAGAGGTATATGAACCGAGTCCAAAATGCCACATATTAGGAGAGGAAAGGGAAAGGGGTTTGATTTATACTTGACTACAGGAATAGTCTCCACTGAAAAATCCCATTTCCAGATTGATGGTTTTTTGTCTAGCATAATTACAAGCAATTTCTTTGGGTGATCACAACGTGATGATACACGCCACACGCTGTCCTGCTTATTCAATATCTTCATTCTAGGTACCTGTCTGCACTTTTTTGGGCACTCGTTCAGCAGCCGATGATCAGCTGCAGCTGACCTGCAGATGCCGCACTGCTAGGTACCACCCCGGTGCGTTCATCCGGGAGAAGTTGGTAGGTAGCCCGTTTGCCAAACTGTCTAAATAGTGGCCGTTGCCTATTTGAAGCAGTGAGAGCAAAGCAGAGTTATCAGACTGACAGGGTAGTGGGGCAGGCAGCTGCAGAGAGAAGAGGAGTGATAGTGCAAAATGGCAGCCCCGAGCATTTTTTCGTATTGCGTCTCTTTAGTTTTCTTCCAAAACATCTCCAGGGGAGCAGAGAATTTACATAATTATTTTCTTAAGGTAGATGTGAGATGCTTGCAAATTGTAAAGGGTTTTTGCCAGCTTCCTTATTCATATGTGGGCTGCTGTGCGAACACTGGAGAAGAATAAGTCAAGCCATGGGACCAAGTATTCCCATTTTCCGAGGGGAAGTCACAAGCTGTAGATGGGATTTAAAAGTCGGTTAAAAGATTTGGCTCCTTGAAAACACATCTCTGTGTTGCGGTCTCTAGACAGTAATGGGAAGGAAGCTGAGAACGTTTTATGTGAGGTGCAGATGTAGCACTGTCATGAGTACTTATCAGCACACACATGTCTCCTCTGGGGAAGAAATCCTGGAGGTCACATGTGAAAGTGGTGGAAAAGGGATCTCTGAAGGAGGTAGGAGAAAGGCAAAACAAAAGCACAACTCTTTTCACATTTGGCTTGTACATGATAAATGGCCTTGTCATGTGCTGATTAAGGGCCCATTATATTATTCTGCAGCAAGAAATACCTTCTGAAAAGACCCTGTGCTGTCTGAAGAAATCCTTGGGCTGAATCCAGCACTGAAGCACAGCTTTTAAAGCAACCTCTGGCAGCTCAGCTTGAGTATGGAGGCTGGACGCTCCCTTTCTCTCACAGTTTTGCTTTTCAAACATGAAAGCCTGAGATTATTTCAAAATGTCTCAGATTTGGCTCTGTTGCAAGTTCTGGAAGTCCGATTTCGAGCAGATGGGTGCACTTGTAGACAGGCAACCCAGGGAGCTCCTTCCCACAGGCTGAGGCTGCTGGAGATGGGATCATGAGCGCTGAGGCAGAATGGCAGCAGATTGCTGCATCTCCTGTTATTTCCATCAGCGGTGAGACCCGCTTACAGAAAGGAGCCTCATGTGGGGACCAGTGAATTCAGTTCACCTGCACGGCACTGCAGCTCTGGGTGGGCTGCCTTCCCTAAACAAGCAAAAAAGTGCCAGAGAGTGCAAGTGCACAACTCTTCCCCATCGGCAGCAGCATGCAAATCTTCGTTATCTCCAAATCTTCGTTATCTCCCTCCACCATGCCAGTGCTGAAAGGCAGCGTGTGTGCAGGGTGCAGCCGGGGGTCACCAGGGAGAACAAGTGGCCAAAAGCAGCCCCTAGCTGGTTGGGATTAGTTGCTTCCCTGGGCTGCCAAGGGGATAGGAAGACCCACAGGAATGCTTGCCTCATTTGCTCCAGTTCGTGGCATTTAGCCCTGAGGACTGGAGTTGGTCAGGAGTTTCACAGAAAACGCAGAGTGACTGAGCTAATTTTTCTTTTTTTCACCCTTCTTTTATTTTTTTCTCTTTTTTTGGACAAAAGAATAAATTAGCGGAGTCTAATCTATTAGGCGGGGAGGGGTTGCTACCTGGGCTCCATGCAGAGCTCTGTGCCGGGGGTAGGCACACCATAGGATGCCCACTCTGTGGACATCGCCAGAGGGCTGCCACCGCCCTGGGAGCCGGCGGCTGGGGTGGACCCTGCTGGGGGGGGGGGGGGGTCCCCCGCGGGCGGCNNCCCCTGGGGGGGGGGGGGGCGTTCCCCTGCAGCTGCTCTTTGGATAAGGACATTTTTTCCTCTCCCTGCTGACAAAGGCATCAGTCTCACTGAGCAGCTGCAGGGTCAAGGTAGCTTCTGGTCAGGGGAAATTTCAAGAAAACAACTTCTTCCATGAACCAGAAACTTTTTTTTTTTTTTTCCCCAGCCAGCTCGAGTGAGAAAGTTCTTGCTGCAGCTGTAGCGCCAGGGAAGATCCTGCCTGTTCCTGACTTAAATGCTGCGTGTCAGTCAGGATGCGGCCTTGGGTGTCAAAACGGTGCTGGGTGACAGTGCCTTATCCATACCCCCTCCCTGCCTTATCCATACCCCCTCCTTGCCTTATCCATACCCCCTCCCTGCCTTTCAGGGACCCGTGCTCTGCACAAGATACTGGGAAACAGCAAGTCAGATGCTGCCTGGGGGGAAAAAAACACACAAAACCCCCCCAAAAAACCCAGAAAAGCAGTAAGGGAGCTCTTTGACCAGCCGAATTTGTCTCGGTTGTTGCACGGTGGCTGGATAGGGTTGTGTGACTGCACAAGTGAGGAAATGGATGCTGCCTGGCAGTCTGGCCAGCGGAACGGGCAGCCAGGGGTGAAGCCCAGCGTTTGCAGCCCGGGAGGCACTGCCCGTCCCGCCGGCTGCATTTCCGCAGGCGCTGGCTCACGTATCGCCTGCCCATGGAGGCCTGGGCGTTGGCGCCGCCGTTTGCGCTGCGGGGAGCGGCCTCGCCCCATGGCGGGCCCTTTCCCGGCAGAGGAAGGTGGTGCGACATGGCACTGAGCAGGAACACCGTCGGGTCTCCGTGCTGGACATCAAGTCAGCAGTAAAGGACTGACCTTTCATATCTGTCTGAAGGGAGAGTGTCTCTGCGAGACGTGTCTGACCCCTGCAAATATCCGGCTGAAAGCAGAAGGCAGGCAGCGGCCTTATCCTCCTGTAACTAATTCCAGGGAGCAGGAGCCAGCGCCAGGGCCCAGGCGCCGGAGGGGGGAATGGTGGGGAGGGCCCGGCTGTGTGAGGGCAGTGCTCCTGCCGAGGCATGGGGGGTCTCCNCCTCGCCAAGCCCACCAAGGGCTCCCTCCGTCCCCATGCCTGGGCTCCGTCCTTTTGGGCTCCAGGCTGGCCAAACGACGAGCGATTGGAGAAAGCAGAGGGGCTGCGAGGAGCGGGACAGAAGCGGGGTAGAAGGAGGGCAGCAAGGTGGGGGAGAGGGGGGGGTCTGAGACACCGGTTCCCACTGTGATATGAAGAAAGGGACACTCACATTCAACCTTTTTCTCCAGCATTGCCAAGTGATTAGCTACTTCCGTTTTCAGTTCATTGATTTTAAAAACCCTGAAAAGAAAACCCTCATGTATTAATGTTATACATTTAGTGCCGTACCCACCCTAGGTACAAAGGACTTTTGCTAGAAATGTCTATGTTTTTCAGAGGACTGATCTGTCCAATGCGGTTGCCAGAAGGAACAGAAAATTTTCTGTGGAAATGCTAAAATTGGTGCAGGAAATACACCCGGGTTTAATTTTCAGAAAAAATTAACAACAAATGATTTTGTTATGGCCCTGGGAATGTACTGTAGCTCTGCAACACTTCATCACCCCCTCTCTCAGCAGTGACTTGTTATTGTACCCCCCAGGGAAGCAAAGCTAAATTGATAATGCTTCGCCTACCAGCAGCATCTCGGTGTCTGCCCGCTCTGATGCCCCCCTCCTTTTGAGTTACACTGGTGATTTGTCGAGCTGTGGTGGAATTGATCTGTCTTATTGAAACCAGCTAGAATAACCTAAGCAGCTGTGCAGATGTTGAGAAATCTTTTTGGAGGAGAGACGTGTTTGAGTGACAAAGGGAAAAGTGAAACAAATCGGATGTTTTGAGGCTTTGAGCAGCCTGATCTAGTGGGAGGTGTCCCTGCCCATGGGGGCTGGAAATAAATGATCTTTAAGATCCCTTTGAACACAAACCATTCTATGATTCTATGATTCTGCGATTTGACTGTTCAATGAAGAAGCATTTCTTTTGCTTCCTAAGAGGGCAGGAGCACAATATGAACATTTGTATTTACTACTCAATCTCCTTTTTAGATCAAAGATAATTGCCAAATCACTTTTGGCTTAAGCTACCATGTTGCTATCAGCAGGAAATAACGTGTGTACTAGGTCTAAAATTGGCAGGAAGAGCAGGATTTGAAAGAGATATTAAATGCCCCTCTGCCTCCTGTGAAAATTTCACTTCAGGCTGATAAAAGAAATAACATTTTAAATTAATAATGATGTTCAGCTTCTTACCTCGAGAGCTGCTCGGCAATCTGTCCTAATAAATTCTGGAACAATTCTTCCTTCTCTGAAAGAAATAGGAAGGAGACATAACAGAAAACGACAGAGGAAAGAAGACACCCTCAACATCCCCTGCAAAGTGGCATCCTCAGACTTCCAGCTCTGATGGTGAGCCATTTAACCAAAACGTTGTTCTGGTCCTTTTAACAGAGAACAGCATCTGTGAATGACTCCTCATCTCACCTGCCTTCCTCTGCCTGCAGATTACAGTCAAGGTTTCTCAGAAGTTTTTTGTTGGGGTGCTGGGTCTCTGAGAGGTGGTTTGTTTTACGGCAGCACTCTCTGGAAAGGAGACCCCTTTCACTCAGAATCGCCGTGAGCTTTTGAAAGGTCTGGCTTACAAGGGCTACCTCTACACCATCAGCACACTGCCAGAGTGCCCATGAACAATGCAACAGCCTATGAACACAAGAAAACCCAGCTTGCCTTTCAGGTTTACACTGTGACTTTATCCTGGAGACCAATTTTTGGGTGGAAATTCATAAGGATCGTATTGCTATGCATAAACTTCAGGCAAATGGGAGATGCTAAAGTGACTGTCCTTGCCAAATGGGGTCCACCCTTCCTGGTCTGTGGGATGGACACAGCAGGGCACAAGTTTCCCAGCCCCTTTTTCCTTGAGAACATAACTTGGACAGAGCCACTGTGGGGATCCCGTGGGGATCCCATTGCTGCCTGAGCAGCTGTGGCAGTGGGAGCGTTCATATCGGCAGCTCCTCGCCTCCCACTGCCAACTCCAGCGTGCGGGTTCTTCAGGCAGCACGAGAGAGTCGTGGTGAAGCCCCAGCCCCTTCCCAAGACCATCACAGGAGTGCAATCACTAATGCAGGGAAAAGCAAACAAGCCCTTAAAACAAGACCCCAGATTTCAAGGGACAGTACACTTCAGGAAGGAAGAAGTACAATAGCAATGTTTTCCCATCTTTCAGTCTGTCCGCACTGTATCCACACAGACAGGGGCAGCCTAACTCACACTTTGCTGAGCTGTGAGCTGCTGTTTCGAGACTGCTCCCACTTTACCCTCACCAGCTAATTTAAACTGCACTGTGCTGCGGTCGTTCTCATGCCTGCAGTGTGGATGTACTCTTGGTTTCTCGTGCTCAAGGAGCGGAAAGATTGCGTGCTCTCATATACACACTGCAGGTTATAGAACACCCATTTATACCCTACGTAGAAATACCCCGGTGGCATTTCTGAAGCTACTTGCCTGAGGGAGCATGATGCCTCATGGGTGCAATCGCCCAGGCAAAACACATCAGGCAGAAATACAGCTCAGCATTTACAAGGTGTTACTAAATAATAGCTCTTGTACCTGTTGAAAGGATTTGCAATTCCTCAGGCATTAGAGATGTCAGAAATAACTTGTCAAGAGCATTCACTTTTCTGGTCAAAACAATTTGGCTGTTGCCCCTGTGTCTCTAAACTGGAGCAAGCACTCTGTGCTCTGAGAGTCTCAGATATAATTCCTTTTTTTTTTTTTTTTTGCTGCACTCCAACTCCCAGTGGAGTGGCTAGCAGAGCAAATGAAGAGATTAGTTCTTTTCACAGAGACCCATTTTTCAGTTTTCTCACAAAACCCATCTGAAAACCCAAGCGCTGAAACAAACCAAACGCTGCATCCTATTTAAGAGAGGAGGAAAGCTTACCGTACGCAGCACCTGGGATGGTACCCGAGTCCAACAGTGAGAATGAGCAGAGAAACCCGTGTCCTCTCACTTCGGTGCCGCTCAGCTCTCTGACAGTGGCTGTAGCATGCCAGAGACTGACAAGTTCCCTATAAACACGGTTCCAGTAAAAAAAAAAAACAACCAATCTTACTTTCACTCCCTCCCCCTGTCAAAACTCACTTGGACTACGAGGACGTTCTCATCCAGGGAACAGTCAGCTGCAATCTGATGTTTATGGATGTAATAAAAGACTTTCAAAACGAAGATGTATGTTTTTATAACCCTAGGGTGCAGTAAAGATATATGACTAAGAGTGGCAGTTCGTCTCATCTTAAAGAGACAAAGATCCATTTCTTTGCCCTGTTCCCTTCTGAGGGGAGGACCTCTGCTCACCCCTGATTCTGAAGAAATGAGACATCACGCCAACATCATTCAGTCTTGCTTGCCCACTCCCTCGAAAACCAGGAAGACTAGGGGTCCTTTTGCTCCATTACCCTCCACCTTCTTTTTTTTTTTTAACCCCTGGGCAGGGCTGATACCCCAGGTGCTTTTTCCTCAGTTGCTTCTTTTCTTTTCTCCCGATTCCCTCTGGGAAAAGGAAATCCCACTGCACGTAGCATGGGTAGAGGCAATCCGCTCACCTTCCTGGGGATCGCCAGCTCCTACCTGCAGTAAGCCAGAAGCCAACAGCGCAGCAGCAACCCTCTTCTCAGCTTCACCCCCCGGCGGCACCGTGAATGCGCAACGTTTGCAAATACAGGTGTTCCACAAGTCAGACTTTTGCACAATATACAGGGTGTTTTAGGGCTGACAAATGAAAATTAGGAAAAAACCCTCCAGAAAATGCTGCAACAGAGTAATGCCGGGCGGGGAACAGGCCAGCTCAGGCGTCCCTGGGCTTCCCAGGGCTCGTTCCCGCGCTCGCTGCAGGCACAGGGACTTTGGCTCCTCACCTGCTGGCCTCTGCCGAGCTCAGCAGGAAGCTTGGCTAGGACATCACAAAGCAAGGAGCCATTTTGCCCTTCCCGCCGGCAGCCCCATTTCCAGCAGGTCGGGGCAGAGAGCAGGTGCGGGGGAATGGGGCAGCAACCTTTTTCTCCTGTGGCTCCCGCTGTGGCCGGATTGGGGAGCTGGCAGTGAGCGCGCACCTTCCCTGCCAGATGGGTGCTAGGTACACACTGGGGCAGCTCAGGTTATGTGTGCAGGGACACAGATGGCACTGGCGTGCACCCTCTGCTTCACACCGCCCTGCTTGGCGGTGACTCTTCCCCTCCCATCTTACACGCTGGGATCATGGACGGGGAGCCACCTCCATCCTCCCTGGCTCCCCTCGTCATCCTGCCAGCCTAAACGAGGTGCAAGCGGGGAGTGCATAGAGTTGGGGGGGCAGGTGGGTTTCCACCCCCCCCCTCCCGCCGTCTTTTCTGCTGTGGCCAAGCAAAGCTGTGAGGATGTGGGCGTCTGCCTTTCCTTGCCAGTGTCAGGCTGGTGAATTCCTGCCACATGGTCTCTTTCTCACGTGTGCCTGCACTCCTGGCTCAGGCTCCCTTCTGTATTTCCCTTTCTGCAATTTGTTTGGATCTAGGCAGTCAGAGGAATTAAAAAAAAAAACAAACAAAAAAAACCAACCACAAAAAAACCCCAGCCAGGTGGACAAAAGCCTCAGGAAGGGGGGGGGTGCTTCAAGTCCAAGCCCGTGTCCGTGAATCGTGTCATATCGAGTGCCAAATTTGCTTGGCAGCTCAGGTTAATTTGGGCTACTGCATGAAAGTCCCTGCTTATATGAGTAATCCTGAAGCAGTTGCGCAGGAGATGGAGTTGCCCCCATCCCAATCCACGCATCCATGTGGGATGCGTGTAAGGAGCAGCAGGCAGGAGGTTTTTTTTTCTGTCACAGTCTCTGCCTTTTCCCTGCCTGAGCTGTGAGCGTGAATATGCCTCCAAAAGGAGAAGAGAGAGATTCCCGAATAAGAGGATTTAGACACAATGACAATCTTCTGTCACTTTACCAATAGCAATCTGCACAAGATCTTGTGTATTTAATCATCCAGGGAAAAAAAGCAGTCCCTGGAGCCCTCTGGTGCAGCTGGGGGCTCAGCAGTGGGCAAGGCAGGGCTAGCATCCATTCAGATGTGGGCTTTCTAGCAGGTAGCCACACAGGTCTTGGTCAAGCTAGCTCTCCCGCTACAAGCCAATATCCCTAGCTAGAGACCATGGGGTTTATTCTGTACTAGGCAGTTTGTTAGTTGCAGAGGCAGAAAACTGAAAGGCAGGTGAAGTGGGAGGTGAATTCTCTGCCTACAGCCTCAGCCTGGCCAAGTGGCTCTGACACTAGTGGGCTTCCCTGGCGCTGAAGCTGCCGAGCAAGGAGAGCCAAGTGGCGAGCTGTCCCTGCGTGCTGGCCTCCATCCCCATGGGGCACTGCTCTCTTTGGGTTTCCTCATCTGTTTCATCAGGGATGAGGGGATGCTTGTGTTGATGGACCTACCAGAACAAGCTGGAGACAGAGGTGCAGAGGTAGCTGGGGCTAAGCTTGGCACGTGCCATGCTCTCTCAGGTTACATCCCTGGTGAGATCCAAAGGGGCTCGTTCAGCCACCTGTGTGCTTTTCTGCCCTAACTTTGGAGTGATAGGAAAGCCCCTGCACATGTTTTCCCCCAGTTTAGGACTGCAGTGAATCAGGCTTACTTGAGCTCTACAATAGCGCCTTTCTCTGCACTGTCAGAAACGTAACAGACTTCAATTTTATTTCTCAAGAGTGTGCTGCTAGTAGGATTTTTTCCATTTAATTGGCATCTCCAGCAGTATTGCAGAGTGCACGAACCCTTCTAATTACAGCCACAACACAGCCGTCAGTTTGTGAGTTTTGAGCCTGTTCCACTGTGAGGACACAGACCAGAGCCTTTCCCCTGTCAGGAGAGAGAAGATGCCCATTCGATGGGCTTGGGAGTTTGAGCACTCCAGAGAGAAGGAAGGGTTTGGCACTGGGGGTTTGATGCTCTGCTCGGATAGCCATGTGGCTTCTGGTCCAAGGCTGTGGGAGGAGGGACAGCACGTGATGCAGTGGCCCCACGGGCTCAGAGCCGGCCAGCCAGGCCCCCGCCTTTGCCTTGCAGACAGCTGACCCCGTGGTGATACGGCGATCACCGCTGCATCCAATGGACACTCACTGCAATAATAATTTCTTTTTAATTCCAACCGTCTCCCATGACTATGGCCAGGAAATGAAGAATATTTTCTTAGCAAGACTCCGGTGGATATCTCCTCTGCTGGACAAAAGCCACTGCTTATATTTTCCTCCCGAAGGATCGTATTTTCCACTCTCACCTTTTACAGCCTTTGTTCCACTGGAGCGTGCGTCACTCTTTTCCAGCTGCCTGGGATACTGCTGAAAAGAGGTGCATTACCTCCCACTGCTGTGAAAATTGGGGTGACCCCTTTTTTGGCATGTATTTGAATGAGTTCCTTTGGGAAGCAGAATCACGAAGGCAGAGTTGTTTAAGAAGTGAAGACTAGAACAGAGATGGTTTTTTTTCTTTTAATGAAGAGGAACAATTTCCCACTCTGTTTATTCTTCCTACTCTCAGCAAAATGTCAGGAATGCTTAAGATTAATGACAATCCATGTGAAAGAGAAACAGATACCAAGGAACATTAGTTCCATCACACTCAGTTCAATTCTCCTCCTCTTTCCATAGCAGACTCTGTCTTATGCTTTGGCAAGCTCCTGCCAGAATTTTTCTTGCCCTTTTCAGCTTAGATCTTTGGAAATTCTTGTTTTATAAAATGCAGGGAGGGAAGAGAGACCTCGACACAGTGAGCTGTGCTCTGCACAAAGCAGAGCCATGAGCTGTCAGCTGAGGTGAAAAATGAGGGCCTTGGGAGAGCGCGAAAAGTCATACATGGTCTTATAAAAATATATGGTTAGCTTCATGTTAGGGGGAAAAAAAAAACCCACCAGATTTTCTAGAAAGCCCTTTGACCAACTTCCCAGCTGGTATAACACAGTGGCATTCCCTGGTGGAGCCCCACTGGCTCCATTCACTCCTCTTCCTCCGTCTTGGGGCAAATGGCTATTGGTTACTCATGGCAGCTGGTACACTGAGGTACAGGCTGCAGCTAAGACCCCAACTTTTCTGGTCTGATAATGCAAATAGTGTACCCCTGGACCAAAAGAGTGATGCTGTTCCAGCAGAGTTTGTTACAATAAGGAAATAATTTAGGAGACAGCTTCTTTTCCCTTAGCAGTCGTGTACGACCCTTGGCTTTGACTACCTCCTTCTGTTAACAACGGCTGTCACTGACATGGGACCTGTTTATGGCTTGTAACAAATTTTGCTGTGATAAAGTTCTTCCTTGTTTTCTAGCTTCTTTGTTCTTTTTGCTGTCTGTTTGTCTTTGCTCTCTGCACGCACAAGCTCCCTGCTGTTCCCTCTCTGGCCCCTCTGCACATCCTCCCGCACTGCCTTGCAGTGCCCTTTTCCTGCAGATGTTTCTGCCACAGCAGATGTGGGTACCTCAGAGCGTGGCTTTGGTTCCCTCCGCCTCCCCATCTAAAAAAAAAGGCAGTGCTGTGAGACACTGTGTTTTCGTGTGTAACGCGGAAGCCTAAGCAAGAAGAGGTGGGACCTGCAATTAAACATTATCAAGAAGACGAGGCAGGACCAGCAAAACTGCCTTGCCCCAAATCCAGGAGCCTCACCGATTCCTGCGAACTACTTTCTCCAGCCCCAGACTTTCTGGCTCCCTCCTGTTCTTTCTGTGCAGTGTACATTTCCAAGATAATCTTAACCTCTTGCCCCTTGCCTCTCTTATCTTCTCATTTTACCATTCCAAACTGTGTCCCCAGCTGATGTCTCCTACCCTCCTGCAGCCCCTGCCTCAGCAGCCAACCTTTCCCCACAGCTCCACAGCATGTGAGCTAGGGCACTTGCTCAGGCTGCCTCAGAGCCAGTGGCAGGAGATACTGTGGTTGCACAGGTGAGAGAAACTGTGAGCCAGATGCTCTACAGGGATTGCCCCAAGCCAGTGCTCTGCTCCCGTGCGTGAGTGCTACTGGCCTGGGCATGACACTGGCAGGCAAAGAGATATGGTAGAAGTGCCACTTCTGCCAAGAGGTCCTGCCTGTGGAGTACAACAGTGCTGTACGCTGGGCAATGTGTTCCTGACATGTTCTTTCATCCAGACCTTCTTTAATCTTGTTGTGTGTATTTAAATATTTATTACACTTAGAGCTACCATGCCCACAACAGAAATTATGCTCTCTCCTCAGCCATTTGGAAATAACATGGGGTTCAAATGTTGTGCTCAGCTTTCCAGCAGAGCTTTGCTGAGAGATAAGCAAGTTTAACAAAACACTGCAGGACAGGCTTTCAAACACTGTCTGCATTGCCTGAAAAAAACCCAACCCATTGCTCCATGTGAGACTTTCCCCAGGACATCAGTTTCCATGACGCAGACCAGAGCTAAGCACTGTGAAAGCCCCCTGGACCCCAGACGTTCCACCCCATCCTCAAATACTTTGAAATCTGGAACTTTTTCTTAGCTTTCCTCCAGAACACTCCGATCAAACAGTTCTTATTCTGACATAACTACAACCATGATGCCGTCATCTTTCTTTCTTGCATCATAGCCACGTAATTTCCACGTGCAAATGTTTGCAGATTCAGCTTTAGTAAATTCAGTTTAAAAGTATCGTTTTACCTGAGAGCTGCCCAGTGGCGACGGGTATCACTTTGTATGGAGACCTGGAAGAGTCAGAGAGGGTTGATGTTAGCAAAACTCAGAAAGCAGTTTGTATTTCAGATTTGATAGCAAACAGGGTGGGAGGGGAACAGATGTTCTACATTAAGCACTTAAAAGCAGTATTTCTTCCTCCCACAATTTCTCCTACTTTAATAACAAGCAAAAATCTTCAAATCCAGTAGATATTAGTGTTATAAGCCAGCATGCAATTCTTGCTGTCATCTCCCTCCCTCCAGGGAGTTGCTCCCCTCCCACTGCACACAAAAGGCATCTGCAGGCAACCACCGCCCCTTCCCTTGGGCTTGACCCCATTTTTGAAGAGCAGGTTGCAGCAAGGCTTACCTCTCTGAGTTTGCAGGCATTGTTGGATCAATGGATACCATACAATTGTCTGCCGTCAAAAGGGAGATTGTTGTGTTCCTGAAAAGCATGTTTCAAAGAGGTTTATTTGACCTAGAAATGCTGTCTGAAATTCTGTGCTGCTGCATATGGTGCATAGCCACCTTCACTCCTGCAGCACTCCTCGCCTAGCCTGGCATGGCACTGTCTTGGACCCATTTTCCCTTGGTGCAGAAAGGGTCAAAGCACAGGATGGGGTAGGCTAAGCGCTTCACCTGTTGAATCACTAGAGACATTTCTGGCAAAATGTTAAGTGTGATCGTCTTTGGTCTCAGAGCAGATTTTCCTCCCTGCTAACTCATGTATTCTGTTGGGTCATCAACTAATAATTTCTATTAAAAAGCTATGTTCTGTGATACATGAACTTGGCAGCTGAGGGTGCACTCAGTCCCTCTGTTTATGTCACTGTCAAAGATGTTGAACAAGGCTGGTCCCAATACTGACCCTTGAGGAACGCCACTCGTCACTGGTCTTGACTTGGACATGGAGCTGTTGACCACAACTCTTGAATGCAACCCTCCAGCCGATTTCTTATCCACCGAGTGGTCCATTCATGAAATCCATGTCTCTCTGTCATGATTTTAGCTGGAATGGAGTTAACTTTCTTGCTAGCAGCTGAGGTAGTGCTATGTTTTAGATTTGGGATGAGAAACAGTGATGAAAATGCACTGGTGGTTTTGGTTGTTGCTAGGCAATCAAGGCCTTTTCTGCTCCTCATACTGCCCCACCAGCGAGTTGGCTGGGAGTGCATGGGAAGCTGGGAGGGGACACAGCCAGGACAGGTGACGCCATCTGACCAAAGGAATATTCCATGCATATGACATGCTCAGAATATAAAGTTGGGGGAGGAAGAAGGAAGGGGGGGGAGGTTTGAAGTGATGGCATTTGTCTTCCCAAGTAATTGTTATGCTTTCCTGGAGATGGCTGACCACCTGCCTGCCGATGGGAAGCAGTGAATGAATTTCTGGTTTTACTTTTCTTGCCTGCGTGGCTTTTGCTCTACCTATTAAACTATCTTTATCTCAACCCACAAGTTTTTCCTCACTTTCACTCTTCTGATTCTCTCCCCTATCCCACTGCGGGGGAGGAGTGCTGGGGGGGAACAACACAGCTGAGCAAACGGCTGCGTGGTTCTGGCTGCCAGCTAGGGTTAAACCTTGACGCTCTCCAATTTAGAGACAAGGAAGTCATGTGGGACAGTGTCAAATACTTTGCACCGGGTCCAAGTAGATGATGTTAATTGCTTTACCCTTATCCACCAATGTTGTAACCTTGTAGACACTTCAATGATGTAGAAGGCTACCAAATTTGTCAGGCACAATTTGTCTTTAGTGAAGCCACGTTGGCTGTCACCAGCTGTCTGTCAATCACCTCCTTATTTTCCATGTGCCTTAGCATAATTTCCAGGAGGATCTGCTCCATGATCTTCCTGGACACAGAGGTGAGACTGACTGGCCTGTAGTTCCCTGGGTCTTCCTTTTTTCCCCTCATAAAAATGGGGGTTATGTTTCCCCTTTTCCAGTCAGTAGGAACTTTACCAGACTGCCATGACTTCTCAAATATGATGGATAGTGGCTTAGCAACGTCATCTGCTAGTTCCCGCAGGACCCGTGGATGCCTCTCATCAGGGCCCACGGACTTGTGCACCTTCAGGTTCCTTAGATGGTCTTGAGCCTGATCTTCTCCTACAGTCAGCGATTCTTCATTGTCCCAGTCCCTGCTTTTTCCTTCTGCAGCATGGACAGTGTGGCTAGAGCACCTAANGGGACAGTGTCAAATACTTTGCACCGGGTCCAAGTAGATGATGTTAATTGCTTTACCCTTATCCACCAATGTTGTAACCTTGTAGACACTTCAATGATGTAGAAGGCTACCAAATTTGTCAGGCACAATTTGTCTTTAGTGAAGCCACGTTGGCTGTCACCAGCTGTCTGTCAATCACCTCCTTATCTTCCATGTGCCTTAGCATAATTTCCAGGAGGATCTGCTCCATGATCTTGCTGGACACAGAGGTGAGACTGACTGGCCTGTAGTTCCCTGGGTCTTCCTTTTTTCCCCTCATAAAAATGGGGGTTATGTTTCCCCTTTTCCAGTCAGTAGGAACTTTACCAGACTGCCATGACTTCTCAAATATGATGGATAGTGGCTTAGCAACGTCATCTGCTAGTTCCCGCAGGACCCGTGGATGCCTCTCATCAGGGCCCACGGACTTGTGCACCTTCAGGTTCCTTAGATGGTCTTGAGCCTGATCTTCTCCTACAGTCAGCGATTCTTCATTGTCCCAGTCCCTGCTTTTTCCTTCTGCAGCATGGACAGTGTGGCTAGAGCACCTAATGGTGAAGACTGAGGCAAAAAAGCAATTGAGTACCTCAGCTTTCTCACGCCCTTCGTCCTTACAGGGCTTTATCCCACAGTACTCTGCCAACCAGATCCCTGAAGAGGTCAAAGTCTGGTCTCCTAAAGTCCAGGGCAGTGAGCTTACTGTGTGCCCTCCTCGCTGCCCTAAGGATCTTGAACTCCACCATTTCATGGTCACTGCAGCCAAGGCTGCCTTTGAGCGTCACATTCCCCACTAGCCCCTCCTTGTTGATGAGAACAAGGTCCAGCATAGCACCTCTCCTCGTTGGCTCCTCTATCACTTGGAGAAAGAAATTATCATCAAGGAATGTCCTGGGTTGCTTAAGCCCTGCTGTGTTGCCCCTCCAACAGATATAAGGGTGGTTGAAGTCCCCCATGAGGAACAGGGCTTGTGAACATGAGCCTGCTCCTGTCTGTCTGTAGAGGGCCTCATTCACTCAGACTACCTGGTCCAGACACTGTAATGTCACCTGTCCCTGCCCTCCCTTTAACCCTGACCCGTAAGCTCTTGGTTGGTCGGCTCCTTATCCATACCCAGGTGGAGCTCCATGTGCTCCAGCTGATCATTGACATAGAAGGTGACACCCCTTCCTCCTCTCCCCTGCCTGTTCTTCCTGAAGAGCCTGTATCCTTCCTTTCCAACACTCCAGTCATAGGAGCCATCCCACCACATCTCCATAATGCCAATGAAGTCATAGCCCTGCAGGCGTGTGAACATCTATGACTCTGTTTATGCTATCATGCATAGAGGCATGCTACGTGCATTTGCACAAAGGTATATTGACTCACACTATGCAAATGACTACCAGTGCTATGAATGTCTCTAGTTATTCATTTACCAAAACAAAAAAAACCAAATTCCTTGCTGAATAGGAGGTCATTTATTTTTTTTCTATACTGTGCTAGGTGCCGTCTTATAGGCTCAGATGTAAACCTTGGAGGTTTACTGTGGCTCCAGGAGCTTGCTTGAAATGAACAGCTCTGTAGAAGTCTTCTGATGAAAATAAAATGACAAATATGCAGTGAACACCCTGTTCGTGAATGACTAAAACTGCTAAACAAAGTTTCCTGGGTGATGGAGTGGAAGTATTTGACTCTCCTATGCAAGTGAGTTATTAACCTCTCTAATGTCAAACTGGAGGAAATAGCCAGGATAAACAGCAAAAGGCATTAATTCTCTACAGCAGTTTATGCAAATTCTGAGTCAATACATACAATTTTATACTTCAATCCCCAGAGATGGAGTCATGCAATAAACCCACGATTAAAGGATTGGCTTATTTTTTTCTTGTGGGTTTTTTTTTCTGTATTGTAAACCTGTATGTACAAAAGTAAAGACTATGGCTTACTGCATGCTGCTGTGCTGCTCAAGGCCCGTACGCAGACAGCAGAGGGTCCCTTCTAGGTGTGACTGAGGAACCTCCCTCCCCCTGCACCACCAGCTGGCTGGGTGCTACGCATGCCACCCTCCACCATGCACCAGCATCTCCCACCTCGACACACACCAACACCCAACCCTGGATCCCTCTCAACACAGAGATTTAAGTCAGATGCTGTTCTCTAGGTTGAGTGTTAAGAGAAGCAAGCCCTACAGGAAATTACAGCAGGAGAGATACATGGACTTTGCTGGTAAATATAAACAGGGAAACACTTGGCCTGGGCAATGGATTTGGGAATATTCGTTTTCTATAAAATGGTTCTGCTGGGATACTTTTTGTTGGAATATCCCATCCCTGGGATTAGATTGTACTGCGTGTAAATATAAAGCTTGTCATCTAGTGGCAATGCTTCTCAATGGCCCCAAGTTTTTCCCTAAAAACCAGGTTCTAAGCATATGGATGCATTTCATTCAGTATTGGCAAAAATGTAGTGCTGGGCTTCTGCACTTGCAGAACTATATCTCTTCTATATCTATATGCACTATATCTCTTCTATTCTACTCTATTCCACTCTTGTTTTTCAGGCACTGAGGTGGTTCAATGCCTGCCTCAGCTTCGGGCACTTTTGTAGCTGGTGCTCTCTGGGTTACCCCGATTTCTTCTTCCAGTACACTGGAACAAAAAAGAAGCCTGAATAGCAGGCAAATGCATCATTTGAGGCCTACCTTTATATTTCCCCCAGAAGTAAAGCAACAAAAGTGAAATGAATGTCATAAATGAAAAGAGAGACCTACCTTGGTAGCCCTGTTGCAATGCAGAAGAGGTCCATGATATCTTTGGAATTGCAATATTTACTGAAGATCACCTTCCAAACCGAACAGCAGCAGGGGATAAAAAAATGAAGACAAAGAAGAGAAAGGACGGTTAGTTCCCAGTGAGATATGAACTCTATTCAGGCATGAACTGGGCTAATTTTAAGGCTTATCCTACCACTTCAATTATCTGATTTGACTTGTGAGCTGGAATATTTCTCTACTCCTGTGTAATACCTGTGCTTTTTTTGATAAAGCAAGCAAGCTCTGGAGACCTAATTGCGCTGTTCAGAAGTAGAGCAATAATGTATGTGAACTGAGAGCAAAAGGTATCTCATAACGCAGCATTGCTGCAAGATGGTAAGAGCTGCAAATTTAAGGATGTAAGAGCCCAGATTTATGAAGAAAACAGCCCAGATTTGGGGAGGTCCTTGGATGGTGTAAAAGGGCACTGCTTTCTTGACTACAGCAGTGTAAGATATCTTAAACAGAACAAAGGGGTTTTCCCCCACCAATTGTGCCAAATTTCCTACAGTCTATCAGGCTATATCATTCCTGCTGTTAGGGCAGAGCTCGGACCTTGAATTACAAAATTTGCCACTGTTATCTTCCCACGCCCTCAAAACACCTTTTCATCCCCCTGCCCTTCCATGCACGCCAGGCAGCCCCTGTGTGGAGAAGACAGTTTGAGTGGTGGGTCTGGAAGCACAACATCCCCTTGACCCCTGTTACGATGTGGCCTTCAATAATGCAACCCCATGCCATGATTTTCCCCAAGACTCCGGCGTCCTTCAGGGCACATGTATGATGGTGATCCCTGGTTGAGGAGGTCTTCTGCAGCCGGGGTGCAGGACAGAAAGCCTCTTTGCATGCCTTTGATTGTCTATGGTGGAGGCTTTAAAACCATCATGGAAATAAAATGCCTCATCGAAACTGGGCCCGGCTCATCATCTCAAAGCCAGGAACAACAGCGAGTGTCGGGGGTGATTTGTCTGGGGGCTGCTGGTGTCAACGGGGTGGCTGCAGGCAGTGGGGAGGCGTTGGTGTGGAGCGGGGCAGCTTTCCTGGCCAGCGCTGGAGCTCAGCCCCCCTCACACCCCCAAAGAAGAAATAGCCACGGCGCTTCTGCGTTCAGGATGCAGCAGCTCAAAAGGACTTGTGTAGACCTAATGGCAAAACTCAGGAGGAGCAGGAATGTGATATTTTGCAGATGAGGTCACAGGAACATCAAAGTCTCCTCCTTGTGGGTGCCTCACTAGAAATGCTGGTTTCCACCCTTTATGACCACCGGTATCATCCTGTATCCTCAGGCACAGTTTCCATTGCCATCCATGGCAGGCACAGGGGATATACACACCCACAGATCAGCCTCGAGGCTGCTGACCCAGAAAATGAGGAACGTGCCACCCAGGATGTCCTTCCAACGGCTTGTTTTCACTGCCTTGCCTCATGCTGCCAGGAGGAGGCAGGGGCTGCGGGCAGTGGGGGCTGCGGGCAGCGGGGGCTGCCATCACCCTCCCCAGATCTGGCCAGTTGAGCAGGCCCCATGTGTTCTGCAAGGTGAGGACCACGCTAGAGGAATAGCGTGTCATCATCTAATTAAAGACTCTTCTGAAAGGCGTAGGTGCCAGGGGTTAATTAAGCCTGCAGCCTCACTCCAGCAGTCTTGGCTTTTGAGCTCTTTAACTCCTCAATCATAATAGGGTTGCAACAACTTGGTTCCCATGTGCCTTTTCTAAGGTGCATTTCAGACCCCAGGGGAAATCTCTCACTCAGAGCTGTCTTGTAGCGCTGACCCAGACCTCTGACGCTGGCAATGGCAAAGCCATGGGAGAGACCATGGGACACTCTGCCAATGAGGAGCTGCTAGTGCCTGCTCACAACTCGGGACGTCGCGAGCCTGAAGTAATGGGAGCATAAGGACAAAATGGCAAGATCTGGCCAGCCTGGCTGTGTCCTGTTGTGCCCGGGCTGCGGCACTCGAGCTGATGCTGAAGGAAGACTTCAGACCTCAGTTTTTTACTGGTGGTGAAGAGCCCTCTTACTCTTGAGGGAAGCATCAGGGGTTTTGTGGTAGAGAGTGATATTGGTCACCCCAAGAGGTGGCTGTGGCTGATAAGTGCATGCACACCCACCTTCCTTGTTTTCTGATGCAGATGAGATTACACCAGGTGATATCTTTACTTTATGAAACATCAAGGCACTTGACTGCTGAGGCAGTTAGTAACTGCTACCAGGGCAATGGGTGGGATTAATGCCCATGTGTGTTTTAAAAGCCTGCTTTGCCCAGTGATTGACCCCTGGTTATTAAAATACAGCAGCAATAATATACAAAGCAATAAAACATAGCCTGTTGAGTTCAGACAGGGCTGAAACACCACTCCTAGCAGAACACAGCATCCCACAGCAGTGATAGCTGCTAAAATCGTCTGACAGAGTATTGAAGGGTACAACAACTGGTACACGCAGTAACTGAGGAGATGATGTTAATTGCGGCTGAACAGAAGGTAAAGGCTTGTGATGTGCCAGGAGTGCTATTTCAGGTATTGAGGTTTCTTATTCTGGAAATCAATTATTATTGACCAGGACAGATAAGAGAGGAAAAGATTAAAAAAAAAATATTAAAAAACATTAAAGGTAAGAAAGCCGGCTTGACTCATAAAAAGCAGCAGGAACTTTCAATGCACTGAGGATGAATCTTAGTGCTTCCTTTACACCATGTAATAGTGAAAGAGTAGGAAGCAAAACAAAGACTGTAGATACTGTTTTCTAGATTATGAGCTGTCTCCATACATGCCTTTTAGCTTTCCATACTTGGTATTTTTACTTAAGTTTGCTAAAAGTGGATTTGTGAATCACCCACCACACTTTGGTACTCATCCCAGGATGGTTTTTCTCAGCTGGTTGTGGTTTTTTTTAATCAAAGAGCATACGCTACCAAAGTTTTCTTGATTCTATTGCAACCTGCTGAGCTTTTCTGACCAACATCCTTCTGTTCTAAAACAAAGCAGCCAGCATCAGACATTTCCCAGCAATATGCAATTGTTCCTGTTACTGCCTGCAGGTTTATGTTCCCAATAAAGTTGATGTCAGTTGTGCTGATGGAACATGATTGGAATGTGTTTTGGAGAGACAGAAGGACAGTCATGCACACTATTGATGTCTCTGGCACAGTATAGGAATCCTATTTGCCTAAAGTCCATTATCATTGCAGGGACATTAGCAACTCGAAGGCAATACAGTGGGATTTGGCTTGCAGCCATACTTCAGCCAGATGGGACACATGGTTTCTCCTGTGACCAGGGAAGAGGGCTGACCTGCAGCTTTGAGGATAGGCAGCTCTGTTGGCACTGGGTGAAGAAGTGAGCACCTTACCCCGTCCTGTGAAGGTGTCCTTACTTGGGCAGATGTTCTGAAACAATTGCTCTTCAGCCCAGGTCTCCTGGGGCTCCTCCTTCAAACCTGTCTCAACTGTCTCTCTCTGACCTACAGTCATCACCTTGCTTATGTTCCGGTTCCTATCCCTGGGTGGCAAGCCACTGCTGCGACGTATCTCAGCACCTCACTCTATGCATTAATGCCCAGCAATGGAAGAAATCACTGCTTAGGACGGGACTGAGACTTTGCTATGGAGAATAACAGAGGCCAAAGTCAGGAGACCACAGCAGTTTCTACAGCTGTAGTAGTGGGCTAGGATCATGTGTGTATAGGGCACACACAGGTTTCCCCAAAATGCACGTCAAAAAACTGCGTAGTCACGCAGGTCAGCACAGCCCAAAAAAGCCAAAGATGCAGCTCCTGACACGACTCCTACGAGAAAGAGTGGACACAGGGACTCCACTATTGCCCGGTGGTATGAGAGTCTCCTGCAAGACTGGGCAACACAAGACACTCATTTGCCGGTGTCATTTCTGACAGCAAAGGCAGAGCCAAAATCATGTAAGCAGAGTCACAGAGGTGATACACCACATGGGAAAGCGAAACAGAGGCCTCTGCTTCAGCCTGCAGATTGATGACTAAATGCCACAAAGAAAATCAGCCACATATAAACCCTGTTAATTGCATTTCCCTTGGGTTTGTGCCAAGAAAAGAATGTACTCCTCAAAAATTATGCAGCATCTGCTAACAATTAATTTCCCTTGTTTGAGAATTAACATTAGTTCATATTTCTGTCCATGATACTGCTAGAAAAACTTCTACCATGTGTAGAAAAAAATGACAGGAAACCATGTTCCCTGAATGCTCAGCTTGATCATTTCAATAATTCTCCATTAAGACCAAGAAGTAGCCATTTGGTTTAAGTGGGGAATGCTGTCTGCCTGCCTTGGAAAGTAACATGAAGTGAAGGGGGGAAAAGCAGAATGAATAATAACTGAGGCTTTTTGGAGTGGAAATAATATTTTGATGAAGCATGCAGTGGCTGTAAAGTAGGACAGCGTGACTCGATGGGGATGTCTGGTTCCTGGCCCAGAGCTCACTTCTGTGGGACTGGTTTCTTTCCTGGAGACAGTTCTGCATTTTTTTTTCTAAACATCTTCCTCTGAAATAAGGAGCCATTGTCTCTTAATCCATAGTATCCATCTCTGGTTGATGGCAAGGATTTTAAATTCCCTCTCAGAAAAAGCAGGGCTTAAGACCCCTGCTACTCTGGCTGACATTCCCACTCAGAGGAGCAGTTCAATATTACGGATTGCGATGGAGATATTACTAAGGGACCATAGTGCATATACTCTGCAACCTACCAGCTTACAACTAATCACATTATATTTTCCTTTCAGATAGGATGGGTAAAAACACAGCTTACAAGTCCAATTTCTGTTCTATATTTGATCCTCAGAACAGCTAATCCCCTCTGTAAACTGTAAACCCTGTCCAAAATATTATCCTGTTCTGATCTGTTGTTGGTAATCGGGTTTTCTTCCAAGAATTTAACTCGTGTTTGGGGGTTTTTTTCACCCTAGTAAAATTCCTAAATAAATAATGCAGACATATTTTCAAAGCCAGTCTGTCCTCAGTTTCCAGTCCTACTTCCTTTTGCTGGTCTCAACTTGCTGTGTTCAAGACTTTTAGCACTCGGTGATGTTTTTGATTCAGCTCAGTGAGCAATGTTTAGAGCCGGGGCTGAAAGTGCAGAGTTGAAACAATCTAAAATGATAATCTTTCACTAATGAGACTGGAGAAGAGTGTGTCAGAAAAGAGTCTGGTAAAACTCGGTTATGTGTCTTGCAGGGTCTGTGAAAATTGTTGCTGCTTCTGTAACAGCAGCTTTCACTGAGGATTTCTGAATTGCTAATGCAGAAGGCTGATATGAAATTTTTCATTGTGATTTCTCCAGTGGCCTTTGTTGTCCATATCAAAATGAAGCAGGATCCAGAACTGTTTGATACCACTCTGTAGAAATCGCTGGAAGGAAATCTTATTTCTCTACGTGTAGTCAAACAGGTCTTCCTTAAAAAAGGGTGATAAATGACCTCATCAGTCACAGTTCCCAACATCCAACAGAGGTCTTACCTAAATCCTCACATCTAAACATCTCCCATGTTTCTCCTTCTTTGAATTCAGATACAAGCATAGCATGAGCCCAACTATATCCAAAATACCTGTTTTTTATTTCTCGCACCAATTAACAGCTGATATTTGGAAAACCACTCCATTTATCTGAGCTTCAAACGTTAATCAGTATTGAAAATAGTACACCAGATTTGCCATCTGCCATGTGTGGGGAAGAAGGCACGAGAGCCCTCGGCTGACTGAGCAAAAATGAAGGCTCCCCCAAGCTCTTCAAACACTGCTTCTGTTAGAGGATGAGGAGCATGGTAGATGTTTTACTTCCAACAGCCAGAGCTCTGCAGTCCTGCTGATTCACACTTACCTTCAGGCAGCGATGCAGCTTGACAGCATTCATTTCAACACGACACTTAAGTGAAAGGAATGGGTGGGATTCTTCTGACGTAACTTCAAACACCTACAATTTTGGCATCTCATGCACGTGGCGCTGCTAGACTCCCTCTCTTGCCAGTAGAGAAAGAGGAAAATTTCCAGAGGGTAAATCATCCCACACGTCTCTAAAACCCAGTTTAAGATGGGATGAATCATCCTCTGGAGGTACCACCTGCCTCCCCAGTGACTACAGGGAAACTGTGTGACTAGCTTGGAGCAGTCATCACCAACTTTTAGGTGGCTATGGTTAACGGTTAAGTGGGGTGAATCCCATTAGTTTCCAATTATACACACTACCCTAAAATGAGAAACAGGAGCTGCCAGACAGAGCTGAAGTATCAGGATCCCGAAGCACATGGCTATATGGTAAGTCGCAGTTCCCATCTTTGTAACATCCTTGAAAAGAGCACTACAGGAAAAGAGATTTTTCTTTTTTCAGGAAAGCGAAAACGTCTACACTCATTCGTGTGACCCTCGGGGCAATCCTGAACGTCCATTGAGAGGGAGAGCATGGCAGGGTTTGGCTCTGTCACTATGAGCAAGGAAGGATGTCATTACTTTTTAGGGTAGCTGGGGCTTGTAGAGGAATCCAGGTTACATTAAAGAGAGCCTTGTGCAGCCTGGTGACTATACTAAGGAACATATTGCTGCTATTCAGTCTTTCAGTACCAATGATTAATGGCAGAACGTAACCAGGAACCAGCAAGGCTGGTTGTGAGAGGCTGAGCTGAAAGTTTCTTATTTTCTGCAGCAGACATAAAAGTTATTTCAACCTTTGACAAACAACAGAAATGTCTAAACTGTCTTTACTTAACACAAAAAGGGCACATGATTGCTGATTGCTGCTAATGGAGGACTAAGTGCAATTAACCCTGTAGCACATAAGTGCATTAAGCTTGAAATGTTTCCTAAACTGGGTAATAAGGATGCTTTAGCACCAAATGTCCTCACTAAGTGTGAGTGAAGCTGGGCTGCTTGTTCCAAAACTACTCATACAATTAATGCCTGATGTTATGCACCGCTTGATGATACAGGGCTGTCAGAAGGGTAATGTCAGTTAAGGGAGTAAGGAAAAGCAGGTACGGTGAGAGGCCAGTGAAAGGCTAATTTGCAGTTCACTAGAAAGGTGACAGAAATAAAATGGTTTTGTCTCATTTGTATTAAGACAGAAGAGTTTGTACGCGAGGAGCACAGGTTGCTGTGGTTGGCTTGTCTGAGTCCATCGGTGAGGAGCAGGAGGCCCTATGCTTTGCCTGGGCTAACGTGAGCACACACTGTAGTAACTATAGTAGACTGCACGTGACTTCAGAAAGATAAACAGCAGTAAACAAGCCTTTTTTGGGTGATGGCTACAGAAGAATTACGGAGCTATGCTGGAATTACAGAGCTGTGCTAGGATTATGGTGTGGCTCTATAAATGCTCTGCGGAGCCCTCTCTGAGGAGGAAAGAGAAGGGGGAGCAGGAGAGAGAAAGGCCTCAAGTATGACATTTTCTCTCACTTTTTTAAAAGTCTGGTTTTAAGCCATTTTTACTCTTTAAAATGTTTATATGCTGTAATATGATGGAGTTTTAGGAACCCGCTGTCCATTTCTTGCTGCTTTACGACAAGAACATTTAGCAGCCGCCTTGAATTCACCGGGGCCAGCTAAAATCAGAGAGCCAAGGGGAGCTGAGACCACTGGCCAGATTCAGGCACCTTCCCGTGCCCACAGAGATCTGCCAGCACTAAGAAAATGGCCTTGATCCCACAAAAACATACTTGTGTCTCACCATGCTAGAGAGAGTTTTGGCATCGACTTGTCCGTGNGGTGTTCCTGCCCAGGGCAGGGGGGTTGGAACTAGATGATCCTTAATGTTGCTTCCAATCCGTACCATTCAGTGATTCTATGTGCAGGATGAACCTGCGAACGCTGGCCAGGCAGAGTGGCCTCCGGAGGTGTCCATGTCCTGACTGCCTGTGAACCCCCGCTCTGTGCACCCCTCCCATGGCCAGCAGCTGAAAGAATATTGCCCTAAATCCCTGGTCCAAACAGACAGGGAACTGGGTCCATGGGCACCACAGAGCATGCTTGCCCTGCTGTGCCAAGAGAGTCACGGGGATGCAAAAATATTTAATCGCCTTGAACTGATCATCATACAATTATTTTTCTGCTGTGTTTTGTTTTTAATCTGAATCCAGTTTGGCATGTTAAAAATAGCACGGCAAGCTTTGGAAAAATCTGTTGGGTTTGCATTTATACGACAGTTGCTGTTGCTCTAATTAAAAAGAAGAGCTCACATGACGATCACAGAAATGATTTCTACGCACTGACATTTCAATGCAATAACCACAGCACCAAAATCCAGTCTTAGAAATGTTCTGTTCATCGTGGACCTTGGCCCAAGAGGAAAATGGTGGTGGATGGATCAGTGTCCTGCTCCACAGGTCAGTACAGTAGACACCCAGAAAGTTGAATTCAATACATTTCTTTGAGAAAAAACTAAGGTCATTTCTCTGTTTGGCATCCAGAATGACTCAGTCAGCCAGCAAAATGGCTCCAAAATACTTCACTTGCTTTCTGAAGAGGAAGAAAATACCACCCTGAGTGATTTCCTTGAATCCTTGACAAAGGCGGCAGTCCTTTTCTTCTTTCCAATTAGCTCAGGCTCTGTACCCCTCTGACTTTCCATCCTTTTTACAAATGGGATGCTGAGTAAGACACTGGAAACAGAAATCCTCTTGAATTAAGCATTTTTCTCAGAGGAACTCCTTAAAACTCTGTGAGCAAAGTCACTGTCTGTGACATTTGAAAATGAGAGCCATGAAGCCACCCCTCTGGGATTATAACCACTGGCTGGTTTGGCTTTGCTACCATTTAAATCTCAAAGGTCAAAGGAGAATGTTCCCCATTAGTTTCTTCATGGAAAAAAATTGGGCATGGGCTGGGGAACGTTTTCTTGCTGGTGGATTTTTAATTTGAAACAGACTCAACAGGAATTTTTCTTAAAAATGCAGCCAAAGGGTTAAAATGGTATGAAGGAAAATAAGCCTCCAAATCCAGCTCAAGTTTGTCAGGGCAAACCTCTCTCCTCTGCTGTCAGGCTGGGGCTTTGGGTGCTTGACCCCATCTAGTGGCACTCCAGAAAAAACCGAGACTTCTCCATCTGCGGTGGTATTGCAAGATCACCTTGTCCTGTATGAAACATGGCCATGGCTTCTTCCCCCATCCCACCATCTTCTCCTGTGCCTGGCAGCAGGCCAGGTGCGACAGGGACGTGTTTCATGGGTGTGCTAAGCCCCAGCCACGCGTGTGAAGCCCAGAGGGAGGTGTGTGTCCAGGCAAGCGAGTAATGAACTGCTGGGTGTCTCTGGGTGAGAGAGATTTATTCCTTTAAAAATAAACAAACCCAGCAGTGCTTGTTTCCCCGAGGCGTGCATCCCCTTTATGTAGATGCTGGATAGGAAGCACATCACGCTGTAACTTCATTTTTCAACCGGCTCCAAGAACAAGTGACCTCTTTGAAGCCGGTTTGCGTAGAGCCCCAGTTCAGCACGCAGCTGTAATGCTACAAAGCCTTTGATCTTCCCACTCCAGCATGGCTTTTCCCTCCTCACCCTTGGCTCTACCTCCACTAGCTCGGCAGGCAGCTGCCCCCGTCCCCTGCCCCTTGGCACACAGGTACCAGCAGCCTGAAGTCCTCCCCTGGTGGACACAAAAGCCACCCCTTTGGGGATTTTGAGCTCAGGTGCCTGTAGGGATTTCCTTGGTTGGTGTCTGCTGGGTTGGGGTGGATCATTCCATGCCTCTCCCAAAGCAGAGCCCTTGCTTCCCAAGCATGGGAAGATGCTCAGACAACTCTGCCCACCGGAGGGGAGCCCACCCCTGTGGTGAGGGTTGGTGAAGACCATTTTGTGCCTGCCCATGCCTCCAAAAAGTCAGTTTATCAATCTGACAAATGACTGGGAGCTTTTGTGGGTGCAGGTGGGATGGGGCTGAGGGGAAAGGGCAGGAGCAGAGGAAGTTATTGAGGCGAGGACTAGGCTTCCCCAGCATGATGTAGGAGTAATGCACAGCAGCACTAGGCTGGGCTCCCTTCTGCTTCCAGACTCACGCTGGCCTCCCACAGGAGGCTACTGGACTCCTAGGTGCTCATGGTGCTGGCCTTACAGGTATGGACCTAAGCCCATCCTCTGGGACATGCTGGCCTTGGGCACCGTCCTGCACTCAACCCCTGCTGACGGTGTCTCCTTTATTTCAAGTATTACTGAGAAGGGTTCCAAAGCCAGCGAACTCTCCTCTGGGAATCGCCGCGTTCCTTTGCCCTCCCTGCTGTGCCCCTCTGGACCCGCTGACACACAAACCTACTTAAGCTGAATTCAACGCTCCTGTTGCAGAGCTCTTCCAAGTGCTCTCCTGTAACGCGCAGGTTCCGGGGGGGCAGGCGGCACGTGGCTCTCTGCGCCTGCTGCGCCCCTTTGGTTACCCCACTGCCAAGGCAAGACAACTTCTCCCAAAGTCAGTAGCATCCCCCTGTGGCCGCACCGGTGGAAATTCAGAATGAGGCCAGGGACACACAGAATTCCCTGTGAATAACTGCCGTCACAGCAACCACTGTGGGGCTACGGGGGGATGCCCAGTTCTGTCGCATGGCTCCACGGCGCCCAGCAAGCCAGTTGCAAGTTGGAGCTGAGCCCTTTCAAACTAAAAAAGCGCTGTTATAATGAAGCTCATACCTCATTACTGGGTTGATGAGTAGCTTAGCATTGATTTAACGAGTTCCCTTTAGAAGCCTCCAATACTGCATTCCTTGGAAGATTAAGGGTTGCTTTTTCTTTTTTTTTTTTCTTTCTGATGATGTTGTTACTGAGGAGGCATGAGAATCTGAGATATGCCCTGCTTACCCCTGGGTGAACCCCATTTACATGGCGTTTTTACTGCAGGAATCCTTCCAAACATTGCACAGATGGAATTTCACATCTGACAAAAGAAACAGATAACGTTTATCTAGCAAAAAAACCTTACTGCCGCCTGAGTTTGCATTTGCTTGCTCATGTGTTTGTTCCTCTTCTGCATTTTTAGTGTCAAAATTACTCTCCAGAGACTGGGTCTGCGAAATGTTACTTTTGTAAAAAAAGAGAGTAGATGACGGACGATGTGCTTTACCAACATCTACGGAAAAACTCGTCACCCTTTCAACATATCGTAACATTTTCGCACTGAACAGCAAAGGTGCCAGGGAGCTCCGTACACGCCTTGCTTTCAGGGGCTACCAGGCAACCAACTCATTAAGCCCCGGCAAAAGAGAAGCGGTATCTTTAGCTCAGCAGAGCCGGCACGCTTCTGCCCAACGGTACGGAGGATCCCAGGGCAGCAGAGGGACCACAGTCACATCTAAGCCCTGAAAGGGATGAAGAGGAGCAGCCTGCTGTGGAGGACCCAGTGCAGATTTGGATTCTCCAAGGTCTTGTTCCTGAGGACAGGACTCTGGCAGTCCCGGTGGGTCTCCAGAGCAGTGGCAGAGGGGACCGCAGGCAACGGAGGCGTGCATGGTAGGACGGGACTGTAAGTATCGGCTCTCCCTTTACCCTGTTTCTGCGGTCGCTCATACAGCAATGGGAAAGGAAATGGTATCTTTGCTCTTTCTTTGTAAAGCAGAAACAAAAGGCGAGGCTGGGTGAAATGAAAATTAAGAGCAGGAAGACAAGGGAGAGAGATATTTGAATTTTGCAAGTCAGAATTTACGTGCTCTTCAGCCTCGCAGTGGCTTTCTATTACAAAAAAAAAAAAAAAAAAGGCACTTGGTTTGCGGCCAAAGAGTTGCTGACAAAAAGAAGAAAAAAGCGACTTGCAAAGACGCGGCGGCATTGTTTCTGTTCAAAAGCAGTGGGCTGTCAGCTCGACAGTGTGCGAGCTCATTTCCCCCGCAGTTTCCCTGTGCTCTGAACCGTGGTTAAGCAAACAAGGCAGGCTAATGGCAGCGAAAGTTTTAACTAACGTTTATCGCCATTTACGGACCACTTGGCAAGGGGACCCCGCAGCCCCCCGGCGGTGCAGCAGCACACCCTCGTCACACAACAGCCGGGCACCTGCCTCGTGGTCAGCTTGGTGGTAGGAAGATGCCCATCACTAAACCTCCCTCCGGCAGGCAATCTCCAAATCACTCGGCACGCCGTGCTTTCCAGCTCCCAATGCTTGGGTGAAAACCTCCCCGCAGGCAAAACTTTGTAAACACGTTGCGACTTTACTCCGGGAGAGGAAGCCTACACGGCTGCTGAACCAAGGATCCCCGCACCGGCAGCGAGAGCTGGCAGCGCCCAGCCCTCCCCTGCTGCCATCCCCCCCTTCCCCTTTAAATAAACATCCGTGTACAAAGCAGAAGCCGCTCAAGATCTCCCCCCTCCCCTTAAAAAGCGACGTGAAGCCCGCCACGGCGCTGAAGGCAAACACGCGTCTAACTCGCCTTACAGAGAAAGGTCGTGCAGCAAACACAGCCCGCAGCCGCTGCTGCGTCCGCAGACGCTACTTTGTGAAAAACAGCAAAAGTACCTTTTGAATTCTTCCATCAATATCCAAATAAATACACTTGGACCGGTAAGTTGAGGAGGCAGATCCCATCTTGTTACAGTTGGGCTTTCACTGGACCTTTTTCCCAGTGTGAAACAGAGCAGAAAATAAGGTTTATCCTACCAAGCCGAGGCACCGCTGCCTGACAGTTTGGTGTCCCCGCTCTTCTGTATCCCACTGTACTCTCATTCTGGGAAGGTCCCTCCTCTAACATGCATGCATTTTGCTGTGCCTCTGTCTCTCTCTGCCACCTCCTTTTAGTTTTGCTTCCCTCCACATCCAGCTGCCTCGGACAGGGAAAGACACAGGCTCCAGCTGCTGTCTGCCAGTGCCCTCTCCATTCCCATAGCAACAACCCCTCTTGGCTTTAGGGCTGGGAGCTGCTGGGCATCCGCACTGTGGCTGTGACCCTGGGGCTGACCAGCTCCTGTTACACACAGGACCAAGCGGTACTTATCCCCACGGAAGCGGGGGGTGGGAAACTCCTTCATTGGGCTGGCGAGAGATGTCATTTGGTTCTGTGGTGAAATAGGACTGTAATTATTAATTAGCGGTGACCCTTCTGGTGAGCTGCCGGCACTCTGCGGGCGGTGTGACAGCATCACAGCTGTGCCCTGCCCTGGGAGTGTCCTTCCAGACACCCGCCGCCACCAGGGCTCGGACCCTCTCAGCTCAAATTCGGCAGCTTAATTTCCACATCCCTCCTGTTACCACTACAAGGACGGAAAGGAAAAGCAGTGGATTTTTTTCCTCTGCAAGCTCCAGCAGCAGAAAGAAAGTGTAAAGCCCATGGTCTCGCCCAACACCCTCTGTGCCACCCCCAGAGCGAAGGAATTTGTTATTTAAGTGAAGTATCCTGGCAAAGGCGTCTCCCATGGGAAGGCACAGCCAAAAACTGGGAGGGAGAGCAAAGCATCTGACGGTCGATTCTCTGAGCAGATGCCAAATGCCATCTGCCGCGTGTCTGTGCCGTGCTGCAGTGCCTGCACCGCTGGGGAGCCGAAACAGAGGCAGCAGGTGACGCTTGGTCACGGAGGGGACAGAGCTTTGGAGACAGCATCTCCTCCACCCTCGCAGGCGAGAGGCTGCCTGATGGGCTCCGAGCACACACAGCAGCTGGAAACAGCTCCTCCTGCGAGCGTTAGTTCTGGGTGTTTTCTGAGGCTTCTGATGGAGGAGATGCAAAAACATTTCCCAGCTTCTTTTTCTCTGCTTCTGGCAGCGGGGCTGGGGCTGCCTCCCCTGCCCACCCCAGGCCTTCGCTGTGACATGAGTGAGGCACAACTGTCCTGCAGAGGAGGCCAGTGTGGCCCTGCGGGCTATGGCCCAGCACAGTGTGCAGCCCCCCCTGCAACACGTAGGCAGGGCTCGTTCCCTGGGCAAAGGGGATTCCTAAGAGCTGGAGGGGCTGAACTGTTCCTGGAGCCAGTCTGGAAGTCAGAGCCAGTCTGGAGTTCAGAGCCAGGATGGCCTTTTGGACCAAAGCCAGCGGTACTGCTGATGCCCCCAGAGCCAGTGAGCAGCAAGGTGACTCTTTTGGGAGGTGCAAGCCTTTGCTTCACATCCTTCCTCTGCCAGCTTGGAGCAGGCACTTGGTCTTCCAGAAGAGAACCCTTGCCGCAGTGGGGCTATCCCATAAGCTATGCCCTAGTCTATGTTACAGCCTGTCCCATAAGCTGTCCTGAGGGCTACCCCCTATGGTATCCTCTAGGCTACTTTGCAGTCTATCCCATAGGCCATCCTGTAAGCTATCCTGGAGGCTAATCCCCTAGGCTGTGCTGTAGGCTATCCCATAGACTATCCCCACAGCTATTCTGAGGTGGGCGCAGCCTCTCCCACTGCAACAGCCCTTCCACATCAACCCCACTGCTTCTGTACATCAGTCGGGACTCCTCTAAGAGGTCATTTCATTCCCTGCTCCACCAAGCATTGCCTTAACCCCATTTTGCTATGGTTCACTCCCAAGTGACTGGATTGACCTTGACAAGCAGCAGGTACCTGAGGAAGATGGCCATGACCACAGAAATGCAGCCATTTAGAAGGAGGCAGCGAGAGCGCTCACTGTGGGAGATGCACATGGAGCACTGGGTCTTGTAGGGGAGGAGGCTGAGATCTCCTCACTGCAGGATTTCACTGCACATCATTTAAACCTCTAACGATCAGAATCTCACACTGGTGATCGTCCACCTTTTGATTTTTATTTTAAAAAGTGACCAGCTTATCCAGCCAGCAAAGAGACAGGCTCATAAATCCAGGTGATGATCCTGCTCCTGCCTCTCCATCCTTCTTGCCATGCCTATTATCCCTGTGTGTTTAAATTGTTTCCAGAGCTCCAGCACCCATTCCAACCCCCCTTAATTCCATTAATACTTGTTGGAAAAATGCTGACTACTGCACTTTTCAATAACTTTTCATGTAGAATTCAATCTACAAAAGCTCTCAGAAATGACGATAAAAGCCTGATGCAACCTAAGGCACAGCTTGGGCCCGTGCCTGAAAGGCAACAGAAGATGGTGTCCATCAAGGAGGATGTGCACCTCTGTGAGATGGCTGCCTTCCTTTAGCTGGTTTAACCCTCTTGAATCTCCTTATTTCGTTATACGCTATGTAACGTGGGACAAAAATGACTTGGAAGAATTATCCTATCTTATTCAGCCCTTCAACAGTTCATCAACTGGGACAAATCCTGGCACTACGGCGCCAGACGATGTTTTTCCATCATTCGGCAAAAATGCCTTAAAGGAGCATTTTGACCAGCTACAGGCAGCACTAAGCTATTATCTCCCAGACCGCAGGCGGCACATCAAGTGTTGCACAGCTCTGCTTTGCCTTCTCTGCTAAGTTGTTTACTGAGGCCAACACACACCACTTTGTTCACAGAACCCTTAAAACTAGATGTGACTTTCAGAGGGCGGCGGGGCTCGAGCCTTTGGCCCGACGATCTGGCGGTGCCCCAGCCAGATGTCACTTACCCCTCTGGCTGCTCCCAAGGAGTAAAAAAGGTGCCTCTGTCTCCCGGTCCCGGCGTCTACTCCATGTATGTGGTTCAGAGGCAGCTTTATTAGGGTTTCCAAGGTGTAAGTGTAGGGTATTCACATCACGCGTGGTTTGCACTTGGACTCACTGCTGTCAAGGCACGAAACATCCACGCGGTCTTTACACGGGTCGAGATGCCCCCCGGCTGCAAACTCTGCCTACAGGGAGAGCGTAAAGCTTTAGGGATGAAGCGGGCGGCCCCGGACACTCTCCATGCAGGGCTGGCATGGGGTGCCATGGTACCACCCCCCTCCGCTCTGTCCCCCTGCCCATGGCTGCATCCACACAGAAGGGACGGAGGCAGCGAGCTGTCAAGGACAAAGCAGGAACAGCACCACCATCGCCTCTGATCACCTTTCCCATGGACCACCAGCTTCTGTGGCCCCTCCGAGGAGCTGCCCCTCTCAGACACATCCTTCTGCAATAGCCTCCCAAAATCCATCCTTTCTCCGAAGCATCTCCATCAACAACAGTCACCTATTTACAGCCATGGGATGGGGTTTCCAGGCCTGGCTTCACCCATCCTGAAGCCGCTGTGCTCACGCGGTGGCACCCACTGCAGATCATGATGCCCAGCCTCTCTAAAACCTAGTTTTCGTGCTCAAGAAATCAAGTGCTCTTTGCAAATGCACATCTGAACTGTGGGAGTGCGGCGTGTTATTCTTCAAAGATGAGGGGGGGAAAAAAAAAGCCAGATAAATTAAACCTTTCAGCGAATAATCCCCCCTTCACTTTTCCTCAGAGAAACGTATTTTCACCAGTCATTGCTGAACCGTGTTTCCCGACTCTCTCCCGCACTTTGGCTCTCCTTGCCCTCTGTGATGGAGCGGGACCTCTCGGTGCCGTACCTGTCCCTGCCCTGTGCCCCCGGGGGGTCTGCGCGGGGCTGGACTCAACACCAAATAGCTTTGCCCCCGACCTGAGGGGCAGGGAGAGGTGCCTGTGGTGGAGGCTGGGGAGGGAAAACCCTGGGCTTTGCGCAAAGCACAGGAAGTACCCCAGTGCCTGGGAAGGGGGGTAATGAGGGTGTAAGGCTGTATTTGGAAATGCTTCCTGGGCCACTGGGACTGGGAAGGTGCAACCTGGCCTTTGAAGGGACAGGCAGCCGGAGCACGAGTCAAGCCAAGCATTTTAGAGGAAGATGATGCATTTTGAACAAAGTTTACCTAGAAGAAAAATCAGAGTATAATAATTCAAATAAATCAAGTTTTTTCCTTACTTACCCCCTCAGCTGCTTCCTCTGCCCAGTAATTCCTCTCCTTGCAGGTCCTCGCCTTCAGCTGAACATCTCTTGCACATGTCTGTCTGTCCCCACATTCCCTCGTCTTACTGCTTTACCTTCCCATGCCACTTCCCCCAAACCTAACGAACCTAACCCAACCATTGCCCCTGGAGCTGGGAGGGTTTCCAGCTCCTCTTCCCGTCCCTACTTCACCCAGTCTTCTCTCCCTCCTTTCACTGCCTTTGCTGTTTGCTTCTAGATCTTTCTCCCCCACAAACATGTAAGTCAGGGTCGAGCCTCTGCAGGAATTAACTTTTCATGGCAGTTACCCTGTTAAGAGCTGAACCGATGGCCATGCCAGTGCAAGCTCCTCCATCATGCCCGCTGCAGAGCCTGACTGACATTTTCCGTCCGGCTCTCACTCCTTTCCAAAAGCCTATGGAAAGTATATGGCTTGCTGTATATGGAAATTTTAGCTCATTTCTTCGCACATTTCTTTTATATGCTGCCAGGTTTCCACATGATCGGTCCTGGAAATTATCATATTTAATGTTAATTACAGAATGACCAATTACTGATACTGAGATCTTTATATGATTTGTCTATATGGGCCCTAAAAGCCTGTGTTTGGCCCTTCACCTCGCAGCAGCGCAGCTCCTCAGCTCGCTTCTGGCTCCAGCCCCGTTTCTGGATCCATTTCTCACCCCATCCCCATCCCCAATCCATGTGGCGCAGCCGTAATCATCCACATCCTGGTTTCCATGGCAAACCCCCAGGAATGTGGGCTGGAAGAGAGCTGTGGCATCTCTCGAGATGGTTGGTCCAGGGCACTTGAGTGCAGAGACGGAGCCCCGTGGGCTGGAGCCGCAGTATTACTCACTCAGGAACCTGCCTTGCTCTTCAGACCCACCTCAGTGATAATACTGCCTTTATCCTGTTTACAATTGTTAAAATTCTGGTACCAGTAGTTCTCGCTTGTGTCTCAACACTCACCCGTACCAGTTAACAGGCTTAAGTCCTGGGAAAGTACAAACAGCAAACCTCATTAACTCACACATAGTCATCTATGTGTGCAGTACTGGCTTGGAGAAGGAGAAGAGCGGTCTCAAGCCACAGGTGATCCTTCTCCATTATGAAAGCATGTGTCCATTGCAGCGTCTGGCATTTCTTGACTTCCCTCTTTTGCCTAAATGAAGTAAAAACCTTCTTTCTCCAGCCTTACATTGGCAGTATTTTTTTAGTACTCTGTTTTCTAAAGCACTTGCAACACCTGGCAGCTCCCCACGTTGATTTCCTGAAGGTCTCCCAGCGCTGCAAACCCGTTGCCTTTCCCTGCTCCCTGCCGGGTGTGGAGGAAGCTCAGCCTCCACAAGCCTTTCTGTTCATCGCCGGGCCAGCATCGGGTCCTTGGCACAGGCCCTGCAGCGTGGCAGCACAGACAGCCCGTGTCCTGGTTTTGCTAGGAGCGCTTTGCATCACCTCCCCAGGCGACCTCTTCTCCCTGCCAGGAGCCAGCAGGACCTCGGGCATCGCCGTGCCCCGCTGCGGTGCGCTGCCAGCTGCCTACGGAGAGCTGCACTCTCTTCCCTTGCAACCTCTCTGCCTGATTTTCAGGCTCCCTTCTCTCTCTGCTTTCCATTTTCCACCTCTCCCCTTCATTTCTCGCTCCCCTCCCATCTCTGCAACCCAGCTATCTGTTCCTAAGCCTTCATTTTAAGTGTCATGGTGGAGCCAAGAGTACCCGAGTGCCTTGCAGTCTTGCCCGAGGCACTGCTGTATACGGTATGAAGCCTGCAACATATACCTACACACGGTACGAAGCCTGCAATGCATACATACACACACATGGACCCTAACTAGCTGCTAACGACACACGCAGTCAGTGTTGCTGGATCCCTGGTATAGAGCTTCTGGGAAAGCCCAGCTATAAAAAGTTGCGTTTTCATAAGGTTATGGAAGAAGTTAGCAGACCCAACGGGAACTTTCAAGAGATGATGAGGGAAAAAAGAAAAAAAAAAACCCGAGAAATTCACTGTGTCTGGAGTCACTCGCTAGATCACTCAGAGGGGTGATAGCCAAGAAGTGGAAAAGTCAATTCCCTCTCCTGGACAAGGTTGGCTCATGCTCTTGGCAGGGAAGCTTGAGTGGGGGCCGCAGCCCGTGCTCCCAAACGGGAGGGAAGTGATACATGGCTCGACTTGAAGAAAACTGCCTGGCATTTTATGCGGTGCAGGAAAGCGAAGTTACTTCAGATGCCTGTTTTGGGAGAATGCCATCTGAGCAGCTCAGAGCTGCTCAGTGACTCACTGTAAAATCAGCTATTTCCAGCTTTCTGACAAGCAGCCACCAGACACCCTCAAGTCTTGGCAACCCGAAGCTTCACACAGGGCTGCTAATACTGGTGCCAGCCTAGCCCAACGTATTTCACACGTTCAGGAGATGTGGGGCCTGGGGAATTTGTGTCTAGGCTGAAGACCTGACATGGGCAGAGCAGGAGGCAATCACCGCTGCGTCCCTGACTCATCCCTGGGTGCCTCCTGGTCTGCGCGCTGCTGCCACTCGCCCCACTCCTTACAACACCGACCCACCGTCACATCGGCAGGAATGGCTACCTAACGTTTCACGACCTGCTTCCCAGCAAGCTAGGTGCACCGGCAAGGTGCGGACCCGGGGTGGGAGACTGTACCTCAGCTGCGTCCCACCTGCGTCCTGTAAAAATCAGAGCCAGCCACGTGGATTCCTGAGGGTTGTGTGTATGTGTGTGTAAGCATAAAGGGACTTTCATAGTTCTTTGCAGTACATAAAAAAATTAGATCTATTTTAACATGATTTTTAAACTACAGACCTCCATAGATAGCTAGATAATACCTCAAATACATAACATTTTTCTATAATGCACGTATTTTCTCGTATTTGTTCTGTTTGCACAGATCTTTCAGTCCCATCTCCATCAATGGACAGAAACACATTTTTCTCAATAAAGAGATTAAAGAGTCTCATCTTTTAGGGTGGAAGGCCAGAACAGAGCCACAGATACTGAGTGGAAGGGGTGCCAAAAGCCTCGGGAAGCACTGAGAGTGCCCGATACGCTCCACCAGAATACTGAAGGCTGCAGGAAATGGGGAAACTTTTAACTAACTATTCCTGCAGTTTCCAAAATTACGTTGAGTTCAGTGATGCTTTTCCCCAGGAGTGTTACTTAGACAATCACCCATCACACGTTTTTCTACTATCATTGTCACCGTTTCTAAAAATCATAGGTCATGACCAAAGAATCTCAAAAAGACTGGCTGAGAAATCATTAGCGTTTGCTTTCAAATAACGCATTTGTGCTTTTTCTTTTTATTTGTCTCCTATCTTCTGAACCTGACTGCTCATTCAGGTCAGGTATGTGAGCTTTCCACCACAACTTTGAAAGCCAGAAACTTTCATCAAGAAACAAAACTGAACAGAGATTTTCATGCAATAATAGGACTCCATTTCCTGAGGAAAACAGTAAATATCATAAATTAATGTAACGGTCAGGAGAAAGGGCAGCAATGAAGTATTATAGAAAATTAAATGGAAGTAGCTTACAGGGGGAAGGAGTGCCTCACATGAAAGCTGAATTTTTTTTTTTTTTTGGTAAATATTTTTCACTAACCTTTCTCCATCCTCCACTGATTTTTGCCCTGCAAAGCCCAGGTTTCCACCACGCTGCTGGGTCTCAGCCCACACCTCTCCCCTGCTCTCCTGCACCCTCCCCTTCTTAGAGGTGGCTCCAGGCAAACCCTGAGACCAGTAACACTGGTTTTGAGATGTGAACATTCGAGTCTAAGATATTGCAAGAGGTAAAGAAAACAAGCTCACGCCAGCGCTTCCCTTCCTCGCTCCTGCACAGGGAAGGGCCCAATGTCACCACGTTGAGGCCAGCTCTACAGCACGTATTTAGCCTCAAATCTAAGGCTATCAGCTCAGGGACCATCATCCGGGACAACCCTCGCGACTGTCCCCAAGAGCTCCCGGTGTGACAGCTGCTGAGTTCCAGAGGGGCTTTGCTAGTGGCTGCATCCTCTCCCATCACACCCCAACACAGCTGAGGCCATGTCTCCTTCCTAGTCTTTCATCGTCCTCTTCCTCCTTTCTTCCTGCTGATTTGAATGGATTTTTTTGGATTCACCTGGATTTTTTCTTTTTTTTTTGTTTTTTTTTCAATCCTTATCCTCCCACCTTCAGCTACTTTCACACAGCCTGGACACTGGATGTGAAGGATTTCTCCTCCTTGGATTTCTCCCTCTGCCCAAATTTTGATGAAAATACACTGTTGGCTCTTAGCCACCATCTAAAAGCTTCCCATAGGCAGCAAACAAGTCTTTGGACAAAAACCTGAGAAGATCAAGAACAAACAGAAATAAAGTAAACACACAGAAATAAAGTGAAAACCCAGCAGCCCTCCACTAAAAAGGGCACAACGTTGTCCCCAGCTCTTCTCCCCAAGCCCCTGCCTCATCCCTGCATTTTTATTCTTTTTTCTTTGGTTTCTCCTGCTGCTCTTCCATCATCATTCCCCCTGACCCCCACTATCTGCCCTGGTGTCTTCACCTGTGATGGTGAGCTGGGGGGAGGGGGGCCCTCCACACTCTTACCCTGCCCCATTTTATCCGAGGGGCGCAGGCTCCCCACCGTTTGACATCTGGCTCTCCTGCCAGCAGTGCAACCAGCTCCATGACATCCCTCTGCCCAAGAAAAAGGTGCCCACGAGCAGCAGGAAAGCCAACCAGCCAGAATTGCTCACCAGCAAAACAGGATTCCCGCAGAGATGCCAAGCCCTGCTTGCTTGGAGCTTATGATTGCTTGACCCTCGCGAGTGCCAGGGAGAGGGCCAAAGGCAACACATCACTTTCACTTAATAAAATGGTGCTTTTGGTCTATTTGTCTTCTACATATCCCTCTCCCCTCCTCCAGCCCAATCACACCACGCTCCCGGAGTGAGCGACCGAGACCGGAGTTTTATTTGCAGAACTGCGCCTGTTGCTGAAGAGCTGCTCTTCAGAGACGTGCCTGCTTTGTGTGCACGTACCTGTCTGTGTGAGCCTATAAACCCTTAAAGTACGGCATTATGAACACAAACCCCCGACACACACATCCCCAGAGATGCGGTGGCTACCAGGAATTAACTAGTGTGCTATTGGATCATATTGTGGTACACAAAACATCACCATTACGAGCTGTTTCTGCCTTGCTGAATATTATTTGTAGGAATTTCCACGGAGTCCTCCGTGAGAATATCCAAACCTCCTACCTGAGAGTAGCTGCACGCTCTTCTTGCGCCTTTGGAGTCCCGTTTCTCCCCAGCGCTGCCGCTCTCCGGGTGCACCCGCTCCTTGTTTCTTTCGCTGGAAAGCCTGCCAGCTCCAACACCTGGCTCCGCTTCGTATTCTGAAAGAGGGGAGGTTTAAGCTCGGCCGAGTCCTCCTGAGACACAAAATCCATCGCCACGGATCACTTTGTGGAAGCACCCTGCCCTTGGCATCCCGGCCCAGCCTCCGCCAGCCAGCGCATCCCCCCGGGAGAGTGAGCGGCCACCGACAGCCGGGACACCTGCACGGGCAGAGCCCGGCAAAGGACGCAGGCTCCAAAACGATCCAGGATTTGATTCTGGGTGAATCGAACTGTAATTCACAAAGTAATTGCTTGGACAAACTCGCTTGAAAATAGACTTGTGCCGCAGAATACTAAACTTGCTGGAAAGTAACGCAGCACCCGAGTGCTTATTAGATCAATTTTTTGGCCTAAAAAAAATGAGACTAGTGAGACAGTTTATCATGGGAGGGGTTTTTTGGTGTTGTTGTTGTTCTCAGCAGAACCCATGGACAACGTCAACTGTGCTTGAAAGACAGAGACAGCAAAAACAACGCAGAAGGCAGCTCCTGAGGTTTACAGGGACGCATAAGGTGAACAGGCGGGAGCTGCTAATCATCCATTTTGGCTGCTTTTATAGGTCTGGGAAAGCTGAAAAAACTGTGTGTAGGAACCAGTCTGTGCTCAGGAATAACATTTCCTTTCTGATGACACACAGAAATGACATTTAGACGCTGCTTCGACAGATGCATTATTTTATTAGAGGATTTCAAGCGGGCAAATACAGGAGCTTTGTTTCCCCTGTGACTGTATGACTTACATCATCTGTAACCTCTCTACCAAGAGGTCTCATTTCAAATGACGGTGAAAATTGTTCTGAGAACTAGAGCTGTGAGTTCTACTTCAAATGTTCAGGGGATTTCATCCACTCACCGTTTCTAGGTGCTTTGCTGGAGAGGGATTTCATCCTCCTCAAACAATTAGTTGCTGAAATCTGGGGTAAGTTGAGAGTCTTGTGATTCGCCTACGGGCAAAAAGCGATGCGTATCCAAAGTTCGTCTAATTTAGCTCTAATACAGATAATATCAGCCCTAAAGCGCACATTCTCAGGCTTTTCTGTCTGCATCCCGGTTTCATCAGTCAGCCCGGTTCCGCCTTTCTGGGCTGGTGACCCCCTTTTTGAGAACTGCTGCTGTAAAAATCACAGCAAGGAAACCAGAAGATTTCTCACTCTTTCTCTCCGCTTTCGGCAGCTGCACCATTTTGGAAGCGGCCGGGCAGACCTGCTGGGGTAGCGGAGTCCCCTCAGCGCCAAGCAGGCGAGCAAACGTTCGGACTTCCAAACCCCTAACCCGGCCAAGAGGAAAGTGAGGAGCTGGCACTGAGCTCAACACACGCACGCGTCAGTGGGGTGATGGTCACCCCAGCACAGGTGACCTTGCACATCATTTCAGTTCTTTCTTCTATTTGGGAGAGAAAATGTGCTTTTGATAAAATTTTGCGACCTCTTCTATTCTTTTATTAAGGCGCTTTCTTCCTTTCATGTAACTAGAAAGCTGCAACCAAAGGAAAAAGGGAGAAGAAGCTTTATAAAGACTTCTAACGGGGATGGCTAAATCGAGTCCTGCGGTTACACCTATCGGTGTAAAAGGGAACCTGCAAATTCTGCCACAGAACAACGCAGCATTCGGCTGTTTCCTACCAGATGATCAGAGCAATTTAAGAATATATTCAGAGCCGGCTGTACTTACTAAGCTGAAGTCTCACATGGCCTGCGGCGAAATAGGATGACTCAGACTCACATACAATACTCCATCCTCTGGAGGAATGCAGAATAAAATCCCTGTGTTTGGCAGAAGAGCCAGAAGAAACCCACTCCTTCCGCAGGTTTTTGCCTGTACGTCACTTGGCTACGACGGGCTGCCTTTACCGACTGCCCTTCGCATGACAAAAATGAGAAGGTGAGAATTCAGGAGTTATCGATCATTTTGTCGCTTCTTTTTTTTTGAGCTAGTCTCCCCGTACCTATTGGGGAGTGAAATCCAGCCCTTTCAGCTTGTTCCCAATTCACGCTGCAATTCATGTGTGTGTGTATTATGTGTGTATACACACACACACGTGTGTGCATCCGTATCCCTCTTGATTTAGGCCCATGAACTCAGGCTGCTGCTTTGAGTTCCGACCTCAACGTGTGGAGCTGCTGCTGGTTTCTGAATAACCTAAAAAATTCAGGCCACCTGTTAAGGATTTGGGTACCAGACAAACTAAAAAAAACCCTGCAGTGCCCAAGATGGCAAGGACTTTCAAATAAAGTTTTCGGATTCTCCAAATGCTTGCTCCTGAGCTAGGCAAGCGAAAAGGGAAGGAGTTCCTTGGAGTAAAGGCTGGAAGGGATTCCATCTTTGCTGCAGCCTGTGCGTACCATTGCCAAAGTACTCACAGGTGGGAAAGGTTAAACAACTTTTTTTGCCTTCCCTGAATCTTTATGCAAAACAAACAAACAAAAAATAACTCAGTCACAGACGGCAGGCCACAAAAAGCCGATTTTCTAACAAATAGGAAATCCACATCCCGCAATGTTGGGAGAAACCTTACAAGTTCAGGGCCAGGTTTATGTAAGAAAGTGACCTCTGCAGGCGAAGAAACATGAGAAATAAATTTTAGTTCAAATTTTTCGGTTGTATTCTTAAAAACACACTATAAATTTGATAAGAGCAGAAAAATCGATTAGTATGATGGTAAATAAATGCAAATATCAGAGTAATTCAGGTTCTAAGACGTTTATTTTCGAAGCACTTACTTCTAGGCCCAAGCACAGATTCAAATAACTACAGTAACCTGAAGATGATGGAAGCGATCCAAACCGGGCTCTACAGGGACAGGCCTGCGCCTTGCGCCTGGAAGGGAACATCCGAAATTTCAGCCCCCCCCTCAGGTTTTGCACCAGCTGCTCATCCAGCCCTGTGCCTAACCCACCACACGGGCAAAGGAACAGGCTGAAAAAGCATGAAAACACGCTGAAAAAGTGAAAAATCAACTGAACGCTGCTGGATGCAAGTCCTGCGACAGCTCCACGGGGACCTGCAGAAACCCTCGGCTGCTACAGCGCTGAGATTGGACCAGCCCTCACAGGCGTTTCTTACAACCACAGGAACCAGTTAGTTCCTGATGGGAAAAAAAAAAAAGAAAAAAAGGTTACCGATGTGGGCACAAAACCGCCAAACTTCAAATAAACCCTCACGTAATTGAAGAACTGAAAAGTTGTTCAGGCCAAAGCATCTATTTATCTTACAGGAGAAAGGATGCAGCAGCTGACCAGCTCTGCATGCAGCCGCGGCAGCCCTCTCCCCCCAGATACGTCCCTCGGAGCCCCCCTGGCCCTCCTGAGCCCAAGCCCAGGGCCCACCAGAGACAGAGGGGGTGCGCAGCCCCCTCCCTCCAGAAACACCGCTCACACGCAGGGACTTTGGGGTGAGGTGGCTCTTACCCGTCCCCTTTTTTTAATCCCAACACCAGGTTTCCACCTCTCGCTCCAGTTTCCCAGCCAACTCAGACGGCTTTTGCCATCTTTGGATTTTTACCATTACCCCATCCCACATTGACATTTCTATAGCACCCCAATTACACCCTGCATTTTAATTATGTCATCACTTGATGTCCTTCTCTTTCTTTTCATGTCCAAAACTGAATCACCTGTCTTTGCACTTCCTTTCATCTTTAGCCAATTTTTCATACAAAAAGGCTCTTGCTCTTTTTCAGACCAAATCTGTTCAAGCTCTTGACTGCAGCCTTCTTGCTGACTTATGCTAATTGGTACTTTCCTTCCCTTTGCCTTTTTTTCTTGGTTTAAAACCTCACCAACACGCAGATAGACATGAAAGAAAGACCAAAAAATCTCCAAAACAAAACACTGCAACAAACCCCCAGACTCATTTGTATTTATTTGCAGCTGGATAGTTATTTAACCGCCACAAGCAAGGATATTGCACGGATGTGCGTGTACATACCTTTATCGTATGGCAGAGAATACGTATTATCAACTCTCAACCAGAAAGACAGTCCCTTATGACGTGAAGTTGCAGTGTAAATCATTCATGAAAAGAGTGCTTAAGTGTCTTCTATTTCTGAATGGCTGGAAAAGCTTGGCATGAAGATTGTAATCAACCACCAGGAAGGACACGTTTTGGAATCCCATCTAAGTGAGACACATTACTTGGTGCATCAGCCTTTTTTTAACAGCATTTCAATGTTTCTACTTACATGGCAATACAACTGAAGTCAGTTTGGCATCGTCTGCCTGAAACAGACAACTGGACCAGAAGGAGCGTTGTGGAAACATGGCCAAGTATTTGTCAGCTGCTTTCATAAGAGAAGGAGGGAGAGAAATCCTGCCCCCAGTACCATCATGAAGTGAAGAAAACATCCTTAGAATCCTCTAGTTAAGTACAGCATCAAAAGATAAATTCAACACCTTTTTGACAGCTGATCTCCCAATGCAGGAGACAAGCAGACAATGACGCAGGAGACAATCCCTGAAATACACCTAAAGAAAGTTTGGCTCTTGTATTCACAATTTACAGAGCCAGGAAAGTTTCTCTGCAGCAGAAGGGTAACTGGTGTACTACACCGAAAGAGAAATACACAGGGGAAAAATAACAATAAACCCCAACCCCCAGTGATGGGAATTAACTCACTTTCTCCTCCTTCGAGACTGGAAACTAACCAAGAGGAGGGAAACAAAAAAGGGAAAAAACCCAACATTTTGTAGCAATTGAGTTTAATGAACTCTGAGGCAGCGTGACATGTAACACTCTAAGGCCACCGGACATGAGGCTGAAAGCATTACCAGCACTTAAATCCTCTCCTTCCCCCTCCCCAGCTTTAAGGATGGCAGTCAGATTTTTAACTCAGCGCGGCAGAAAATGCAGTTCAAGGTTACCAAAGCTCCCAGCAAACCCTCTGCGGTCCCTCCACAGGCACAGCAGGCTGCGAGCGGAGGGCAGGAGGAAGAGTCTGTACCATCGCCTGGCGAGTTAAGCAGAGAGCAGGACAAAATCAAAACAGACTTGCTGTAAGGTGGAAGTGACATAGTTCAGCAATCAGAACATCGTATCAGACACACTCACAGGTTGGGACTAATCATGAAATAATCCAATCTGGCCTCCTATATAGTACGCAGGCCATAAAATTTCATTCAGACCAGAGAACACCATTTTTACCAATGCTGGGCCTCATCATTTGATAGGATTGTAAACAAACTTTCTCAAATTAATTCCCTATGAAGAAGAGTTGCCTCCAACAGCTCTAAATGTCCTCCGATTTCATTTATACCGTCTTAGGTCTACCTAATCTTGAGCAGCACTTCTCATATAAACAACCCCACACATCAGTGACTGCAGAAACCTACCAGCAGCAAACAGATTCCCAAGCATAAACATGATGAGGTCAGCCAAAATCTGAGGCAGCGTGACATTGTCACAAACAATATGGAGGACTCCCATTGCTATTCTAAGGATATTATGCCAGAAACACATGGAATAACCTGCTGAAGCAGGTGGCTAAATCGCTTCTGCCATTTCCCAACTGGCAAACCACACAGGAATAGGTGTATCAGTGCACAGAGCAGGTTAGCAGCTCAAATTAGAGGCGTAAGAAGCCTCAAAGTGTGCTGTGAATACACCACCACCTTCCTTGCTACCTGTTCTGCAAAGAAAGAAACCTCCACTGCAGCGTGTCCAGCAACAGCCAGGGCACTCATGATGGCGCAAGATCTCCGCTGGAGGTTCCTGCTCCGAATCGGGCAGAACAGAAACTTGGATCCAAGTCTCCCTTCTTTTATAAGATGCTCCAGCTATTATTTGCTTATTCCTGGGAGGCACTCTGGGCACATTTTGATGAGAAATTCTGTCCAAGACCCTCAGGCACCTTTTTCTAACCAGAAATTGTTTGGCTCTCCAAGCAGTTTTTCCCCAGCACATCTGTTGTTTTGGACATTGTATCTCTGGTACAGGCACACAAATCCCATCAAACATCATAAGAGAATTAAGAGAATAATCATTCAAGATTATTAGAGGTAAAGAGAAAAGATGAAGCTTTTCAATTTCAACTCCATATAAATTGAAGGGCAAGCAAAGCAGACAACAACAAAAAAAATCACTTTAAAACTACGTTGCAGGAGCTGGACTCAGTCCCTGACTGAGGTGAGTGTCCTCCTTTCTACTAGACTGAAATAGGGAGGCAGAATATACCCATCCGATGCAGCTGACAGGAAATACTGACGTTGTGCAACCCACAGTCCCATGAAATGAAAAAAATCCCATTTTCAAGTTGAGGAGGGCACTGTTTTCCAAATAGAGGTTCTCGGTTGTTCTCCTAATGAACCATCTTCATTAACCTGGCACGAGACAGAAGCACTGTCCCAGCAGGGATGTCTATCCTTCCAAGCAATATATACTGCATTTCTTCATGGAGATGTGAAAGAGGAAGTAATCAACATTTCTCGTTCAAAAGAGGAATCTATTTTTATTCAACACAGGATGGTAAATGAATAAAATTCACAACAATCAGCATTTAAAAACGACACACAAACCCTGCAGTCATACTTAAATTTGGCTCTACCTACTGGTCACTCACATTTCTACATACAAAAATTTTGTCAGTCTTGCTCATTTCCAGATTAATGGATATTGACACCCGATACTAACAAAACACGTGGTTTATTCACAACAAGGGAGACCTTTAGGGTTGTTAAGAAAGAAATGCAAAACCTTTTATCTTTTTGTCCAACAAGTTCACATCTGGGAGGAACTGAAAAGCTGCATCAGCAAGGAAGGAGACTTGGACACACCAAGAGTCCAATCCCCCTCCTGCCATTGATGGAAGGAAGGACTCAGCCCGGCACCTCCAACATTCTCGTCATCCCGTATCCGAGTCACTGCAGTGCAAAAGCTATTCAAATAAATAAATAAATAACAGCAGCAGCCCCGACAAGTGAAACATGTAAAAACCAAAACACAGTTAAATATCTTTACAACCTGTCACTGCTAAATACAGACGAAAGGATTTTAACCTAAGGCTTCAGCCCATAGGGAACAGACTCTCAAATTCTGAGCGCAGCAGAGTTTTAAGAGTTCAAATTTTTTTGATGAACTAGTATGTAGCTCTACATATCTTTTTGCGGGGAAGTGACTGACATCTTCAGCTAAAGAAGTCCTCCATCCCTCCCCCTCCTCACACAGCCACTGAAGTTGCGCCGGTACAGATGGTTTGGGGTTGCAATGGTATTTTTCACCCACCAGAGGCTAAATCAGTCCCCTGGTCTGGCGAGCGGTCCCCCAGAGTCAGCCGGGCCAAGCAAGGGCCAGCACGCCATGCCACCAGGATGAAGTCCTTTCAAGTAACATTGCTGCAGAATTTGTCACATTTAACTACAGCCGAAAGTCCAAGCACAGCACAGATTTACAAACGTACACTTTGAGTATCCCCACTGGTCTCAAGAGGTTTACTCAAAATGTGTGAAGTCAACCATTCATCTGGGTAACTGCAGGGTCAGGGTCTATGTAGAGCATTCACTTGTAAGGACTTTGGTACCCTCCCTATGTCTTTGTGGGACTGAGGTCTTCCTTGTATCACTGTTCAGTAAAACAGTTAAAAATGAACACATTCTTCTGCTGCTCAAGTCAAGCATAAAGCACATGATGAATGAAACCAGTAAAATAACTGATTAAAGGCTGAAAAATGACAAAACAGTCCTGGAAATTTGTGTCGTGCCAGCACACGGACAACACCAGCAGCCGTTGAGAACATTTCTCCATGTTTTGCAGGACTATTTTAGAGTGCTGTTTTGTTAATCAAGTGTAAAAACTACTGCATTGTTTCACAAAACTTACAGCACAGTTCAGAACAAGACATATGCCTAGAGCTTTAATAAATACAGTTAAGAATAACACACAGTTTAAATTATCTAGCCTTCATGATCTAAGTATAAACACCTCATACAAAAAAAATTCCTTTTTGCTTTGTACATCTTTAAAAAAGAAATCACAGAAACACCTGTTTTGCAAAGGCGACAGCTGTACAAAGAAATTATGTTTTGAAGACATTAAACCATCTATTTGCTGGGTAATACCAGTTACTGAAATGTTCTCTTACAACCTACAACCTAGGGGTTTTTTTCTATTCTTTTTTCCTATTCTTTTCTGATATAAACATATTTTTCTATTCCTATTTTTCCTATTCTTTTCTGATATAAACATATTTTGGCTCTGAATCTGAAATTCAGTGCCACTTGACTTAGCCACTTGAAAGATTTCTGGTTATTAAGGCCCTGATCTGACTATGACTTCCACATGCACCCACCAGCACTGAAGCCAGGGAGTATCCAGCAGAGACCACTGTGGCAGTGGGCTCTAAAGCAGCTCATCTCTTCAATCCTGTAGCACAAAAGTATGGCAGCTCACAGTTCTCTACCACCCCAAAGGAACGACTTCTCATTTCAACCCAGCCTAGAGGAACAGCACAACAATTACATGACATTCGCATCACCACTTTATAATGCCCTGAAAATCATTTGAGCCCCCCCACTGGAAATTCTGACTCATAATCTGCTTTTTGTTGCTTAGGACTCTTTTTTTGCACCATCCTAATTGAGGACTAACATTCATCCAGAGAGCCTGTGAAAACTGCTAACTGCGGTACACCGCAACAGTAAATTCCATTTCATTACCTACCAAAAGGCTGGATGTTGTCCTTGGGATTATAAGCAGTGCTGTAGTTAAAAACTAATAATATGATGAGGTTATTATTGTCTGAGCAGCTTCCAAATACTAATAGCAGTGCATCTTAATAATCAGCGGTATTGTCCTCTATAAAGCGATGCCCTCGATGTGCGCAAGATGACATAAGGGGACATACTGTGCTCACTGGCACTGGGACATTTCACTGCTAGACTGTCTGTTATTATTTCAACTTCCTTCTGCTCCAAGTTTTGACTTGGTTTTGGAAAACACACAGTTCGGCATGTTAATTAAAAACATCCTATCAAAAGAAGTAAAAAGGCACTTGGTATTTCTCTTTGGCTCAGTTGAGGCGCGCCGCTAAAACCTTCCCACAGTTCCTGTCTCTTCATCTGCTGAATAGTTGCCATCCTGAGGTACTTATTCATGTGCAAAAATAAGAGCTTCAGGGATTTACCAGTTGCGTTTCTCACATTGCTTCCAGCAAACGTGCAAAGTTCTTCAACAAATAGAACCTCTTAAATATAGAATAATGCATTCCATGAAGTTTTTTTTCAGGGAAGAGCTCTGATCTGTTACGCAGTCCATACTCCAAATCTGGTCTCTTAGCTCAGTGTTCTTTAAACCTGGCAAAGAACAGCAATCAGAGAGGAAAAGTTGAGGTGTGAGGCGTAACAGCCACAAACTTCAAAATGCAGGATCCATCCCTTGCTATGCCTTTTTCTATTCCCTGTCCATTTTGCTTCTCCAAAACTACAGCTGAGGGGCCCAATTTAGATTTTGATTAGGCAACTGTAACTCTATTGATTCTGTGGATTATTTTTTCTCAATTCACACTGTGAACTCAGAGTCACCCTTTCCTTTAAGGAAACATTTTGGAAAAAGTTACATTTGAAACTACTGAAAAACACAGAGCAAGCTTCTTATGCCCACCTGGATGCTACGTGATGAAAACCCAGGAAGATTACATATTTGGGAAAAAATAAACAATAACTAAGAGACCACAAGAAAGAAACCTGTTTTCAAATGCTTTTCAAAATAAGATGTTCTAAAGAAAAATGCTCATGATTTGAAAACATCAAAACAAGATTACTCTTTTGAAGTAAAATTAAAACAGACAGAAACGGACAAACAGAAACCTGAACACATTCAGTCTACAGAGAGGTATTACGAGGCAGAGGCTTAGTAATGTGTTTTTAAACTGTTATTAAAGAGCAATAACCATGCATAACACTTACAGGGTATGATCTGCATTACACCGAAGCTCCTTCTGAATAAGACGGAGTAAGAACTGCAAAAACAGTCACAGTATCTGTGTTAATATCTATACAGATATATAAACAAACTAAGCTTCAGGATAAGATATACACTGTTATTCAAAGAGTTCCTCGTTTGAAGCATTACCCTGTAATGCTGAACTCGGTTAAAGAAAAACAAATCAAAAGATTTACAGATGCTCAGTGTTTGGAAGAGGAGTTTCCACAACTAATAGGCAAGAGGAAAACAATTTCCTTTTTGCAACTGAGAGATCAATTTCTTTGTAAAAACCAGAATGGCTTTCTGAGGTTACTTTACCAGCAGATGCGTAAAGAAACCAGCAGAGGGAACCCAAGGCTTCAAGAATACATGGCAGATAGAAATTTTGGAGCATGAAAGTATTTTAGCTGCTACTCTGAAAAACAGCTCTGTATGTGTGTGTGTGAAAAGCTTTAATCCCACAATTAGCCAAGATAAGTGAAGTCAGCCATGTCTACTTGTGCGAGCAGGATCAGGACCTTCAAGTGCACTTTAAAAAGTGTACTAAGTACCCAAGAAAGTGATTTTACAAATACAATTTGGCACTTCCCACATAAATTGGAGACAGAAGTAGAGTTTCCAGGGTTTATCACTGTTAAGGGCTTCCTTATCCTCAGAGTCACTCTGTTATAAACAGAAGTTTCTTCACTATTATAAGTATTGGTGGGTTTAGAAGTTAAACCTAACGTTTCAAAGGTATGCGAGTGGCCAAGCATGACAGAACCGAATACCATACAAGAGACTAAAGCCTCTTCAGATATCTTTGAAGAAATAACAGTTGAACGCAGGCATCTACATGCTGTACTGCAAATAACAGGAAAAGTAGAACAAGTTACAAAAAATAGGATTTATTACAACAGCGCAGAGTCAACCCTCTCAAAAGCAGAGCTCTACAAAGGTAGTTTAACTGCTGCTGCAAAGTAATGTGGGATTTTTTCATTTGCTTTTAATAAATAACTATAAATGGAAAAAAACAGAGCTTTAAGTCTACTTGGGAAAACTATAACAATCTCCCAAACCTCACTCTGCAGCATGGAATACCTCACACTGAAAACACCGCAAATAAGGATTTATAGACTCTAGTGACAACATACTTCAACTATTAACTTAGTTTATTTACTTAGTTTGCAGGGATTTCACATCTTAAGTGTGGAAAGATTTAATGTAAAATTTTGGGTTTAACTGGGAATGTAGAAAAAATCACCTCAATCATAACTCAAAGGAAGACTTTCCTTTTCTTCTGTCATAAGAGTGGTGTGACACACTCAGCATTAGCACTGCAGGAGCACAGAGCTCGGTGCGATACCGTGCAGGCAGAGGGTTTTGTCTAAACACAGCCAGTACCGAGGAAGGAGTATTTCTGAACTGTTTCACAGCCACCCTGCCCTTTCATTAGCACTCCTACCCAGGACTTCAAAAGGAGAGGATAAACAGGTGACATTCAGGACACCTCGGAGGTAGTCATAGCCGCATTCAGCTCTGCTGGAGAACAAGGCTGGTGCAGAACTCAAACTCAAAAACGTAACCTACAGGCCAACTTACAGGTGGGCGCAGCACGACTGACTTTCAAAGGCACAGCAAGAGTTGCCTTGCCTCATCTCATGTCTTCTTTGGTCTTTAAGGGCAAAGCAGGGCAAATCAGAAGTGGGGGAAAAAACCCCAACCAAATGCAAAACCTTTTCAGATCTTCCTAGACAGGATCTCAAACAGGAGAAAAAAGGAAAATGGATGTGCTTTGTACCAAGCCACCACGCGTGTGCTGCACTCCCTTCCCCAAAACATATGGTCCTGGTTACTGTCAAAAGTTAGGATGCCAGTTTTTCATCTAGCCTCGTACAGCAGTTTTAGGGCCCATCTGGTGAATGTGATGTATTAACTTTCAACAGCTTCATTATCGCAGTGATTTTGGTGATACAGCAATGTAGCAAAACATTTGTTACCGCTTCACTAAACCGGCTTTAAAGAAAACCGAAGGGATTCTTCCGGGAGTGGAGTCTGAGTGGAATCTGAGGTCTACACATGAAGGTTCACTTACAATTATGCCTGCTGTAATCTGCTCAGCCAGCAATTAACAGATGTGCATTCGCTCAGGAATTTAAGTGCATCCGAACTTATCTGCACTTTGATTAAAATTAGATGAGAATTTCAAAATGAGTAAATTTGCTCTTTAATTGAAAACTTCCTACACAACTGGAAGTTTCTTATGAAGGTGGAGCATTGAAATTGCAAAAGGGAAAATTTGCATTTTAAGACAGTTTAGCACAAAGGAAATACATGGCAACTAAATAGTGTTTTTAGACTTACTAGCAAGGCACATGCGTCTGCCACCATAAGCATGTAAAACACGTTGTTCCAACCAGATGGGGAAATAAGACCAGCTAAGAGAGGTCCCAAAGCTGCACCTGAAATATAATATTGTCAGAATGATGCAATATAAGATGTAGTATGGTGAAAGATAGTTATTCTGAATTAGCAGATCAATTTCTCCACCTAGTTAATTCAGGATTGCCTTATGTATTACAAGGTCCCAGAAAGCGCAAAATTAAATTACTGGTACAGCTGCAAGCCAATGGGAAACCTAACACAGGAGAAGCAGGAAGACTACAAGTTTGAGAAATGCTTGCCTTTGGCTCAACAAAATGCCCACCCAGCATTAAGCTGAATCCTACTCAGTTTTCCCTTCCAGATACCAGTGCAGAGGGCAGGAATAAAACACCCCTGTTCTCAGAAACAGCCCAATGGCATCTACTTTTGCTGTCTGTGTCCAGTACTGGTTTACCACCCTTTCCTTCCTCCCTCCCTCAGGTGTGGGACCACTAGACACGTTTAAGGCTGTTTGCTCTGCTCCCCATCTGCGAAGCTGTACGGAGTCCTAGCAAAATGTGAACTGGCGAGAGCCTAGTTTCTCAAAGATCCTTCGTTTTAACCTCCCACGGCTAAGGCAGGCTACCTTACAGCTTGGGCTTACCTACAGATCCTGTTCCATCGATGATCGCTGTCACTGTGGACAAGGCTCTGGCATTTCCTTTCAGGCTTTTATGGGTACCCTAAAGTGACAAATGCTGCTCAGAACCGTTCTGAGATGAACTCAGAAAAGACCTTACAGTGGCATCTGGTTCACAACCCTCCACATCAGATGTTCATTGTGAAGCTGCCTTAAATGTCCTGGCTCAAACCCTTTTATCACTACTTCAAGAAACTTTCTACCCTATCAACTTGTTGCCTAGAGCATTCTCCTTTATTAAAACATGTTATTTAGAGCACAGGAGCCAAGAAGCTCTCTGTTCTGCACAATGTGGATTCAAGCAACAAGGACAGCACTTAAGCTTTGCATTATGCTGCAAGCCTGTTTCCATGACCATCTTTTGCCTGCTAATACAACAAAGCTCTGAAGAACAACAACAACAAAAAAAAAAATCACTAGTGTGACAGGAACACTAGACTACCAGATTTATGGATATATACTGAAATGCCAATTCAGAGAACTCTTGATCTGTTCAGCCCCAATTTTAGAATGCAGGTTTGAGAAAAAAAATCAACTGGTAAAGGGAGTGACTTAGTAGAAAGAGGGACAACCTGAACAGTTCAGAGAACTGATAAAGAGAGACAGTCCTTTACCTCCAGTACACTGAGGAGAACACAGTCAGATAATCAGTGAGATATATTTAGCTTGTGTCAGATGCTTGACTGCTGACATCTGAGGAATTGGTGGGCACTTTCAACCCTCTTCCCAAGGGCTATGTAGAGATCTTGCAATGTCAGTCCCCACTTTCTAGCTAGCAGCCCCTTCAACAAGGCTAAGGCTAAAAAACAGGCAATGCATAGTGGCCACCTTTGTCTTGCCAAAACCTCCAGGCCAAGGACAGGGCTCCAGAGGAAGTCTGGAGATTTCTATATTTAGAGTGCTTTTTGTTAGAGGACTTTTGCTACTTAAGGACTTATGCCTTAGGAAACTGGCTCTGGAAGGCAAAGGGTCTCAAGAGAGCTGGTTGGTATTCAAAAACCACTTCCTCCAAGCTCAGGAATGGGGCATCCCTAAGAGCAGGAAATCAGGCAAGGGACGCAGGAGACCTGCATGGTTGAGCAGGGAGCTTCTGAACAAGCTCAAGTGGAAGAAGGAGGTTTACACTAAATGGAAGAATGGCCTGACCTCTTGGGAAGATTATAAGAATGCCACCAGAGCATGCAGTGATGAAATGAGGAAAGCCAAGGCCGCCTTGGAACTAAACCTGGCAAGGGATGTCAAGCTCAACCAGGAAGGGCTTCTTCAAGTATACTGGAGGAAAAAGGAAGACCACAGAAGTTGTGGGCCCACTGTTGAATGAGACAGGAGCCATGGTGACGGAGGATGCGGAGAAGGCAGAGTTACTGAATGCCTTCTTTGCTTTGGTCTTTATTGCCCGGCCCAGCCCTCAGGAGTCCCAGGCCTTGGAGAAAGTAACAAGGAAAGTCTGGATGGAGGAGGACTTCCCCTGGGTTGAGGAGGATCAAGTGAGGGATCAGTTAGGTCAATTAGATATTCACAAGTCCATGGGACCTGATGGGATGCACCCAAGAGTGCTAAGGGAGCTGGTGGAAGTCATTGCTGGGCAACTCTCCACCATCTTTGAAAGGTCCTGGAGCACAGGTGAGGTGCCTGAAGACTGGAGGAAAGCCAATGTCACTCCAGTCTTCAAAAAGGGCAAGAAGGAGGACCCGGGGAATTACAGGCCGGTCAGCCTCACCTCCATCCCTGGAAAGATGATGGAACAGCTCATGCTGGGCGTCATCTCAAGGCATATGGAGGAAAACTATCAGAAGTACTCAGCATGGATTCACCAAGGGGAAATCATGTCTGACTAATCTGATCGCCTTCTATGATGGTGTGACTGGATGGATGGATGAGGGGAGAGCGGTAGATGTGGTCTACCTTGACTCAGCAAGGCGTTCGACACAGTCTCCCACAGCATCCTCACAGGGAAGAAGCTTAGGAAGTGTGAGTTAGATGAATGGACAGTAAGGTGGATAGAAAGCTGGTTGAAAGATAGAGCTCAGAGGGTTGTGATTAGGGGTGCGGAGTCTAGTTGGAGGTCAATGACGAGTGGTGTTCCCCAGGGGTCGGTACTGGGCCCAGTGCTCTTCAATATATTCATCAATGACCTGGATGAGGGGATAGAGTGCACCCTCAGCAAGTTTGCTGACGACACAAAGCTGGGAGGGGTGGCTGACACCCCAGAAGGCTGTGCCGCCATCCAGAGAGACCTGGACAGGCTGGAGAGCTGGGCAGAGGAGAACCTTATGAAATTCAATAAGGGCAAGTGCAGGGTGCTGCACCTGGGGAGGAATAACCCCCTGCACCAGTACAGGCTGGGGGCTGACCTGCTGGAGAGCAGCTCTGAGGAAAGGGACCTGGGAGTCCTGGTGGACAACAGGATGACCATGAGCCAGCAATGTGCCCTTGTGGCCAAGAAGGCCAATGGCATCCTGGGGTGCATCAAGAAGAGTGTGGCCAGCAGGTGGAGGGAGGTCATCCTCCCCCTCTACTCTGCCTTGGTGAGGCCCCACCTGGAGTACTGTGTCCAGTTCTGGGCTCCCCAGCTCAAGAAGGACAGGGAACTGCTGGAGAGGGTGCAGCATAGGGCTACAAAGATGATGAGGGGACTGGAACATCACTCTTATGAAGAAAGACTGGGGGACTTGGGCCTTTTTAGTCTGGAAGAAAGACAACTGAGGGGGGACCTTATCAATGCTTATAAATACTTAAAACGTGGGTGTCAGGAGGATGGGGCCAGGCTCTTTTCAGTGATGCCCAGTGACAGGACAAGAGGTAATGGGCACAAACTTAAGCACAGGAAGTTCCACCTAAGCATGAGGAGGAACTTCTTTACCTTGAGGGTGGCAGAGCACTGGAACAGGCTGCCCAGAGAGGTGGTGGAGTCTCCATCTCTGGAGACATTCAAAACTCGCCTGGACGCGTTCCTGTGCAACCTGCTCTAAGGTGGCCCTGCTCTGGCAGGGGGGGGGGACTAGATGATCTCCAGAGGTCCCTTCCAACCCTACCATTCTGAACCAGCACCTTTGAAAGCAACCTTCCAAAGCCTAGCTAGTGAAAGCTACCAGGGTCAATGTTTTCACACAGCATTTATGACTGACTGACCCATGCTGGCAACCAGAGTAACAGTACAAGGAAGGGCAGAGGGTAGCATGGACACAAGTAAGGGTATGTGCCAGGTATATCTTTCCGCACTGACAGGAATTCAGTCTCCAGCTCATCTCTCACACAGACACAGTCCCTCCCCTCATTTAAAGATGCAAAGTATAAAAGGACAGAAGGCACCTGTATAGAGACTTGGCCTTGCATGCAATCTTCATATTGATTTTGCGCTGCCATCTACAAGATTTGGCCTGTCTTGTTAGTAGGCAAGAATAATTTAGAAGCTTCTCACAAGCACGACACTCATTTGTAGTAATGCACTAACTCTAAAATAATCTCAGTGGACAAGCTCAGTACTGCCTATCCAGCTTCTTATCCCTTTGCTTTGGGACAATGTGGCCCCTTCACTGATGACCCTGCAGAAGTCAAAGGGCTCTCTCTGGCGGCCAAAGCTGCTATGCTGGAAGCAGAGGGGAAACCAAACTCACCAAGTCGGCAGAGACAGCAGTGGTGATCAGCGCGTAAGGGCCATTCACCAGGGCACCACTGATAAGCAGCATCACTGTTGCAAGTTGGACAAAAATAGAAAATGTGAGTTGCCTGAAAGACTGTTAATCATAACAACAGGAGACATCATAGCCTGTGGTTCCCAAATGGTTTAATCCCTCTTTGGCTCCCCTCACCCCATTAAAGAATTGGGAAAGGAGGAAAAGCAGCATACATTTGTATCTCCCCACAATTCTTACTCCATGGTGTGAATTCTCAAATATAAAAAGAGACAGGGTGGAGTCAAAAGGCACTTCCCAGGGCCTTTACTGATCCTGGTAGGTCAGAGAAAGGGGAAAGTCTGACCAAACTGTCCCTAAGAGCAGGGGACGCTCTCCTCTCAGGGAGAAAATTAAAGAAGGAAAAAAAAACAAAGGAAAAAAGGAAAGAGCATCAAAGGATAAGTGAAAAGTTCACAGAAAGCCAGGCAAAAAAAAATTTTAAAATACTCACCTACAGTAGCCTCAAGGCCCATTTTACTGACTGCAGAGAACATGTACAACTGTAAAGACGAAAAAGCAAACGTGTTGAATTCCAACACAGGGACTAATCCTAGGTTCCCCGTTTTCCCCACGTTAACTACAAAGTATCTTAGTTGGTATCATGTGAAAGCTAGTTCTAGGTTTTACTAAATCTTTTTAGATCGCAGCAGGATAGTTCTTTGATTGGACAGGGGAGGGAGATTAGGGGTATGCTCCTATTCCCCACTGTGACCTTTCAGAAGAAAGGGCTGTGTTATGAGACCACTCAGTATTAAACTCTCAAATTAGCAGTTTGAACACAGCACAGAATACTGTTCACAAAAGAATTAAAGAAAAATGCATCTCATATGTCCAACTGCCAGTTTTCCAACAGTTACAGCACAGAAATTTTAGCCCTTGAGCAGCTAAAATTCCGGCTAAGAACTGAACATCAAGTTTTACAAGAGAGTGATAAACTTGTCATATAATCCTACAACAAGCAATACATCAGACTCGTTTGCTTGTTTAGTAAAGACAGCCCCATGTCCATACTTGCTCACATGCTCAAATTTTCACGCCAGCTTTTAACCTGGCCTGAACTCTTTATATCCAAGTTAGAAGATGCTGTCTGCAGTACTTCCCAAGGAATGCTGTCAAAGTCTCAGCCACGGCTATAAGGGAGAGGCAAACTCTTACAGTAGGTGCTGCAACCAGTAACATCATTCCACAGGTTGATGCCCTCTTCTCCAGCCTGTCTGAAATCAGGCCTGCCAAAATTCCACCTGAGAGAAAAAAAGAGGTGTGTGAAGAAAGCACTGTCCATGTCTTCCACGGAAGACATCAGTTATACTTAATGAAACCCAATCCAGATTAAAACATACAATATAACTTTTAACGTACAGTTCTACACAGAACACAAAGCATGTGACTGACAACATAATTAACATAATTTGCACTTAGCAAGATCCTTATTAACCCAACTGGTTTTGACTTGAAGGATAACAGAAGCAGACAGTTGTTCTTCCTCATTGTTTATTCCAACTGAATATCCAAGATGACAGGGGTGGGGGCAGAATAGAGATGCAAGAAATATTTAGAAATCATTGTTCTGCTGCTTTTGAATGCCTAAAGCCTTTTCGCCAGGTGTCACGTGGCCCCACTGCTGGCACCCTGAAATCCAGCTGTGCCCAGCTACTCACTGGTCTCAACTCCTCACATGCACCAGTAAACTCAGCTCTTGAGGGCTCGGTCTGTGTCGCACTGCAGCCAGGGGAAATGAGCTATTCTAGATCCTGGGGCAAATGAAACATTTGGGTTTTTTCTCCACGCAGACACTCAAGCTCTTTAATTTTCCCTTCTTCTTGTGTTTGGCAGTGACCGCACACAGAAGTACTCATCAGAGCATATGGCAGGAGGGGGCTGGAAGGCCTGAGGGAAGGAGCTGCCAAAATGATCTAAAGGGAACTTGGTAAGGGGAGAAGGAAAGGAAGTTCTCTGGATTTTCCAGATTCATAAATATTGCTAGGCTTGCCTCTCCTTTCCCAGATACACCCATCTCCAAAGTGTTTGTATCTGACTTGAATTTAATCATAAATGCCAAAGGTCCAAGCAGCACTGGCACCTTGTTAAGCTTCCATTCAGAGTGGAATAAGATGCTGCTGAAAGAAGTCACCCACATCTCTAAGCTACTACTAACTCTGCCTTCCAGCTATCTGTGATGAAAAGAACAGTGAGAAATGGCAGAAGTCACATCTAGCACAAGACTGGAACAGTAACTGCAACACACCTTAACACCTGCAGCTCGAATGACAAGGGTCTATATAGCTCTTGATCGAGTGAAACTTCCCCATCCTGAGCATCATTTTCCAATAGACGGATACAGGGCTTATTTCCATAAGGGAACTGGGGGAGGTGGAGGGGGACAGCAGGTCACACAAATCAGCTGGGCATCAAGATAATGATGCTTGCTTTACTGTGAGCTGTGCTGTCTGCGCTGTCATAAAAATTTAATTATTCCGTAATCACCTCACAAATTACAGAGGAATAGTCTCATTCTTATTATTATTACAATCTCCCAATTTTATCACATACAGCTACACAAGGCATCAAGAAAAAAAGCTGTGGCCACTCACCTTTGTGCCCACAAAAAATACACAACTGTACAGCTGGGATACTTTTTTTATGTTAGTGACAAAACAAAAATATTCTGACAGCCAGAGTGATCAAGACCCACAGGCCAGAACTGATGGAGCTAAAAGATTCCATAGTATTTGGCTCACACAATCTGTACTGGACAACATCATTGGCTCTGTGATTTGTTCAATTTAAAGACATATTACTAAGTTTTCAATGTCCAACCCAGCTCTCAATTTAGTACCTTTACTGCCACTCTTCTTCAGAGGACATAAAGCACAAGAATTAATAATATATGTAAGGCGTGTACACCACAGCTTTTCCTAAGTTGGTCTGATTAAGGATTAAATATTAATATTAAAAACTTACCAAAGATTCCACCCACATCAAACAGCGTAGAAAGGTCCCCGGCTCTTTTGGCATCAAGATGCTCTAGTGAGGGAAGTTAAAACATTTGTCTCATTTCCAGACTACAAAATGTAGGAAACTCACCGCAGTCTTGTCATGCTACGTAAAGGCATCTTACAGAAGTACTGCTTGTTCCCAGGAATAAGCTACCATAAAGTGTCATTGTGTATGACAAATAAAAATGTATTAGAACTGGTTATTCAAGGATACAGTCTTTTGAATGCAATTACACCCACGGCAGGACACTTTACCGCTTTAACTATAGATATACAGTTCAAGCAATAGAGCTGTTGATTGTTAAAGTTTGGAGAAACAATATTCCCATTTGTGAGTAGCCACAGATTCATAAGTAGTTAATCTATGCTCATAACTGAGGCTCTTTGCCCTAAAAGCATGATTAGTATACATTTCGATCACTTACAAAGTCTCATCCTGGAAACTTCCATCACATGCCCAGTAATATTCACCATTAATTATGTCCGCCCCCCCTGCTTGGCACAACAGGCAACATGCAGTTCATGGGGACTATGAAGAGACAGGGATTTCCTCAACTCCACTGTTTCCCATGGGCAGTGCAGACCACTGTTTGCACATGCTTATATTTAGTCTAATGTAGTTACTGATACACGAAGGGGAAGACTTCCAAAAGTACATCAGGAAGTTTGGCATTTAAGTTTCATCGTGTTCAGTGTGACGTTTCCAAAGGAGCTGAATTTCTAAACACCCTGGTAGTTTGTTTTTAGCCTCTGAAATACATTTGAAAGAGCAGTATGAGCTAAAACAGTGGCGGCAGTGGCACTACCATAACCTCACCAACACCTGACACAGCACAGATGGCAGTACCATGGTAAATATCATTAGCCTTTCTATTAAAAGCTCACTGCTTTCAAGGTGCCCGGTCCTGCAGGAGCACTGGTTATTTGGAGTCTACACTCAACAGCCTTCAGCTATAGGATTTGCAGCTTTATGTGTTTTCATAGGGTGTTCAACGTGTCTCTCCCTGATAGTTGTTACTTTCGCAGGACAACTTTTTTGTTAGTTGGAGGTTTAAAGGTCACATCATGACTCACAAGAACATCAGTTTCTCCAGCTAAGGAGAAGTCCTGCCTCTTTACTCTACAGTGTGAAACAAAACAGCAGTATTGAACAGATAAAGAAGTGTCTCCAGATTTTTGGCATGTTTTAATAAAGCACTTGGTTGGATAATTTAAAAACATCATTAGGAAGTAAACTTTTTTGATTGGTTTGCAAGAGCCAAAGCCACAGTCTTTTTGTTTGTTTTGAAAATCCCTCTCATAATACTGAATTCAAAACTGAGAAATATGTCAGGCGGTGACTTACAACTCTCCTGCTACTACAGCAAAGATACTGTGTTTCAGAAGCAATAATGTTTATTCTCTTATTTATTTCAAGCTCTTATTTCCAGACACTTTGTAGTCCTAACTCTGTATCCCCTTATAGTGGTACTTACCTACATTTGTGATATAGAGGGGAAGCCAGAAGAGGAAAGTATAGCTCACCAGTTTCGCAAACAGAAGACAAAGGGAGAACTCTATGACTCCCTAAGAGAATAAAGGAAATAGCAAGTTAATACCTTCATAGAGGATGCTATTTGCTTTCAAAGACGATTATGAAAATGGTTTCTAAGAAGCATTTAGGCTGCTCTTTTTCTCTTAAGAGTTCCCAAGAAGCATTCTTTCCCTGAGAGCACTAACCTGACAATCAGAGCAGACTTACATGTTTTCTCTTCTCCTAATTGTACTGCACTGACTGAGAGAGAACACTAAAATGAGCAGGAAGGATTTGATAGCGTTTGGGACACCTGCATCACTTATTTTCCTCATGTAATGAGTTTTTTGATACAGCATTATAGCAGTTTTGGAGTGTGTTCCAGAGAAATGTGCATATTTTTGTGTTTTTTAGATCAATCTTTCAGATGGGCTTACACTCTCTCCCTTATTATTTAACTCTTTACAAACAGCCAGTTAACCAGTATGACACAGTTCAAATCAATATGCAGTAAGAGTATGTTACAGACAGGGCATACACCTACTTAAAACACTAATTTGTTCCATTCTCTTTCCTGCTGGGTATCTGAAAAAGTATGCTTACTGAACAGAGCTGCAACTAAACTGCCGTATTAATTTACCTTCATTCCCCTCACCATCTGGTATGGTTCTGTTCGAGACAGGATTTCTTATGTCCCTGGTACGGAGTACTGCAGTTATGTGCACAGACAGCACACATACACAGCTGGCTCTACTTCACATACAGCTGTGACCCTTCCCAACAACAGGCAGGAAAAATACTGCAGAGTTACAGAGACTGCAGGGATCAGCAGCGATTTTTTTTCTTCCCATTATTTCTGCTTTGCCACAGGAAAAACAGTTGAGAGAGAGGATCAGACTGAACAGAATGAGACAATGCGGGAATACAGTGCTGAGAATTTCCTTCCCTACCTTTATACCTGGTCTAAATCAATTTGTATATAATTCTTCTTGTGCATCCTGTTGAAGCTGCTAGACTTCAAGCTGAAAGGACAATTGAGGCCAATTGTCTGTGACCTAAAAGAAACTTCCTTTCTTTCCTTTTACAAGCAGTCCAAACGTTTGGGCCATCTTAAACTCCTCAATATAAACCATACAAAATATTTTTAAATTAAAGCTTTTAAAAACAGTTTTGAAATGTGTTAAAGGGAAGCCATGGAAGGAAGTTCTGACACAGAGGTGCCTACAGACTCAGCTTGCTATTCCATTCTTAATATCCACGTCATTAATTAAGACCAGTAAACTACTACATTATAGGCTGCTCTAGTATTACTTATAATGAGGAAAAAAAAAAGCCATTTACATGGGCACTGAAGCCTAGATGCTTGTAGTTTCTGAAATGCTACCAATGAGCTTATGCCATCTGCTTACTGGGGAAGAGAGTACTCTTGTACCGATTTTTCACTTCTCCTCAGAGAAGGGCACACCTTGTCCTGTGTACCAGGATCTGCTTTAGCCTATATGCTCCAGGGATGCCAATCAAAGCCTGTGACGCAAAGTTAATGGCATCTGCTACTCCATCTAGAACTTCATGGTAATATGGATTCTGAGGCAAAACCTAACTTTTGGAGGAACAGACAAGAATAGTGGATGTACTCACAGGTATTCGCAAGGCCCCAAAGAAGCTGATAGCTGATGTCCCATGTCTACCTTCCCCAGTGGCCACAGGGCTGGAGTTCAGTGACACGCTGCAGTTTTCAGTGTCAGTAAGCAAACGCTCCATCTCTGGATCCTGCAATTTCCCACAGCATATGAAAAAGAAAGGAACAATGTACTACTGCGTATTACAAAACATTTCTGTATGAAAGCATGTATTATCTTCCTTCTGTACAAATATTAAACCCATTTTTCAGACTCTGTAACATCATCTTATTCACCTATTTAAATACAGGCCATCTTTCCAATTGAATTATGGATACTGCGCACTTTATGCTAAGCAATCACTTATTTTTTCATGTCTGTTTCATTTGAGCATTGCAATCCACAAATTATAAAAGCCTGGAGTTTACCTATAGCTATCCTCACTTCCACCTGCTGGCTGAAAAGCTTACCTAGAGGCATATTCTTACTAGCTACGGACGTATTTTACATGCTGTCTTCTTTCTTCCAGTTCTTGTGCCTTAGTAAAGAATTAAGCCTCACATATATATTTGGCTATAGGTTAGTAAAGATCAAACAGCACATCATTCCATTTACCGTAGTTATTATGAAGATGAAAGCTTTCACATCAGTATTTGTCAAGATGGTGGAGGAAGAAAAAGAAAAAATAGTAAGTGCTGGAAAAATTCAAATTCAATCCTGCTATTTAACACTCAGTGATTCTAAATAAATTCTGTTTTTAAAGAACTGCATTTAGGAGAAAACACTAGGGAACCATCTGGGCACCTGAGCCTAGGCACTTAGTACAATTTCAGAAACTATTACACAGCATCCAAAACATTTGTACAGGGTTAGTAGATCGGATGCAAGATTTACGGGAGAACATGTACCCTGATGAAGCAGGAACTAGAAGACAGGGAAAACATCTAGAGACCTCTAACATGGCTCTTTAAATCTGTGCTATGGCACACGAGTCACTGCATCATCAATATTTCTCTTCTGCATTATTCTGCATTACTGAAGCAACTTCAAAACTTTAATTATTTTAACAGTAGCAATTTGAATCATCAGCTACTAACAATAAAAACAAAAAAAAAAAAGGGAAAAAAAAGAATGTTTATACAGAACCAGGCCACTGGATTCAAAGTAAGACACGCCTAGATAGTTTCTTGCGTGAAAATCTCTTGCACAATTTGCACAGCAAACCTAATCAGGATTGTCTGAGGTAATGCTGCTCATTTCTCAGACAGGTAGCTCTAAGCCTATTTAAGAAGGCAGGGTTAAATATTGAAGAGGAAGTGACCGAAGTCCAAATAACTTATTTAGCAACTCATGCTGGAAACTTTTATCTACAATATGGGATTTTTATACTGCACATAGCCAAATGATTGATAAAGAAAGCAGTTTGTGCTTGGCAGAGATAGCATTGTGCAGCCTTGTCAGCAAGTCATAGAGTGTGATTAGGCATATGGCAGACTTGATCTCTGGGGAAGGATTCATTATCCCTCAATTTTGTGTAATTTTTAAGAGGCCAACTTCATATAAGCAGTAATGAACACACAGAGGTATTCAGGTCACGCAGCCAAAACCACATTCTGCTTCCAATCACTGCATATCCTGAATATTTGCTTTCTTTTTACAGTAACTGAAGAAGTCAATGAAAAATCAGTAAAAGCTGCCATTCCAGTGCGCTTGGAGGAGACCAGCTCATAAATCCAAAACATCTGTTGTTTGTGCAGGCACAAAAGCTGACTGCGATAATCAGCTCGGGATAACTGTAGCACAACCACTGTAGAAAGGAAAGATGTTCAACTCCACTTTGACAGAAAAAAGGTTATCTTTTGTCACTGGCAGAAAATCACGGTGTCCCAAACAGTGACAAGCAATGATTTTTAGTTTTTTATTAATTTCTTTTTAAAGTCTTGTTAATACTCCATATTACAAACATGAAACCCAGCTGGTAGGGTGGAAGGGGGAAAAAAAAATTTAAAAAAGGGGGATATTGACAGGATTGCCAGCAAGTGCTCTCATGCTTTGCTGTCCATGTTGTCTCTCCGTCCTGCTCACAAGGGAGCAGCAGTCAGTGTGAGAGGGGGTTATGTCTTCCTTACCTGCTTGCAGGCAAGTGCATGCTGACAGTGAGGGTGCCAATTAGAGTTACTAGCAGAGTTAGAAGAGAAATCTTTGTCTACTAATTTCTTGACTATATTTTAATTGTCTTCACAAGTGGTCTAAAGACATCTACTGATGTTGTTAGATCTTCTCCCCTTATCTTCCAGCTGGTTGTGAAATAATACTGACAAATGGTTTTCAGGCTGGAGACTATTCTTGGGCAGCTCAAAACAAATATGAATAAACTCCGTATAGAAAGGGTTTAAGCTGGACTGATCAAAATTACAAGTAAAGTGTTTCCTTAAAAAAAATTTCAAAATCTTTTCATCAACACTGATTATTACACCCTGTGAATGCTTATTATTATTTTACAGGCGAAGAATGAACAGAACAGGAAGTTTCTATTTTCCTGTAAAAGTCTGAAAGAAGTTAAAAAAAAGTTACCCTCTCAGGATGTGATGTGCCAAGTGTACTGAATACAAATACAAACTTTCAAATGGAAATTTTCAGCTAACGTCCATGACAAGAGAAAATGTCTTTTTGCCGACAAATGGGCAAATCCAGAATTCAGTTTCCAGTGAGGATTACCTGCACTTATGATTACAAGTTTCAAGAAGGATTTCTGTGAATAATTGTTCACATTTAGAACTCTCTGTTTCCATGTATAATATTGTAAGTACATACATCTATTACATCAAAAAGGGATAGAAGTGAGACTGCAAGGAGGGGACAAACATAGTACAAGACGTTTAAAGATTTCAAATGGCTATCTTTAAAATACTTTGCAGTGCATTACTTTTGCTGGAACTGTATGAAGATGACAAGTTAAGACCAACTGAGTAAGCATGCTGACTTTTTCAGCTCAGTTTGCAGTTATTTATGTTAGATAAGGCTTAGTTCTCTTGTATGAAGTTACATTTTTGTATGAAGATGGAAGTAGATTTCAGCATAATAAAATGAAGAGCAACCTATACCAACAGTAAATCTATGGGAATATTCCATGTGAGCTTTAGAAAGTCTTCCATACTATTTTACAACAATATGTTGCATTTTACCTGAGGTTTGCTCATTTCCTTAGCATTTAAGGTTGGCATCTGGACTCTGAATCGACATGCACCATTCAGGAGGGTTTTAGAATTCTGAAAAAAAAAAACCCAAAAAACTCCTATACTTTTGTTGCTTGTCTTTTCAAGGACTACATTAGTGTTAATCATTTCTCTGGAACAAAAACCTTTGTGCATTGTAACATAAACATAACGCAAAATGAAGCATCTTTCATTAAGTAACTGTGTATTTTGGGTTTTTAAACTTCTTTTGCAGACCTATGGCAATGTACATAAAATGCGATCACAAATTTACTTGAAGGCTAGCTTCATGCTGGTTTTATAGAGAAGCAGCATACTGAATTCAGTCACGCCATTCTTAACATCTTTATCTGCTTTTTCCTCTACTGAACTTTCACTGACATTGCAAACAATTTTTACTCAGAAGATGATCCTAGCAGCAACAGAGAAGTTGCTTTGTTTCAGGAAACTCTTGATTCTTCATTTTCCAATCCCTTTTAAGATAAAAGTTTATCCCTTTAGCTTATGCTAACCCAGAAATGGACTGTGCTCTTGTGGGCAGGAAAGATAACGAAGAGTCTGAGCGCCTCCAGCATGCTCAGTACAGGCATCGAGGCAACCAGCTATATTTTGTGCCCCCGATGGGCCTACTTTTTATACTTACTTATCAGCAAGCACATTGGTGTATGAGTTCACAACAAAACCGCGTTCATCGGTAAACATCATTCTGAGACCCTTGGTTTAAAAAGATTTGCCAGGGACATTAATGTTTGTCTGCCAAACTACATACACCACAGCTTCAAAGTAGGTTCGCAGTCAGGTACTGACAACCTCTTGCTAAGATCACAAGAGACACTGTGCATTCCTCAGGGAGGAGATGTTTGTTTAAGTGTCTAATCACACCCTGGTTGCCACGTTAAAAAAGCAAAATAAAACAAAACCCCCAAACTCTGTCCCAAACAAAAACCCAAACCCCACAATAACAAATAATAAAACACTGAACATTTTAATTCAAAATTAATCACTATGCAATTCTTCAACAAAAATGCAAGGATATGTATTGCAGTATTCTTCAGGCAAACTGCCATTCATCAACCAAGTCCTTCTAAGAACACAAAAAAGTTTTAAGGATAAACTTAAATATTTCTGCTGCTCAATGCAGACCTGAAGCACAAGCAGCCTTGGGCACGTATTTCCCCAAATAAACAAACAACACTCAAAACCCCAGCATCTGATAAAACAGGTTTTTAAATTTTATCTTACAGAAAATGAGGCTCTTGTCAAAAAAGTGATTTACAATAATCTGTGGGGAAGAAAATCCATTATCTAGAGACAAGTCATCTACATCTTTATTCAGCAGCTCAGCAGAGAAAAAAAAATTAAAGACACTTTCATTTGACTGTCAAAAATAAGATTTACTGTGGTCTGAGGAAAAGGACTAGACTGAGAGGCTGAGCATTTAATACTTAGACCGCTTTCTCTTTTTCAGAAGATAAAAACTGCAGCCTGGTATCTTTTAAATGCACAACCACTTTGCCCCAGGAGCTTAAGAGAGCTAAGTTTCCTGGAAAGGCAAAGTCAGGTTAAAGAAAGTTCCTAGAACATAAAGACAGGTCTATATGAATGTTCTGCAACTAACATGTTTACCTATGGAAAAAAAAAAAAGGTACAGGGAGAAAAGATGAGAAGCAATAAAAACGGTTATAAATCATCACATTTCACAAATGCCTGTAAATCTACTCTTTAACTTTCATTATGAAAGCGCAGCAATGCTTCATAAAGCACACTGACTTCTCGCTTGCTTTCGTCATAGGCATAGCCTTTTGTAAAGTCATCGACTACACCTCCAACGCTAGCATATAAAGCACTTTATTGTACTCGAATATTTGTTTTGAAACAAATTTCAGATTTATAAATCAGAGCCAAAGTGAATACAAGCAAATGAAGCGCAGCCCAAGAAATCAGTGAATGAAGAAGAAGATCCATGTATTCGAGGCTCTGTGCCTGGCTCACCGCCTGTGCTCCTGGACAACTCAGTGAAATCTGATTACTCACCACTACAAACTGTGTGGAAATATTTGGCTCACAATCACGCTGCAAATAAACAGTAGACTGAATTATTCCAAGATAGTGACATCACAGAGATGAATCTGATCTATAAATCTTAATATAAATCTACCCTAAGTCCTTCCCTCGTGATGAACATTTATTTTAGTTGTGCTTAAATTTAACCAGCCTCATTCTTCCACACTGAGGTTTGGCTTTTGGCACCAGCTGGCAGAGCTGCCTGCACCTAACCAAGACATCTCTCCAAAGTAACCTACTACAGACTTACGAGCAAAGCAAGTGTGTATGCTTCTTTAATTTCTTAGAAAAAACATTTCTAACTATCTGCAAGAGCACACCAGTTGTTCAGTTTGTCACTGAAATGACTGAGCAAAAAAGGAGCTAGCATTTTAGCGCTGCCAGCAAATTCTACACCTTGAACAACATGGCTGACATTTTTTTTGTTCCCAGTATTAACACAGTGTATTTTATTACATGAGCCTTCCTTCAATTAGCAGTAATTTTTTTCTTTACAATCAAATGTGGTCACTACTACATCTGCATTTGTAGATCTCCCTGAACTTCTATTCTTACCTTAGTAATTTCCTTAACTTCTAAAACCACCCTGCCTGCACTGAACAGAAGCTGTGAGCCCTATTCACTAAGGATTTAGAATCCATTGTACTTTACAGACCACGCAGCTCTGAAGAGAGTTACTGGAGCAATTCAAACGCCATACAGCTTCCCAAGACAATGGCAAATCTTAAGCTGAAGGGTCCAAGGCAGGTGGAGAAGCAGTTTTACAAACCTCTAGATTTGTAGATGTGAATATAAGGAACAGGAAAGGAAGAAGTGATGCCTTTTGCTCTGGAGACCAAGGTTTCCAGGGAAACAGAAGGTCAAATGCATCTCTATGCAGTGAGACTGCACCTGGAGCAGTGATCTTGCTGGTGTCCTAGAGGAGACTAAGTCAAATGCTAGCCCCTTCCTGGAACTGGGGGAAAAGGTGGTGAATGGAAGGGGGGGAAAAAAGCTCCTAAAATAGTAAATTATTGTTAAAAATATCATGGCGAGTGGATACCGAATGTCAAATTTTTCCATAGCAGCTCCTTGAGACATATGAGAAACATTCTGTGCAGAACTCTTTATTTATGCTTTCCAGTAAAAGTGTATTTGAAACAAATAACAAACATTTACTTCCATAAAGCTTAACAGCAAATTCTGTAAACATAATGCTCTAGGTATTCTAAACAGCAGCTGAAGTGCTCATGGCAGCATTTCTGAACTACATAAAAGCTAAGGAAAGAAAATGGCAGAAGTCTCTAAGAGTCAAAGTGTTCTCATACTTGACAGAAGTTACCTTTAAGAAATGAAAGAGAATTAAATGAAAAATACAGAGTGCATTGCGCGCATACCTTACGTCTCAGTAACAAACTAAGAACAGGAGTTCCAAAGACCATTAAAAGTGTTCAGAAGCTTTACCAAGAGCAATTTGCATGAGGAGAAAAAACACCACTTACTGGTAAAGAGGAGATAACACAGATAGAAAAGTTGCCTTCAGTTACTACTCAAGCAGAAGAGAGATTTAAAATGTGAAAAGCCACCTATCTGAAACTATTGGGGAGGGTGGTAAAAAACCAGCAATCATCCCGGTACAATCAACCTGCGACGCTTGCAACTGAAAGGTATAGTCCACGTATACCTACATGTGCAGACAATCTCCATGTGCAATCCCCTAGCAATGGAAAACATGTGGGATTCCCTTGGGACCCTCCCTCCAGCACTCTCCCCAACAGCCCAGATTTGCCCTCACACGGATGAAACCTTACGACCTTCTTTACCAAACTTTACCTAGTAGTCTTCCAAAGAACTAGTTGAAAACATGGCAGACCCGGTTGCCCACAAGTTGCTGGGAGCCACAGGAGAATGAGCCTGAAGCAACACACTGCTCTAGGTTTTCGTTAGAGACAAACACATACCAGAGACCTATGGAACATGAACTTGCAAAAACACTCCTAAATGAAACTGGGCTACAAATGACATTCTATTACAAGAAGTTACACACAGCCAGTCTTCCTAATGCTCTCTTTCTGTTCCCTTTCCTTGCTTGTCATTTTTCTCTTGTCTATTCGGACTGCCTCCCTCTTCTTGGGTCTGAGCTACACGAGGCGAGAAAGGAAGGAATCATCTCCTCAAGTAGTAGCTAAAGCTTTCTAAGGCATATCTTTTTGCCATTGACGTGGCTTTCTACATGACTTAGTTTTGACTACATAAAATGTCTTATGAACTTTTGGTATAAAAGCATTGGGAAAACATCTTGGTAACAGAGCTTAACCACTTTCAACCTACTTTTAAAATTGCGTTTTGAACAACCTTACGCTAATATTTAAAGAAAAAAAATTAATTTTAGAAACAATTAAAAGTTATGAGTTCTGCTGCCACAATGGCACATGGAAATATATATGCAATGTCCAGCAACCCAAAGAAAGCTTCAACATTTACACACACACGCTCTTCAATCCTGCTTCAAGAACGCGCTCTTCAATCCTGCTTCAAGAATGCCTTGAGTGGTCAATCTCTGATGCTGGATTTTCAAACTCTTGTGTCAAGAGAGTTGCATTTTCCCTTGTGATCCAGGCAGTATGCATTCCACAGTTCGTGTGCGTGATAGCATATTTACAGTTTAGTGAAGCTGCCGAAATCTCTGTCCTCTAGTAGATGGGGCTGGTAACATAGTGACCAAGGATGAGGAAAAGGGTGAGGTACTTAATGCCGTCTTTGTCTCAGCCTTCAGCAATAGGACCAGTTCCCAGATCCCTGAGCTAGAAGACAGGGATGGGGAGCAGAATGAAGCCCCTGTAATCCAAAGGGAAATGGTGAGGGATCTGCTTCAGCACCTGGAGGTGCACAAATCTATGGGGCCAGATGGGATCCACCCAAGGGTACGGAAGGAGCTGGCGGAAGCTCTCACCAGGGCACTTTGCATCATTTATGAGCAGTCCTGGATAACCGGGGAGGTCCCAGCTGACTGGAGGTTGGCAAATGTGACACCCATCCACAAGAAGGGCCGGAAGGAGGATCCGGAGAACTACAGGCCAGTCAGTCTGACCTCGGTGCCTGGGAAGGTCATGGAACAGATCATCCTCAGTGCCATGACACGGCACATGCAGGAGAACAGGGTGATCAGGCCCAGTCAGCATGGGTTCATGAAAGGCAGGTCATGCCTG
>VXBO01007506.1:196301-227629 GCA_013400135.1 Rhinoptilus africanus | reverse complement strand
CAGGAAATATATTTTCACTGAAAGGGTTATTAAACATTGGAACAGGCTGCCCAGGGAGGTGGTGGATTCACCATCCCTGGAGGGGTTTAAGAAAAGGGTAGATGTGGTACTTATGGACATGGTTTAGAAGTGGGTTTTTGTCAGGGTAGGTTAATGGTTGGATTTGATGATCTTAAAGGTCCCTTCCAACCTCACCAATTCTATGATTCTATGAAAATTTAAGCCCTTTAAGTATAAGCTCTCAGAAATAGCAAGATGCATTGCCTTGATGCTAGTAAAACATGTGATCAACGTAGTCTAAAAACTCACTGTATATTAAAAAAAGAAAAAAAAGTCATGTATGTAGAAACAGCATCTCTATCCTTAAGGATTTCAAAATTTGACAGGCAAGCCCGAAGCAATTTGATCCCATGTCCAAATTTAGACCTACCATGAGCATAGGGTAGGACAATACAGCCTTCAGAGGTCTCATCTCTTCCAACATAAATTATTCTGTGATGACACAAAACCTAAAACATTGATTTGTCATGTGACACATACCACTAAGCAGAGATTGTTTCTCTCTCCTCTTCACAGCTCTTCACTAATGCCAGTTTTGGTTAAATAAAGGCCATACCATATCATGATGAAACTCATTGACACAGACTGACTAACTGCTCCAATGTCTTCACCTCAGCTTCATATCCTTCCCTTGCTTCCTCTTTTCCCTAGCCACATGATCCTACTGTCCTTTCCTCCACCCAAGGGAACATCCCACCTTCCATCCCCAAGCCCACAGACGCATGGTTCATTGATGCTACATTAACAAAAAGGCTGTTTGCTCTTTACTTTCTGCAATGACAAATGCAGGGTTCTCGAACAGCAAGACACTTCACAGGATATGGTTGGCAGCTATCTTATTATGCCATACCTAAGCAAGGAAGGCAAGAGCAAGAGAACAGGTCAAAATGCTCTGAAGATGGCCAGGAAGACTGGAGGAAAGTTAGAGAACCCAAAAAAAAAAAAAAAAAAAGATGAACAGTTTTTACTTGGTTTACTGGAGCAACATCACCTATTCCAAAACTTTAGTTAAAACAAACTCATTCACCTCTTGGTTCACACTGATAGAAAGTAAGCTACTGGTTTACCAGTAAAGCACAGAAGACCAATCATTCCCTCAAGTATAGGGTTAGTTATAACAGCCTGGCACAAAAGGGCCACACAGTTTATCTGATTTCCAGAACTATCATAACAAACGTGTATTAGGAGGCAAAAATCAAAATAGAAAAAGCATTCACTTACACTGGATGGTGTGCAGGAGCAACTTATATCTTTAGGATCTGAAATACAATACCACACGTAGTTACTAGTGGAAACAAGCATAATGATAGCTCTTAAAAGACTAGTGTAATTTACTGTCAATAAACCAACAGTACAGACAACACCGAAGTAGTCCTGGTAGAAATGTGTAACTATGGCTTTAGGGGAAAAAAGGGTGCTCCATGGTACCCTTCCCATCCTATGACCACATTAAGTGCTATTCTGGTAGTCCAGCTCATTACAGCATTCTAGTTATATCCGCAGAACTTTTTACTTCCTGAGATAGGACAGTTACAGTAATAAGCTTTCATACTAATATCTCTGAGTGTACCTAGGGACAAGACAGGGCATTGCTTTTTAATTTCTAATATAAAGTCACAAAACTTGCACTATCAGGTGACTTCTGTATTTTATAACACAGAAGATGGCTGGCATGGATTGAATGGTAGCACAGAATATACGCTAAAGCCAGGCAGCACATTCTGCTAAGGTACACTTGAACAATTTATAGAGACAGGGCAGTGGACTGAATTCTGAAGTCTTACCCTCTCAGTTACGCCAGAGTCTGAGCATATAAACTCTTCAGATGTACACAGGTTCTTTTCCATCTAGTGTTCTAGAACTTCCTAGAAGTTCTTTAGGTACTGGCATAGGTTAAGCAATATACTTTGCACTGGGTCATTTAGCTTAAACAGCTAGTGTTCTTCACCCGTAATGAGCCCTCCATGGCTCTATCCCATTAAAGCACTTACGTTCAATAAGAAACAGGAAACAAACAATTCCCATCACAGCAATGATAACACCAGGCATCACAAAGGAGAGACCCCAACACGTAGACACCCAATAAGCAGCAATTAAGGATCCCAAGATATTTCCCACTGAAGTGTGTGAATTCCAGATTCCCATGATCAAACCTCTCCTGCATTTAAAAAACACACAAACATTTCTTATTATTCCAACAATAAGCATTACTATATCGAGAAAAGGGTCTCAAAAACAACTGTTCATCTGTGGTGTCACTGAAATATTTGCAATCTTATTGTTCTTTAACTGACCACTTCTTTATGCTACGGTCTTTCATCTGGCAACTTCAAGGCACCTAAATATTAATAGAAGTGTTCTAAATAGTGTGCACGACAGAAGTCATCCTGCATTTGATGGCATTTAAAGGCACCACTAGGGTTTGCTTATTTCTGGATAGAGTTTCTTTGATAGGTTTGCTTATTTCTGTATAGAGTTTCTTTGATAAAAACAAGTACGCAGATGTTCCATAGCATATGCACACTAAGTCTGATGCTTCTGGGAATGAAAGTCTTCCTGGAAACACACTGCACCGATAATCTCATGCTTTTAGGATATGTTAGACTTATCATGCAGAAGAAAATAATCTGTACAGGATAGGTAGAGAGTTTTCTGATCACATTCTGGACTTGCTAGGCACTAGTAGAAGATAACACCTGCACAAGCTTGGCTAACAGACACATCAAACCGCTGGCTAACAGACACATCAAATCCCAGATTAGAGCTGCTGTAGAACAGGCTCCAGCTGAGCTAACCTAAACCACAAAAATCCTACTGAAATCATGACAGTTACCAGTTTGGGTTTTTCTCCTCGTAAGTCATGGGAAAACTTCCTTGCTCTCAGCAGGAGTTTACCTGGAGCAACCTAATTTGAACTAAACCAAATCATTTCCTTTGGCTGAAGACAAGATCTATGAGGTCTGCTCGTGTTTCACAGAATTTGTAGCAAAATGAAAACAAGAACCAGATCACTAACATTCAAACCAGAGCCTCATCCACCAGTCCACTATGCAGCCTCCTAAAAGTAAAGGCTGTTGCTTTTGCACAAAGCAAAATCTGAATAAACTTATTTGTTTTGCACCAACTTACCAATTTCGTTCAGTATTATATGACTGACAGTTATCATTCTCTATGTTTTGTAACATTCACCAAAAAGGCTGCAGGGACTATGGAAAACTAGTTTGACCCTACATCTTCTTAACTATCCTGTGATTTTATATAGAAAGCATATACTTCATTGTTGTATGTCCTTCTCTTGAACCGATTGCCAAAAATGTTCATTCAATGGTATGTATCTACAATGGATGCCACTACAGTAGCATTACTACTTGTATCAACCATTATCAGAGCCAATGGATTTAGCATGCAAAATTTATGGAAAATTGCTGTATGGTATGACAATAAACATAATGAGTGATCTCTATGTAGGATTAAAGGGAAAAAAAAAGATGATTTAAAGAAAGCAATAAAAAGAAAAGTTAAATCAGTTGCCATACATATTTTATTTTTTTAACTAAATTTTCAAGTTTCTGTAAGTGTGTTAGAAAAAAAGACATTAGACAAAAAGATACTTTTAGAGTTACACCCTGACAACTACTTTGAAACACAAATGAAAACATGGGAAATTCCACATTAAAATGGCATACTAACAGCCTTTATTAAAAGTGGGTTTAGACTGTTAATATTTGCAGGAATTATTCTTAACTGAATAATGAAATATTTCATCTGAAAAATTAAACATCAGACTAAAAAGCGACCACAGAACACTGTTTTGATATGAGAGAGAAAATTTCAAACTGATATACAAACTAATCAGTGTAACAAAGAAAATTCCTCTCAAGGATCTACCTAACTGCTTGTTTCATCCCCAGAAAACACTGAAGCAAAAGAAAGATATTTAATTTGACCATAATATTACAGCCCAGAATGTGTTGATTTGTACTTCCAAAACTTTGGATTATGTATTATTTACCTTCCTTTTCCAAACCAGTTGCCAATACATGTAACGACACTCGGCCAGCCAGTAGTTTGCACCAACCCATTAGCTATCTGAAAGCATATAAAAATAATAATAAATAAACATACCCTATGGTAAGTCAGGTTACTACACAATTCCTGCCGAGTGCTGCATTGGGAAAAGGAAGCCTAGACAAATGCTTTGAATTTAGAAATTTAGTAGGGGGTTTTGAAAGCATTCTCTTCTCCTAGGATAAACAAGTTACAATATTTTGCAAAGGTTCTTCCCGCTACCTACATCTCTCCAATTATTTCATAATTTAAACCACAAAAAATTGTAAATCGACCACATGCTTACCAAAAATCACTTTACGCTGAACTGAACAGAGAAATGAATTCCCCATGCTCAAACAGCAACATACTACTACTTATCTCAAATTGAATATAAAGCAATGCATGTTTGCAATCAAACAAAGAGGAAAAAAAGAAAACATTAGGGGAGGCTGGATAACTTTGAATATTAACTTTAAAATACTTAACAGGCACTTGTAAATAAACTGAGAAGAGAAACTTAACTTACTATATTCCGGCTGAAGTAAGAGCTATTTCAGCCTCCCCGTTGTACAGACCATCACCCTAGCTCATCTCACCTCCTAAAAAGCTCCCTATCTAGAATTACACACTAGCACAAAGATCACAACACAGTAATCCACATGCATAATGAGCATTTGAACATGCAACGAAACAACCTCACCCTACCCAACAAAAACCAATTAGGCTGGTGGTGGAAGACCACCCTTGGTATTACAGGACTCTGTGACCACACCAGCGAGCGTGGCACTGGTACAGACTGTTAGCTTAATCCTAAAGGAGACAGCTCCTGTCTTGGAAACCACGTAAGTGACATGGTTAAATGGATGACTTGGTGAAATGGTTATAAAGCTTGCAGTACCCAAGTTAGTATCGCTGCATGCCATGTTGCACAATGCCATGCCGATGTGTCAGCGATGAAAGTGCTGCCCCAGTAGCACAAAGGAAGCAGCAGTGAAAGGTGCAGACCTGTCCAAAATGACTCACAAGTGCTAACCATATCCTGGTCCTGAGTTAAATTCCATGTCAGGTCAACGCTAAATATTCTTGTGATGCCTGATTAGACCTACAAGTGCTCTGAAAAATCCCACACAATGAATCTCGTTACAGAAGCTGCCTGTTCTCAGCCACACCAATGTGGGAGACTGTTCATCATCAGCAGCATAAATGTAATTTTCCTGCAGAGAAAGCCAGGATGCGTCACTCAGGTCTTGGCAGACTGACAAAAGTAAATATGTTTGTTTTAAAACTCACCCACATTTAAGCTTGCAAAGATTTGATCACTGATTTGACACAGACTGAAACACTTTGTTTTCAAAGATTTCTTCCACTAAAAAAAAAACATTTTTCAAAAATAAAACCTGGGGCTATCCACCCTATCATTTCTGCCTGTCATCAGTGACAACGTATGCCAGCATTTACATCCTGCCGTCCAACCACTAATCACTGTTTCCAACAGAAAAAAACCCTTATACAACACTAAACAGCACCATGGAAACTCAGAGTATCTAAATAACACCGTGCCTACCTGGGCCATTATGTAAAACCACAGATTATGTATATTATAGAAATAACCCAATCCAAACATTGCAGTGAAGAGTCCACTAGCAAGCATCCCGACTGTCAGATAGTACCGGATAGGCAGCCGTTCTCCTATTATTCCACTGGGAATGTGGAAGGAAATAAAAAGAAAGGTGACAATTAAAAGTCAGCTCATAACCCAAGCCTTCACAAATAAAGAATGGTTTTGTGTAGTTTAATTTTGGTTGAGGAGAAACTTTACTGGTAACTGCTGTTCTTCACAGCAGTACCTGAGGAGTTTTTAGCATTTAACAGGAAAAATGAACAAACATTTCATGTTCACTGATTGCTAAGTGCTGTCATCTGCATAACCAGCTTTTGGGAAGATACTCTCCTGAAGCACACTGGAAGTGATTTACTTACATCGTCACTTTCCAAATGACCTGTAAGGTGGGACATGTCTCCAGCCTTTTAAAGTGAGACTTGTCTCCCTTGCTAATGATTCTAGTTAGGAAGGTTCTGGTTTTAGTCAATAAAAAGATTAATCTCCAAATTGCAGCTAATAGTGCACGTCTTAAGATGGCTTCATTATTATTTTTAGGAGGTGTCTGCTTCTGTCCTTTGACTACAGAGAAAGCCAGGACAATTGGCGTAGTCTACATGAGCAAGCTGGAGACTGATAAAGTTTGGCGACATATATTCCAGCATATATTCCTTCATACTGCACATGAAGGAACAACATGCTTAGTTGTGAGTTGGAAAGCATTCCTGCACAAGACAGTCAGGGCAAGGGCGGGTAGGGAAGCTTCCTATAAACCCAAAGCTATGATACCACTGGGGACTCAGGATGATGCATTTTCTTCCACAGCAACTAGCACAGAGGTAGGATAATTACATCCAAGTTCTCATTCTCTTCAGCAGAAACTTTAGAGTGGGAAACAACAATATCTCAGAAGTAGTACAGCCTCATATATTAACAGTAAGCGATGAAGCAGTTTTCCAAGAGAGTAAGATTTACCTTAAATACATTCCAATTGCATACGCACACAGAAATGAGTAATCCAGTGCTCCCAGTAACTGTTTGTAGTTGTTCTTATCTAAGAATAATTATCAAAACAAATTGTCAGTTTAAATGTACCAGTAACTTCTTAACCATTTTTACATATTACAAGAAAAACATAAGCGGATATGCACTTTTAGTTTTCAAAGGGCATTCTTAGACTTAAGTATCCATTTTGCAAAATATATTTTATTTAACAAAAAAACCAAAAGAAAACAAAAAAAAACCCTAACACCTCTACAACTGATTATTTTGTCTGTTGCATATTAGGAAAATATTGGTAGGCCCATTTGTAATCCCACCTTATTCAAAACAGCATTTTGGAAGAGAAGAAACATCAGTTATTAATGAGTTGCCCCTTTCTTAGAGGTCCTTAGACAAAAGAAACACCAAACTTTTATGGACTTTGTTAAAAGTGGAAAGATGTGTTGCAAATGTGTTAGGTCCTAACAGTCAAAATCATCATATACATCCATCATATATATACATCATCACATAGTTTTTTAAGGAATCAGCTTAATATATATTTTTTTAATGGTTAAAGCCTTTTGCATTTTATTTTCCAACTACTCATAAGGCACAGAGATAGAAGTCCTGTTTATGAAAACCCAACCAGGGTTCTGGTCTGTACAGCAAATGACCAGAATGACAACGAAATGGAACTTGCCAGCAGGATGGAGGGAGCAGGAGGGACTCCACCCAGACAGAAACACCAAGTCTAGTCTCAGGAGACCTGAACTCATACCAAGAAACCCAGTTTGTGTATTTGAAAGGCGCCACAATTCCCATTGACTTTGGGAATAAAGTCAGAGTTACTAAAGCATTCCTTCTTTCAGTGTTACTCCCAGTTTGCCAGCTTTGCTGCCTGAAAAACAGAGCTGAAAGAACAAGACTGGAGTGTCATCCCTAAGGGGTAGCTTTGCAATAATCCGTGTGTTCATGGAAAAAGGAGGACATTGGCTCAGAAGTCTCCATTAAGAAAGCTAACTACTATTTTTGACCAGCAACCTCAGTCTCCCCTTGTCCAGGGAGAAGACCCAACAACCAAGTTTAACTGCATCCCAATACATTTGGAAACCTGTGGGACTAAGTAATTTCAGTAGACTGATTACCTCGCACCAGGCAGTTAATACACAAAATGTTGTCCACAGAAAATCCAGAGCTCAGATCTTTAATTATCTTTGAACAGAGTAGGACCTTTTTTTAATTGCTAATTAAAGAATAATTAGAATGGATGGCTAGATAGACTGGAACAGACTGGCACACTGACAGAATGGACTATTCAATTCACTGATGTTCCTTGTAGTGATAAAAGTGTCAAGGAATGATTCAAAACCTCTATTAAATTCAAATACAATTAAATTCAAGTTTAATTGTAAGTAGGCAAATATTTAAGTGAAAGACCAGGTTCATAAGCAATTCAATAAGCTGTCAACTCTATTCTGCAATAAAGTCTCTTGTTTTTCTCCATTAAAATGGGAAGAAAAATATTCTTTCCAGCAGATAAGGACTCTGAAAATTCCAATTTAGATAAACACCGAGTAATTTCCTTTAAATGATTGTTGGACCTTGCATTAAAACAGCAGAAAATTATAATGATTTATTTTATTCTTCACCCTTTTCTTCCTTAATAGACATTCTAAAGACAAATCCCATTTTCTGACTGAAAACTGATCTACTGAAACCATCTCATAACTATAAACAGGTAAAATAACGTCAGCTGTTTAAGTGATTTAAGTAGGAAAGATATCATAAGATAAGTCACAACTGAACTTTTCTTCAGGAAAAAAAAATAATCAGTGATAACATGGAAAACAAAACACCCCTCCCATACACATCTCCTGAATCGCTCCACACATGAAGAAGAAATAGCAAGAAAGCCAAATAACCTAATTATGAATATCAGCTCATTACTACGAAAGAAAAAAACCCAAACAACAAAAACCAAGAAAACAACGCTTACCAAATGGTTCCCAACCACATTGAGATGCATTAGATGGTTTTTTGACAGGCTGAATCTGAGCAGCATATTCTTTGTGTGAGTTGAGTTCAACTTCATGTGAAGCAGCACAGTGCTTATGCAGCTCTCCCTGATACAGAAAGGAAATTTGAAAATGGAAAATGCACTTGTGGCTGTTAATCCCCTACAGCAAAAATTTAACAATTATAGCTCTGTATGAACCTGCGTCAAACCCACTGAAATCACTAAAATTGTTAGCCGTTGTTAACCACTTGGTATTTTGCTGGATGAAGCCACCATCACATGAAAGGGTAATTATGGTAATTATGTGGTTAGAAACAACTTGTTACGGAGAACTGATATTTCCGATAATGCAGAATTTCAAAACTCTTCACTAGGATCAAGCTACTTTGATGGCTGTTACTCATCCATTGTATACAGTACAGCCCTGAGGGATTTGATTTGTGTTTGGCAAGTTACACAGGTCGAAGATTATAAACTAACAAACCTAGAATTAGATAATATTTTGCCACCAGCTTCACTGGGAACGGAGTCCCAAGTGTACAGACAACTATGACTATGATGTTCAAAAGTACTTGGTACAGCCTTGTAAATAACAATAGAATTTTATCACATTTGTCTCATCAGTTACGAGAAACTTTTCTCAAACATATGAATGCAAACCTGTAAACTCTTAAATATCTATAATTAGATTAATTCACTTGAATTAAGTGTAGGCATAGCTGTTTCAAGTCTTAAGCCCAAAGATCAGATGTATATGCAATATTCTAGGTGTGGTCTCACTGAAGTTTATCATGTAAATGTCACTGCGTATGAGCTTTATCAGGTTTTCATCTTTTAAACCATTCCAAGTTAAAGTTTAACACTGCCTTTCACAAAAGGAAATACTTAGGGAGACAACTACTTCCGTGTTTGACAGGAGTACAAGGATGTTTAACCAAGGACGCGACCTTGCTTACCTTAACTATACTAATAGGTTTCCTTGATAAATGGAAGCTGGCGTACAACAAGAAAGTGAGAGAGAAAATGAAGGCTCTATACCTACAATATATATAAAAAAGAAAAGAGTATTTGAGAATTATTATTTTCTTCAGATTTACTTTTAGCACTAAGTTACATAAAAACATTACACATGTCATTGTTAATCTTGGAATAGCGGAAGACAACTTTTTTCTCGTTCGCTAACACCCTGAAGAACGATGCTAGCAGTTTTGCTGCTTTACAACATCTGCTCTGATCTGACTTTGGAAGGGAGTTTGGTAGCACACAGCTATGGGCAGGACCACACGGCAGTACTCTGGAGTCTGCAGAGCTGATCTGCCTTGTTTGCAACCTTCCTTTGGGAGCTATTAAAAGGCAATTCAACATAAACATACCAATAACCAGATCTCACGTTTCACTGTCTCCTCCAGTTTTCTGGTACGATTAGGACATAAATGATGGCTCTGTAAATTGTCAGTTTGGCTGCTGTGGGTTATTTCTTTCCTTCCTGCTTTTAGGATTTTGCTTTACTTTTGCCTTCCTCTGTAACAGAGGAAATTGGCCATTTCTGGAGATGGACCAGGGGACTGACATGCATTATGTGTACTGTCAGCTGGAGCACATGAACATAATTAACCAGCTTTGGGATTGGGAAGGAATTTTCCTTTGTACCTCACTGGCATCCTTGGGTCTTTCTCTGCAGTTCATCTCAATTAAAAGGGCAACTCAAATTCCCTGTCACTGCTAGGGTTAAACAAAGATAATCTGACCTATTCTATTCTCTACCTGCAGCACATGTTTCAGTTCTCTGAGAAGAGTGTTTGGGGGATTTGTGCTTTTACCAACACACAGAGATTAGAGTGTAGCTACTGTCTCCTTCTAGCCTTTATCTTAAAATTAACATCTCTAAATAAAAGTATTTATACATACAAAGGTCTGATATCACACAGCCTACTAGTGTCCCTAATTTTTAATTAACCTTTTTCAATCATCTTCTGCCTTATAAACTTTTACATAATAAAGGTCTTGTTTTATAGTTCTTATAATCACATTGACGTTAAATAAGAGCAAGTTGTACTGCGAGTTGAGTTATTCACCCCATAATTGAAGGTATCCTCACAAGTGATAAAACTGAACTGACTTTGTCCCTGCTGCTCTACTAGAGAAAGCATGTGATAAAATTGCTCAAATGGGAAGTATTTCATCTTTCACTTGGTTTTTTTTTGTTATTCACACACAATTGGCTCAGTATTCTATCTCAGAAAGCACAAGAACTGATGCCACCCAACTTCCAGGATTAGTTTTCCAAAAGGGAAAGGCTTTTGGTGTTCTGTTTTGTTTTGTTTTAATATTACAGTAGCAAGAACTAAAACCCTAACTCTAAAGTCTATATTACACTTCAAATTATGGGGGAGAAAATACACTTCTGGTTAGGAAAAGAAAACTAACCTTGAGCACCTCTCCCACCAAGGAGTTTGGAAAGAAAAATCTGAAGTTTAACCTTTCAAATACATAACTTGCAGAGGACAAAAGGCTTTATTCTCTAGAACACTTGACTAATAAGGGTCTGTCTGGGTTCCCCTAATGAAGTATCTCACTTTTTAAATGTCAGCAATATTTACTTTTTAGACAACTGACTGTTTCTTGCTGTATATATTAAGCAATGAAAAAGCAAAAATAGAACAATGCAATGGTATCATTTTCCTCAGATATAAACTCACACTGTCCAAACCAAAGATCAGCACCATACTTCAAGACTTACCACTGATCTCGTGAAAATGAAGTGATGAAGCGAATCCCAGGAGGAAGCTGAGCCATCTACTCTACAGCTGGTATCAAGTTTTAGGTGACACAATTATGTACTTGTGACAACGTTATCTGTTCTTCAGAATGCGTAACAAAGATCCTCCCAAAGCTGTGCAATGGTAGGCTGCTAACAAATGTGGAAGATATGCTGCTGAGTTGATCTCCCTGTAAGTTTTCGTCATGTACCTTCAGTCACGACGTGGCAAATCTCTTCACTCTGCTTTTGTTAATTGCTGATCTTCAAATAAGAAAAACTGATAAGTAAATATTCTTATCGAATTATTATAGTACTCTCTAATCATAACATTTGAATAAGCAATTATCTATTTCAGGAACAAGTAATTACCATGACTATCTTGCTAGATATCAAAAACGTAATGGAAAACTTTAAGCCAATGTAAATCACAGCTTTTCCTGAATTTTATCACGTATAATCTATTTTGAGAAGTCAGCATAGTATAAAGCAGTAGGGACACAAGGAAAAGATGCACTTAGAACATGATCCAAAACCAGCTGACATCAAAGCACTCTGCTTTTGTTCCAGAAAGACTACAAATAGGCAATTCCCCACCATACAAAGATCTATTTTAACACATCAGAAACATTAATGAAGTTGAAATTCGTTCAAAAATGACTGTAGTGTTTTCAGCCCAGAATAGAGACTTCAGTTTGAGAGTGGAGGCAGCTGAACAATGCTGCCAGCAGGGCTTCACCAGCACTCGCTCTTCTGGCCTCATTTCCCTGTCCTAGTACCTAGTGCTGCACAAAGCACCACAACGACAGAAAATTTGGAAAAGAAAAGAAAAAAAAAATTTTTTTTCACCGCTTGAGCTCCCTACACCAGCTCATCCAGCACAAGGGAGAAAGCAGGCTCACGTCGTACGTGACATGCAGGCAAGAGTGAGCCTGTCACAGCACCAATTCAGTTTGTTTTAAAATGTTGTAGAGTTCCTCCTGTTTCTTCAAATTCGGGCCAAAGCCCCTCAACAGAAAAAGATGCACAGTACCCTTTATTACAGGCACTGAAAAAGAGGCTAGCTGCACTGTCACTTCGCAGCAAGTCTGAGCCGACTGTTGAGTGACGTGACAACAGGCACCGTAGGCAAAAGGTGTGACTGCAACTCATGCGTGCAAGGCAAGCCTCCCCTTGTGCTAACAGCAGAGTCACTGCAGCAGGATGCCAAATAACGCACCAGGGTCTGCAACATAACCCCTACCCTCCTGTTAAGCCCAGCTAGAGGGCTTAATGCCAGCACCAGCCACTGCCACGCGCCTGGATGGGAAGCTAGTAGGATACCGGACTAGGTCTCCTGGTAAACCCCAGGAGGTGAGCTGAAGCAAAATCTCCTTTGAAGAAAACACACCAAGGGCTGGTCTTAACCTGTGAATTTTAGAGGCTGCCACTGGGCAGGCAGAGGTGTGAGCCTCTCCCCTCTCATCTTTATTCCCCCATCTTACTACAGAAAGCAAAACTACTCCTCCTCAGTCAGCGGAAAGACAACATCAAACAGGATCTGCTGTGTCAAAGCTGGCGACTTGAAAGCTTCGCTATCCACATATGCTTCTTCCCCAGGAAAGGAGGAAAACTACTAACTCTTCATGTAACAGAGTATCCCACCAAAAGATCAAGGGTCTGCTCCCTTATGTTAACACATTTTTGTCATACCTTTAATTTTTCCACAGAGGCCTGGTTCAGCTTGACACCTCCCTCCTCTAAAAGTGAACTGACTTGCTAATCTCGTTTGGTATGTTCCACCTCCTCCCCCGGGCCCTGAATCAGATAACTAACTGGTTGTGCAATTAATCAGCAAACCCCAAAATACTTCCCACCTAACACGAGCTTCCCACCCCCTCCCTGAGGCTGCAGAGGTTAAGGAAAGTGCAACCCTACGCCCTCCTGCCCTCTCCCATCCCCAGCTGCAGGTCCCTGCCTCCCTCGGTGTCAGACCTGGAAGTCATACAGCCACGGTCCAGGTAGCTGATCCATCAGAAAACCTGCCCTGGAAAACAGCTTGTCCAACAGAGAATATTAACTCACTCTGTGGCCACCAAACTGCTACACAGGATGAATCCAAAGCAGCAGGGACTAAAGGTGGGACTGCCCCTTACAGCCACGGCTAGCTATTTAGGTTAGATGAACTCTTAATTTCAAACCAACAACTGCCTGTCCGTAATTTCACGTTGGGTTGAAATGAGCTGTATTTAGTTCCAGTGGGATAAGAAAGGTAGGAAGAAAAAGAGGTGGGCACAAGGAGCCCAGAGTAGGGGTGAACTCTTCTTCCATCAGTAACAGATATGTTTCAGCGCCATCCCAAACCCCATTTCCCTTGTCTCACAGTTATCTCAGACACTGGAAGTATTATTTAACTGACCACACTTTAGGTGAGGTGACAGAGTTATCTCCTGGGAAAAAAGTGAGCGTACAGCAAACAACAAAGATCTGATGTCATAAATCTCTTCAAACAGTTCCCTTAAAATAAAATGGGACACATCAACTGCCATCCCAGAAAAGTAATTGTTTAGCAGGTTACTATTTAACAGCTTTAGCGTAAGCAGAAAAAGACTTCACACGACTTACAAAAAGGTGGTTTCGATGCTAAGTGGTCACACAAGGCTGCACATCTGTGCACCTGCTGCACAGACCATACTCACACCAGCTTCCTAACAGCGTATCCTGGCTGTAAATCCCGAGTCACAAGGCCCCATCAAAGACGACTGGACTATGAGCAGCATTTAGGGAACTAACTCTATTGGACAGGGGCTGATTTCATTTCATCTGCTGCAGGCAGAGAGGCCCAAGGTCTCCTTTACTCGTCAGCAGCTTACCTCTGTCCCCATATATCCGTATGCTCCTCTGGCATTCATGGGCTTTTAATAAACAAATAAAACTTCAGTTACAGGTTATAAAGATCACATGCTGCTGTAGATTAAACCAGACTTTAAAACCAAGCTATTCTTCAGAAATGACATTAACAGGCTCCAACACATAACTGGTAGTTTACCAATACACCCTTTATATTTTCGTTTTACTAAGGAAGCCCAAGGACAAACTCCAATCACTCAAGCCGGTTTCACATTCTTTCATTTTCAGCAACTACTTTACCTGACAGTGCCAACAAATAACTCTCGCTTCCTCCTCCTCCTTGCCGCCCTGCGACGCGTACAGCAGTATTCCCGTACTTATTTTGAATCCTGTTTACCTTCCAAACTTCGCATCGCTTCTTCAGGCTTCCTGCTACGCTGGCTGAAAAAGGCGGCTCCCTCCCTCTTTCAAGGAAAGGGAGTCAACCTGCCACCGGCCTTCACCACCCCCCGGTACCGCCAGCCCCGACCCCGGCCCCCGCCAGGGCGGGCTGACGTTAGTCCCGCGTAGGCAGGGACAGCCCGAGCCCCCGCCGGGGTGTCCTGCGGGGCTCGGAAGGGCCTTTGGACACCGGCAGATCAAGTGTCACGCTGTGGGTGACAGCCAGCGGCGCCGCACCTGAGCCACGGGCTGCCAGATCCACCGGCCGCGGACCTCAAATGGCCGTGGCCTCCTGCCATTTCACACAGGCGTGACACACAGCTGCTCCCCGCCGCTACCAACGAAACACACGGGGGTGCCCCCAAAAACACTCCTCCTCGGGCAGCGGGCCTGACCCCGCCGGCCGGGGCGGCGGAACGGGAGGTCTCTCACCGCCTCGGGGAAATAACCGGGGGAAAGCGAGACAAAGGGTGAAGGAAAGAAAGCGGAGGGACGGGGGCGGCGGCTGGGGAAGCGAACGCCTGAGCCCCGGCAGCCGCCTTCCNCCGGCCGGCCGCGGGAGCTGCGCGGCGGGACCGGTCTGCCCGGGCCCCTCCCCGCCGCGCAGGAGGAGGGTGAGGGCGCCCCGCGGAGGCTCCGGGCCGCCTCTGTAACGGCCGCCGAAGCCTGCGAGAGGGAACCGCCGGCCCCGGCCCGGCCTCCCCCGCCTGCCGCCGCTCCCCGGGCCTCGCCGCTGAGGGGGCGCCGGCTGGGGCCGGGAAGAGAAGAGTGGGTCCCGCCGGCCCCCCCGACCCACCTGTCACCCCGGCAGCCTCTCCCGCTCCGCAGCGGCGGCCCGGCGACCTCTGGGGGCCCCTGCCCGGCCGGGGCGAGCCCCTGCCCGGTCCCGGCCCGGCTGGGCGTGCGGGGGTGGTGCCCTGCCGGCTGCCCGCCCGAGGTAGGCAAAGGTATTCCTGGTGCCAGACGGAAAACGTTAAGAAATCATGCGAAAACTGAGGGGAAAAAAAAAACCCCGTGGTGCTTCTTTAAACAAGAAATCGTGTATTTGTTTTATTTGCCTTCTGGCTTCCTGATCCTGCAGTGGTTTTTAGTTCTCAGCAACCACATATATCTCAAAGCTGAGTTACTTACATAAATGTAAGTTTCAGCTGCAGGTTTATTTCTTTAGACCACCACACCCAAGCATAACCCTACGCTGTTTATTTCATCCCAAACCGTACCACTGCTAGCATTTACCTAGTGCAGGTTTTAATTTATCTGTAGAACCCATAGTGCCTTGTAGAGTGTCACCTGCCTGGCATGAGCAACCCACCTAAGGCACTTACTAAAAAGTTCAGGTTTATTTTGTCTCTTCCCTCTCCTCTTGCACTGCATGTTCCTGCAGGTATTTAAAAGACAGGTAGACGAGATGCTTAGGGACGTGGTTTTGTCAGAGTTAGGCTGATGGTTGGACTTGATGATCTTAAAGGTCCTTTCCAACCTGGACAATTCAATGATTCTAGCCTGGTATTACTTAGGCCCCACATTTCAAGTGCTTAAAGACACTTCCTCGGCATTGCTCCAGAACCTCGATGGCATCTTCCCTTCACTTTCTCCCAGCCAACAAACAAGCCCTTCTCCCTCACAAGAATGTTTGCAGAAACGGGGTCTGGAGTTGCACCAGGGCATTGCAGTGCAGATGGGTGTTGCACAACCTGCTGCTGTTAAGCTTCTCGCTGGCTGATGTTGTCTCCTGCTCAGGCTGACGTCCTTCTAGCTGAGGTCTGTAAATAGTGAATCAGACATCAAAACAGAGTCTTCACCCCCCCAAATCCTACAGAGTTCCTAATTGAAAAGCTAATGCACTGCTCTTGATTAGTATCAATCTTACTTTCTAAGGACACGATTTTGGTTCGCAGATAAAAGCAAAAGCCACCATTCAGCATCAAAAGGTCTCGCACAGCTTTTACTGAACTGTCCCACAGTATAAGACAAACCACAGTTTCATCCAGTGTCTCGGGGAAGGGACAGTGCACAGCTGCTTTTTGACAGCACTGTCCTACGTCCCTTCTGAATCCAAAGGAAAAGTCATCTGCCCCAAACCCTCACCAGCTAAGCAGAAATGAATGATGTCCTGAGCAGCACGACTAAGTTAGTGACTCTTAACACCTGGAGGTGGAGCATAAAGAGGGATGTCCCACTGTCCCTTTAGCTCTCCACATTTACTGTCCCCAGTGTGATGGTGTATGAAGCCATCAAGGAAATACTTCAAGCCTCATTATTCTTCTGAGCACGCGTATCATGGAAATGCCATTGTCTTACTGAGCGGGCATTTGCTCCCTGGGGTGGAAAAGCACACACTTAACATCGGATATAGATGAGGTAGTTGCACCCAGAGCAGAATGTCTATGTATAGTGATGCTTGTCATTTCTGCTGTATCAACCATTTGGCAGAGATAAAGCTGGACAGGGAGTGCTCCTCTAGGAAAAAGGATCTGCATGAATCATGTGGCTGCCCTTTTGCACCAGCATGGGAAAGCACCCAGGCCCCATTTATTCTGATTGGCACACACACAGATACAAAAATGACTTGTCTCTTTACAGCAGAAAAGGTCAGACCCAGCCATCACAGTGCATTTGTGTGTACACGTGATTAGCCATCCCAAATTACCCCAACAGCTATCATCATCATGCAGGATACTCATATTTTTTAAACTGATGTTGGCTTGGCCCTTTTTAAGTCCTTTAAAGAATTTAACCTTGCTTGAATACCTTTCTATCTGCAGTTACAAGCAACTTCCAAAAAAGCCCAAGCCGAACAGCCACAAACCCCCCTGATATTTTTCTTATGTAAAGCAGAAGCTGCGTCTCCCATTAAAACAAAGATCCCTCCTAATCCATTCCTCTAAGATCACTGGAACCTGCTGGCTGCCACACTTGGCACAGCTGCTCTCTCTGCTGTGCCAGGGCTGGTGCCCAGCAGCTGCAGTTGCCAAAAACACTCAAATCAGTGAGGAGACAAAGAGCAACACGACCTTGTGCTGCTGGTTGCACAACAGCACTGCTTCTGCAGAGTATCAAAGGAAGGCCAGAGGTCCCTCGGAGATAAAATGGGGTCTACAGCTAGGAATAAATGGCTAAAAAACAGAACACAAAAAAATTAATTTAAAATAATACATGAAAGGATAGTTTGCCAGTTCCTTTCTAGAAGGGAGTACAAATGAAGGATACAGTCCAGTAAATGGTCGTATTGGGTAGCACGCGTGGCAGCAGCTTGGCTTTCTAAGCCTCTGGCAATGTTGATACCAGAGGAAATAGAAAAGGGCGTGTTCTCGCCTGCAAAACCAAACAGAAGTAAAGATGTATGAGTTGACAAATGCTTACGCATCCTTCTGCCAGCACTTCTCTCAGAAAAGATAATCTCATTTCCTGGCTGACACTTAAATTTTACGTCCAGGGAAGAGGAGTGGTGCTCTTAACTCATCAGGTCCTGACTTCACAAAACACTTTGCGGTCCATGGATGTCAGCATAGTCTTTGCTGAAGGGGTGATGCTGGCTGAACAGAGGTCTGAATGCAGACTACTGCATCCTTTAGCTGGTTCATGTGTTTATTTTCTTTCCAGTAAACCATGCAAGTATATTTTATGATCCGTAATTGCACAGATGGAAGAGGATAATCTGTTTAGCCACTGAGTGAGCTCTTTGTCTTAGGGGATCAGAAAAGTTCATAACTTCTTTTTTAATAATGGGTTGTTAAATAGTATTTTACTATAGAAAAATCAGTATTTACTTAGACTTTATTTCATGCAGGTAGCAGGATTCTCAGAACTGATATAATCGCAGATTTGAGTTGCATTTATTAGTTTTGCATGCTTTCTTTTCCCAACAGAGCAGCTGGGATACTGTATAAGCAATTCACATCCACACTGGGTGCCATCCAAATATAACCTGCCATTGAGCTTTGGCAGACAAAAAAAAAAAAAAAATCCAAAAGAGCCAAAAAAGAAGGAGGCTGCGAAGGCTATGCCTGTACGTGTGGGAAGAGACGGGTACAGCCCTGCTGTGTCCGTGCTCAGGAAGGGCTGGAGGGCAGCCTGCTGTGGTCTGGGCACTATCAAGCTGAATTAGCAGAGTATGTCCTGCCTGTTGATGGGGAATTTTAGTGCCGGCACGGTGCCACACTAATACGACTACACAGTTGCCAGACTGGTACTTTCATCGCATCTAGCTTGCCAGAAAGCTAGTGAGAATCGCCAGCTTTAGGAAAAAAGACCAGTGGACAAGACCCCTGGGTAATCACAGCTTTTTCCCCAGCCAGAGCAGGACGGTACGTGAGTAGTAAAGGCTACTTCTGAAGAAAAAACCCTATAGAATGTGGAACATGGAGAGGGAGGGGCAGTAAAACTGCCCCCAGGCCTCCTACATAAAAATAAATAGGAGGCATTTAGGAATAATGGCATTTATTTGAACCCTGTGAGTTGCCTACTGGTCTCTGGTTGCATTCAGAAAACAGATCAGTGGTGATGACTGTGCTACCCTGACTCTCCCCAAGGCTTTCCAGAGGGGTGGACGGGGGGGGGCTGTTAAATCACCTCGTGCTGTCTAATGAAACATCTATAAAGAAAGCGATTATAGTGACGGTGGTGTCTGCTGGGGTAGGACCTACTGGAGGGAGTTCTGGGCAAAGCTGCTGCACATGACCTTTTGCTACGGGGATCATTGGCCCCTGCAGCTAGGATGGAGGTTCCTTGGTGAGAGACCCAGATCAGCTCTCACACCTTCAGCCACCAGCTCACAGAAAAATGATGAAGAATGTACTGAGAATACAGAATTAAAAAACAAAACAAAACAAAACAGAACAAAAACCCCAAACCAACCAAGCCGTATTATTATAAAAAGAATCTGCAAAACAATATAACAACATCTAGACCATCTTTCATTACAAAAGAACATTTATTTTGAGGAACTTATCTTGAAGAATTTAATTCTGCTTCCAGCAGGAAATGGAAGAGTTTCTCTTGTTACTTTGTATTTCTACTCTTCTTAGATTGCCTGGAGAGCTGGGTGGAAGTGCAAGAAATGGCTACGGAAAGAATTGCCAAGGGGTGAACACATCGAAATAGGCAGGTAGACTACTGATAGATTTCATTTCTTCATGCTTGCGACTTCATCACTGGAGGTAGGTATATGAGAAGGGAGGACTGAGGTATATTTTAATAGAAATCAAATACCAGAACAGCTACAAATACCACAGTAAAACAGAACACAGATCAGAACAGAGAGCTTACACTAAAGCAATTGCCTTGCAAGTCATGTATGAGAAGATGAAGCACAAAGGTATTGAAGCTGACAGGAATGAGGAGGCAGCAAATTAGTGCCATCTACCTCAATCGTTTCATTCTCCTCTATTGCATTCATTCTGAGTTACCGGGTTAGGACTTCAGATGGTATGGACAAAAGGATTGGGCTGCTTTCACTTTATGTCATTACAAGCTGTGCCTAAATAAAGCTTAGGTTTGGGGTTTATTTAATGAAACAAAACTCACTTTAAGAGATAAGTAGAGAAAAATGTAATATTATCACTGCTTTATTCTTATACTGACCATAAGATTTGTTTTATCTCATGAATGTCAACTGCTTTCTTGATAGCAGTAGTAGTAATGCTGACTATCATAAAAGTCTTGAGAAAAGACATTAGCAACAATTTCCTAAATGGAATAGAAGTGACCTGTATACATCCCTATTGCACTTTAGTGGAAATAGGAGACCCCATATGTAAAAGAAAAACTTGATGATTTTCCCATATGTCTGAAGAATGGAATGCACTCTGTATTTCAAAACGAGCAGTAAGGTCAGAGAAATGGGAAGCAGGGTTATAAACACAGCAGAATGCTTTCCCTTGGATAATTTGCAGGAGGGAACTAGAAGGTTGTGTTTAGCCAAGATGCAAAAAAGTATTGCTGGTATTTCAAGAATGGCTTTCAAGCAAACTTTTCTTCCCTAGTCATCCTCCCAATGTTAATTGTACTTGGAGGAGGCAGCTGTAAACCAAGTGGCGAGAAAGGTCATTTACTTGTTTTTCTGGCATGGTTATGAGCACAAAAAGAGGCTATCTTTACTTGGCATGCTTTCATTTTGCTGTAAAAGGCTTAAAAAGAGCTGTGCAGAGAGAATTCCCATTTTCTAAAGGATTTTGACATTTCAGAATCTGGCATCATTCTGAATTGTACAAAACCCCCCCAATATATTGATGTTAGTGACAGTAAATCCCACTTTGCCCACTGTTTGCTCCCATAATCTAAGAAAATATTTTGAATTCTTTAAGTGAGTCTGATAGTATATGTTGCAGAAAAATAAAAAGACATGAAATGTATATTCCCAAACAAGAACTCCCCATTAGATATTATTTTGATTCCCTAATGCACAGTTTTCTTCCAAAAGGCTGATGAAATCAACCTGGTTTGTATTAAGTTTCAGGAGGAGAGAGCTGATTTCAGTAAATTTTTCCTGACAATTCCAGTTTACACTTTGCTAGTATCTGGTACTGACCAGTACACTGGACTGTGGTTTTAGCTTTTATAAGGAGAAAGATGTAAATCACTATCCTCCAAGAGATAACAAAATATCTCCCAGCAGAGTTCTGTTCTTTAAATTCCTGTCAAAAGACATAATCTTGCCTAGGTCTCCCCTACCAAAAGCAATAAATGGCCATTTGCATCTCTAATTTAACCCAGAGCAAAACTCAAACTGACTTGAGTGCCCAAGGACTGGCCCTCACAGCATCCCCAGCTCTGTCAGTAGCAACTGAAGAGTATGTAAAATGAGGAAACCAACCCGTTAACCAGGCAAATTACCTCCACTCTCCCTATTAATTTTGATGGCAGAATTCAAAAAGGTGGCTCCCTAGAGCCATATCGTTTGCTGGGTGGAGAAAAGCTGGTTCACCGAGGCATTGCCTCTAGAAGGATGCATGGCAGGACAGAGCTCCTGGAGGGCACAATGCTGAATTAAGAAGCGTGCCACCTTTACCACATCAGAGGTAATGTGTGCGCCCTGCTGTATTTTTAGCACCCTTTTGAAGCCAGACACTGATTGCAGCATAGAGGTGAACAAACGGGTACTGTAATTTCTTACGTTCATTGGGCAACATGTGTTTTCAAAGCTGGGTCAGTGCTGGAAAGGAGCCCCTGAGGCCAGGCCTGGCACAGCAGCATTTTCCCTGAAAACCTCTGTGCTGCCAAAAGTCCCTCCCCCTCTCCTAACACAGGGTAAAGTCCAAAATCAGCCAGGAGCACAGCGGGCCTTAAAAGTGCCTTTTGGCCATTCCTCCCTACACAGGAGCTCTCTGGCTAAATTCAAAGCGAGGACCTGCAAAGCAGGTTAAAAGGACAGCCAGGGTTGTCCTCTCCCGTGCCTACCAGCCGTTTGCTTTGCTGTGTCACGGTCTTTTCCCATTTGTAAGCACCTCCGGCAGCAACGGCTTCAGGTTTCCCTGGGGCTCATTCTCCGTACAGTTCAAATTGCAAACCAGTGCATCTCACGGCTATGGCAGCTTCTGCCCTCTCCTGCCAGGGCGACCGGCAGTCAGCGCCGGCAGCTGCCAGCTGAGCCAGCAGCAAGAGCTGAGTAGATAATCAGCACATCTGCCAACCCTCTCCGGCCTTTTGCCAAATGAAATTTATATACAAGATCATCAGGACCAGAATATTTATGGTATTATGTTGGTGCTTCAATGGAAAAGGAAAATGAGCAAGAAAATAAGGATGATAGCAGCCTTGCTTTCGATAGAAACATACATAAAGCTTAACTTTAATCTCACATAGAAACACACCCAAATGCAACTGGAAGCACAGAAACTACAAAATATGTCCTCTTTGTCACTGATTATATGCATCCATACAAGCTGTAGCTGTCCTCACAAGACACTTTCTAGGTATAGAAAACTTTAAATGATGCCTCCCTCATTTAGGTCAAACTCTATGAGCCCGACACACAGATGTTTGTGCTATCTGCCACTTCTAGGTTCAGAGCCTTTTACATTTCACAAATAAATAGTTCCAGGCTGCTTCCCAAGAAAAGTGAACTGTTCCTCCTTCAGATCCTTTCCTCCTTTAGGACTCTGAAACCATAGGAAGAGCAAGAGCAGTTAGTGATCATTAGGGGGAGCATATCTGATGGCTTGTAACTGCGTCCTGTTTGTGTCACAGCTGTGACCCTTGGTTACCTGACCTTTGAAGCCAGAAGACATATCCGGTTATTTTTGTCATCGAGTTTAACAGGAAGCACGTCTATATGTATCTCAAACATATTTTCCTGTGCAACTCTGAGCTGCAGTGTCTGGTTAGAATTAATATGCCACTCACAGACTAAGTAACTGGTTTTATAATTAGAGACATTACCTTATTGTAGATAAAAGAATTTAGCCATCCTTAGGTGAAAGAAGAAACTGAGGCATCATCGAGAGTGAGAAAGGAGGAAATGAGCAGATTATGCTTCAGATAACATGCACTCATATCCAGTTCTGCAGGAGGTAAGCAATCAGAGCAGTAGTTTGCAGACTATGCAGTTATTACTAAAAGTACAGACAATATGCAAATTAGCTTCCCTTGTTAAACCGGTCATGTCCAGGAAAGAGAAATAACCACACAATTTTGAGTTAATGAATGTATAATTTCTTAAAACTCTGGCAGCTACCAAAATTAATTTCAATGTTCTTAAATGTTTTAAACAGAAAGCACTCTCAAATTAGTAACTGGGTGTTAACGCGGAAGCCCAAACGCTTCCTATGAGCTAAGAACACGATGGTATTGAGCAATAGTTCTCTTTCATTTCCGTCTTTGCCCAACTGAAAACAAAAAGGCACACATGCCACATAAGTGACAATCATAATAAAGAAATACTATTTATTTATTGCCTAAATACTGGCTATTTAGATTCCTACCTATGAAAACTGAGAAAATTACCTGAATATATGGTGTATCTTTATATAAAGATGACCCTGTTTTTCTTCTGGTTTGGGTGGTGAAGCTTTGAGCTAGGGTATAAGGTGACCTCCACCACGTCTTAAAACCAGTTGCCACACCTTTTGCTGCCTACCTCAGAAGTGTCACCTCCTCTGCCCAGTGCTTATTTAGCTAATGGCTTTTCACCACACATACCCACGTACGGCTCCTCTCTTGAAATCTCAGCCATTAAATTACCGTGCAAAGTGACAGTGAGGTGATTTGCCTGACTCCTGTGTCACTGGCAGGTCCCGAGTCCTGCCAAGCTCCTGCAAGCACTGTGATGATGATGCTTTGCAGAGAAGTGAAGTGCCACTTGCGTTCAGCAAGACAAGCTGCCTCCAACATCTGCAGGAGGCAGGCATGAGCCGTATTGCAGTCACCATGATCTCCCTTAGCCAAGGCAGATTTTTAGGGCATTTTCCTCTGTGAAGAGTAAGAAAGCACTATTTTGCATTGAGGCACATAAGGTCTTTATAAAGAGTGATTGCTTTTGAATGCTGCAGCTCACATACGAAGCATAAGAAACCGTGACATAAAATACAAAGCAGGTCTTTTCCATTTGGGGTATTATTACTGATTAATATAGTGGCTATGATGTACTATCCTCTCTCCTTTTCCTTGTGAGTTACTCCCACTCTTCTTGGCCTTTTGAGAAAGGAGAGCCCTTCTCTTGCCTCCTTGCATTGATTTAGCTGTAATCATAGTAATATGGGAGGCTCTTGGCTGGCTGAGGGGACTGAATTTGTCATCAGAGTTATGTAGATGACTGTTGAGGTTTACTGAGTAGAGGGGTTTGGAGAAAAGTCAGAATACAGAGCATTTCCTACATATTAAGATCATTGAGAATTATAGTTATAAAAAAGGAGAAGAAAAAAATTTTAGTGGAAGTAAAAGTCATTGTATGTGTGAAAGCAGAAGATACTTAAGTTATGCAAAAACCCGACTGACTCATCGTTCTGCTGTCTCACTAGTAACTCTCTTAGAACAGCACAGTGCCCGTCACCACAGCAGTTCACTGCAATCTAGAAAAAATAATGGGAGAAGTCACTCGTACTCCCCCTTCATCCATTTATGCGGAAACACAGGATTTTCCAGGCCATATCACACGGCGGTTTGATGACTTCCAGTGCCTAAGCTCTGGAAGTGATTAGTGCCAGAGCATTCCCCCATCTCTGTCCTGATGCCCCGAATTAGCCAGACGGACCGGACCGCTCCGCTGTGCTTTGCATAGAAAAGAGAGGAATCTCTTCAGAGAGAGGTGAAATGCAGAGCCTGATGGCTAACAGTAGGACAGTGCCCCAGGTGTGCCCGCGGCACCCCAAGCATCTTTCCCTTGAGGATACATATAGGTGCTCCATCTCCCACTGCGCCTCCATCAGAGGAAAATGGTGGGGAAAGCCAGCCGTGAGGATCCTGTGGGATTTCAGAGACTGGAGCTGAATGCCGTTGGCCTTCTGGCTCCGGTTCAAGGAGTGCACCGAGTTTACAGTGGGGTTCAGCAGCCTGCGCGGGGTGGGGGGGGGAGAACACCTCTGGTCAGCTGGGCGGGTGAATGAGGCTCATCAGGCCGAAACCGTTAAGATACAAAATGATGAGATCCGCGGACAGGAATTCCTGAACCTAATTAAACCTGACAGGAAAAAAAACCTAATAATAAAAAAAGCTGTTTAGAGGCCAAACCGGCCTAACTACTGGGAGCTGTCAGGAGACTGAGGGCTCTTGTGTCCCACCTCAAATGCCACCAGCCGGTCTCACGACACCGCCGGCAGAGGGCGGGAAGCGCTCGGCGCCAGAAGCGGAGGGGAGACCAGCANGCCGATTTGGGGGTCCGGCGGGGCGGGAGGAGGGGTGCCGCCGGCGGTTCAACAGCACGGGGAGGGGGGGAGGTCCTGCCCCTTCTCCCGGCCCCGCTCCTTCTCCCGGCCCCGCTCCGTCCCGGGGAGAGAAGCGGCCGACGGCCCCGGGCGGCCCGGGCAGGGGGTGGTGAAGGGCCGGCGGGGAAGGGCAGAGTGAACGTTGCCGGTAAAGGGGACTTAAATACCGTCTGCCGGCCCTGCCGAGCCCGGGAGAGCTCCCGAGGTGCTTCATCGGTAGCGACGGGGGTTTGGGAAGTGGGGCTGTGCCGGGCCGGTTGGGACCTGCCTGCCTTTCTCTGTCGGATGAAGTCACCCATACTTGCCAGTCGTGTGCCAGCCCCTGGGTGCCAGGATCTGAGGAAAGTGCCTGCATAAGCAGCACGTCTGTAGGCCAGGTGCTCCTGCCGTCTCTGATTCAAAGCCGAACTGGAGCAGTGCTGAGCACACACCCCTTTTCCTGTGCCTAAGGAGGTTAGATTCAGTGAGGCTTAGCCCTCTTAAACAATTTATTTTTTTTTTTTCCCCATTTGATCAGGAGTATGATGGTGAACGCAATTCAGAAGGTGAGCGACATGGACGTGGAAAAGCGTTTCTACCCAATGGTGATATATACGATGGAGAATATGAACGTGGTTTCAGAAGTGGACAGGTGAGACAGTGACAGAAGACAGTGGTTGTGCTTATGTTTCAGCAGTTCTGTTCTTTTGGGCACTATATTGAAACAAGAATGAGAACTGACAAGTATTTTATCTATACCAAATATATTTCAGGGGACCTACAGATTTAGAAATGGTGCTTGCTACATTGGAAAATATCTTCTAAACAAAAAACATGGCCGGGGCATTTTTTTTTATCCAGATGGATCAAAATATGAAGGTAAAATCCAGTTGCAAGGAATTTTGTAACTGAAAGGACACATTCCCCCAGCTCCCTCCCCGTGTCTGGATTTCAAAGAGATGGTGAACTGGAGAGCATATTATTTCAAAGAGATACATTTTCTATGAAATGTTTTCCTTTTATTCCTTTTTGACTACAAGCTCTAAGTGTGTGTTTATGTCAATTACTGTGAGAAGTCTGGTGTTTAGTAGGAGTATGTGCTTGTCACACCCTCCTGTCAGGTGGGAGGTTCCATGTCCTGAAAAATATTAAATGTCTTTTACAAATCAGTGCAATCTTGGTAGAAGAGAGTATAATTACATATTTCTGGATGATGATTAGAACCACAGACTGTGTTCAGTATAAAGTATTTTAGGATATTATTAGGTCCAGTCTTAAAAAACATTCTACTGATTAGAGCACTTACTGGGATGCTTCTGAAGTTTGAAGAAGTTGAAACTCACATTGTTTCCCTTCTTTCAGTATAGTACTCAAAACCTTCTGCCTATCAGTTAGGCTTCAAGACACAATATTTCCCTCCCCTCCTTTCCAAGCAAGGCAAGAAAAAACATTTACGTTGTGAGGCCTAGAAGCAGAGAGCAGAAGGAGCAGCCCAATTCTTGCCTTACAGGAGCATATCCACCTGTGATTTTATTTTTTTTTAATTTTTAAAGTTTGAGTAGAAGAGTAATTAAGACACACAAACTAGCATCATTTTGAGTATATATGCCCACTGACTGACAGGACAATTTTAGAAAATGAGTCAAACTAAAGTAGTCCCCCTTTTTATTTGAGTGGAGATGTCACATTATCTAATGAAACTGTAATACATTCCCAAGTGTAAAGATAGGAGCAGGATCTTCCATGGCTTCTTCTGTTCATCTTGAGATAATGGAGATAGACCTTGATGAACAAAATGTGTTTGGAGTGTAAGGAAGATCAAGCAGCTGCATAAATATATGTGGTGAGGTGCAGGCAGAAGAAAAAAGACAGGGGTTTAGTGTAAGGAATGGTAAGGAATCACAATGATGTCATAGCTTCCTTTTCCTTCTGTAATAATTCATGTATAATAACTTCCCAAACTGACCACTGTGTCACACAATGAAATATACCACATCTCACTGCTTTTATTGTATTCTCATTAAAGGAGACTGGGTGAATGACCAGAGACATGGCCATGGAGTGTATACATATGCAAATGGAGACACCTATACTGGAGAATGGTTTAATCACAATAGGTTTGTTTCACCTTCGCAGTGATGTTTCAAGTCACTCAATGACATTAAAATGCAAAGGTTATTTTCAAAGTATGGCTGACTGCAGCAAATCAGTGCTACTGGACAACCTTGGCAATTTAGGCCAGCTTGAGTCATTTCAGCTACTTAAATAATACAGCTGTAATACCTTAAGTATAACAATATTCTACATTCTTAATATTCAGTAATATAAAGCATAATTATTATTTTCTCCTTAGGCACGGACAAGGTAGATATATCTATAAAGACACAGGAGCTATATACGTTGGTGGTTGGGTAAATGGAAACCAGGAAGGAGAAGCTGAACTTATCTACCTAAATCATAGATTTAGGGGCAAGTTTTTGAATGGAAATGTAAGTGTGCTGGAAAACTCTTTATTCATCTGAACAGTTATCATGGAATTGCCGTAATATGATCTGTTTACACATAAAATAAGAAGCTAGGCTCACAATCTTTTGTAGTATTTCTGGTACCGTAAATGTAACAGAAGGAACCGAAGTAATCTGCAGGACAGAATGCCAAGTTCCTCTGCAACTTTGCTTTCAAACTATATTGTTTGTGACTATTGTGTAAATTTTGTAGTAAAGCATATTTTATATTTATATGCTTAGAATATATTAACTTTATCGTTTTGCTGACATTTTTGTATCTTTGTGCAGCCTGTAGGTCGTGGAAAATATATCTTTGATATTGGATGTGAACAGCATGGTGAATACATAGATTCAGAGCAGGTAAAAGAAACAGAGCAAATTATACTGAATATCAGAGAACTCAGTAAAACAAATCTATTGTTGAGTAATCTATAAAATGACTTATAGATGCTGATGTTAAAGTAGATATAACCTGTCAAAAAAAGGTTGAAACTTACGCATTCTTAAGAACTAAACGAGGTTTCATTTTGCATTTTTCTTTAGCTTCTCTACTGTGTAAGCTTTGACAAGTACAAGGTTTGATTTTTGCACTACTTGCAGACAGGAGTCCTTTCTGCTTAAAGTTTAGAAGAATCAGGGCTCTCCCAAAACATTTGAAGTTTCAAACCAGAGAAGAATGTAGATGTATTTGTCTGTACATTTAGCCTGTATTCCACTTTGTTCTGAACAATGAAAAATATTTCGTCTTATATTTCAGAATTGCTTGATGCTCTACGTACAAATGGTAATTTCCATCAGATTTGTGTTTTGGAAATATATCTCATTGTTGTCCTGGTCCTGTTAGGAGCTTAATATCTACAGTTCCTAATAAATGTAGGGAGCAGCTGCGATCAGGGCCTGTTTTTCCTTCTCCATCACACATGAATGTTTTGAAACGTTTATGATTAATATGGTGCAAAATAGCAAGAAATGTATCCTAATATTACTGTTTTGATTTCAAGAAAATATGCCTCATTTTAGCTTATAGTTTGCTACCTAGGTTGTTATTTCTCATTACACACACTTTGAAAATTCTCCAATGCCATAATTTTTTCTTAAGACAAGTATGAAATAATAAAAATATCCTATCATTAGTGATAGAGATTTGAAAAACACGGAGAATGTTTTGCTGTTTTAGCTAAAAGCATGAGATTCTCAAATTAAGTATCAGATTCATATGAGTATCCAAAGTGATGTGTATCTAGTATCCTCAGTTCAGCTGGGAATTGTTGGATGTGCTGATTTTGGAATATTAGGCCATTGATATGAGAGTTTAAATATGAATTTAAGAATCCAAGGTTAAGCACTCGGCTTCTGAAAATCATTACTCTCAGGAACAATAATTTCTTCTCATGTGAATGCTGTAGTGACTGTGTAAAGCAAGGGACAGTGCTGTCACTAAAGTAAGATTAAGTTTTGCCTCTTTGCTTTAGTTGAAGGCCTATTAAAAAAAAATTAACTTGAAATACATATAATGATTCCATTACTAAGACTCCCTCATATTTGGATAAAATAAAGCATGAATTTTTAAATAAAAAAAAAATATCTTCAAATTTCAAAAACATAAGCTTTGTGTAGTACCTTACTGCTTCCTAGATCCGTTCCATGGTCTTCCCTAAGCAAAGATTGAGGCAGAAAGAGCTTGTTTTCCACTGTGTTCCTGTGTGAGAGAGACAGTGTAGCATCTACCAGACAGAGCATTAGGTCTAATTTGCCGCTGTCATACTGTAGACAGGCATAGAAGAGGAGGCATAGTTGACAGGTCCCTCACAGCCATTCTGTTCAAGGGAAAGACAAAATTTTACCTCAAAGAAAGCAAGCTAGCAAGCATTGACCATTATTAACAGTCAACTGACTTCATCAGGGTTCAAAGTGTAGTTGTCTTCCAAGATTTGTGACTGCTGAAGATCCTCCACCTGTAAATAATTTTAAAAGCCACTTCGTTGCCATTTTGGAACCTGATAAAGAGGTTTTAGTGCACAAACCTATCATATTAGTTACTCCCTTAGCACCTGTAAGATGAGATGCTGGATTTCATGAGTTGTCTTCTAGGATAAAGGAGAGGTAGAAGAAGAGGAGGAACCCTCATTTCTTGGGGCACCAAAATGGAAAGCATCAGAAATTACCAAATTAACACTCTGGACTCCCCATGGGGAAAAAACACCTTCTCCCAGAGAAGCCTCCCAAGTGGTGGCAGCAGCAGCAGAAGCAGTGGAAGAAAGAGCAGCAGAAGCAGTAACTGAAAAGGAAAAAATGCCAGTAATTACAGGTTTGTTCTTCTGGACAGCTGGAAACTCCATGCTTTGACTATCCCCTGAAACTGTGTTTTTCACATTTAATATCAAGTGGTGTAAGAGGTTTTTTGGTGGGTTTTTCCCCTATTTTCCCAACTACATATTGGAAGCTGGGAGCTTCCAAGCCTGTTTGTAAACTAAACTGCTCCCTCTCTCTCTCTCTCTCTCTCTCTCTGTCTCTCTTTCTCTCTCTCTCTCTCTCTCTCTCTCTCTCTTTTTCTCTCTGTTTTATCTCACATAGCATAATGAGATATAACTGTCTTGGGAAGCCTGTGAATCATTTTAGTCTATATCATAGTCTGTTATACAAACTTGATTATAGCTGGTTACAGAATATTTTGTGGGATTTCTCATGTGAGTAAAGACTGCAGATTTCAGTACAAGTTATTAGTTACTGCATGAAAACAATGGCTGAGTGCAAATTTGTAAAAATTAATTTCCCTCAGTATTTCTAATTTCTCCTGGTTTAGTCACTGATGAGTCTGCTGAGGGTAGGGATGATGAGCCTTCTCTTCAAGAAGTATCCAGTGAAGTTTTTAGCCCAGTAAGGGAGGCAGGAGAGGAAGAGGAGGGAAGCAGAGAGGAAGAAGAAAACACAGATCAGGAGGATCAAGGTGAGGAATGGATGCTCACTCTTCAATTAGCAATCAGGGTTTGGAATTATTGTATGTCAATCAACTGAAGGCATGCTACTGCTCAGAGGTCCATTTTCAAGCTGAAGAGACCATGGGAATCTACCTTTCATAAGGGAGGAAGTCTTCTGTAGATGTAAACTGGTTTTAAGTACTCAAGTTCATATAGAGTAACAGTACAAATTAGAAGTGACACTTCTGTGCAGTGTTATCTGTGCATGGACAGCTGATAGCACTTGCAAAGCTGAGTTTATAAGTGATTGCATTTGCAAACTTTTT
>VXBO01007506.1:161880-196277 GCA_013400135.1 Rhinoptilus africanus | reverse complement strand
TTTTTTTGTACAAGAGGAGAGAGAAAATTTCAGACCCTGGGAAATTCAGGGGGTTTTGGGCACTCCACTTTTCTCTCATGAATGGGACTATGTATTCTTATTCTCTCAACCGAGGTTAAAAAGCAGGCCAAACAAATCTGAAGAAACAAATTTTAGTTGTTGCTCTGCATTATGGCTTGGATAGTCTCTGGTTAATTTGTTTCTTTTATAAACCAAAGAGATTTGGAATTCAGATGCTCAGGTTTTCTTCCAGGCAGTTTGGAAGCCTGTCTTAAATACAAAATTACTAAGAAGCAACAAAAGGATGCATCTATGTTTACTCATATTTAGCCTATAGGCCTCCACCCAATTGTGTTGTTTGTATTTATTAAGTGTTGACATTTACGAGCTTACATATCTGATGTATGAAAACATAAGATAAATTTATCCATTTGTAATCAGTCCTTTTTACAATAAATCAGAGCAAAGCACTATTGGTAGAGATCAGAAAGACTCTTAAATCATGTGAAAATGCCTGGAGATATACACTAAACTTTTAGGTCAACTCCTGGATTTTTCGTAGTCTTATTTGCTCTCATTTTTTTATCCATCACCTCTGAAGGTGCACTCCTGCCTCGGGGCAGACTAGCCAGCTAGCTTCTCTAGTGTGTAGGACTGACATCTTAACGGGATCCCTGTCCTTGGATCAGATCCACCAGGAATCTAAGCAGGTTTCCTGCATAGCTCTGCTTTGGATTTGGCAAAAGTTCATTGAGCCTGGTTTGTCTTAAAGTTTTTTGGACTCAAATAACCATTTTTGACTGAACTCAATTCTAACAAATTTTCTGGCCTAAAACAATGAAGCAGTTCTGGTATTCCCATTGGTTTTTTGAGTTTTTTTTTAAAAAAAAAGAACAAATGGGCCCAAGTATCTGTCAGAGACAGCATAGATGTGGATTATAATTCATGAAAACATAGGAATGTGATAGATATTCTCAAAGTTCCTTCCAGCTCCTGTTTGCTAGAATCAAAGAGTTGGATTTTATATATTTTTCCAGCATAGGTCTACATCCATAATTAATTAGACAACATATTGTTCCTTTTTTCTTTATGTTTAGCAAGATTAAGCTATAGTAAGAGGAAATGATTTGAAGAAAATATGCATACTGTGAAGAGCAGATGTAACAAAATCTGGTTTCTTGCAGCCTTGTATTCTCTGTCCCATTACCATAATTTTTTTTGCACACAGGAATTCCATTTTTCTTGCTCCATGTTTCTTATGATACTTGTCTAAATGGGAGACATTCTTTGGCTATTCCAGAGTTACATATGGGCTGGCTGGCAGTCAGTATGTGTGTACTGAGCCTGTCTGGCAGCTGACAAACAACGTGTAACAGTTAAATTCAAGTATTGGCAGTGAAAGGCAATGGGAAAGATGGCTGAGGTAGACAGCATGATCCTAGAATTATGGTTTAGGTTTCTAACATTACTTTCCAGTGTTTTATAATAAAATGCATCTCTATATCCTGTCTTTCCTTCACCTCCACAGAAACTACTGGTTCAGAGGATAAGGAAGATGAATCAAAGGAAGCAGAGTAATTAAATACAACTAAAGACAAAGAGCCAAAAAAAAAGGAAATCTCAGAGTGAATCATTTATTATGGTAACTCTGCAATATTTTTATTCACAAAAGGCTGAGTTAAGATACTTTGAATAAACATTTCTGTCATTGTTTTGTCTGGAATATGTATCTCCGAAACTTTTATGATCTCAGAGTGTGCAGTCTCATGACAACTTTATTCCACGTAGCAGGTAGTCAGTTGTTGAAATCAGTACAGGATTATTCTGGATTCATGAAGTTGTGTCCTCACAAGTTTGCAGAAGCAAACTCAATCTTCTTCCAATTCTCATAGTTCTCTTCCTTGAACCCTGCCCCTGGGCACAGAGACCTGGGGGTCTTGCTTGTGAGAGACCCATGGTGATGAAAGCCAAAGCACTACCTATGGCAGCAGCCATGTGACCAGTTACTACCTCTCAGGATTGTGTCCCCTCCTACCTGACCTCTTCCCATGGAGGATCAAGGGGACATCCTGTGGGTTTCCATGTCCTTTGCCACCCAGAATCCTGCAGTTACTCTTGTTTTGCTCCAGGATTTCCTCAGCAGTATCACTGATGGTCACACTGGCGAGCAATGAGGGGTAACGGTCAGGGGACTGGATGAGCCTTGGCCATCTCTCTGTAACGCTCAGTATCTGGGCATCTACCAAACAGCAAACCTCCCATGACAGCATGTCTGGTCAGCAGACAGGTTCTTCTATTCCCTGCAGAAGGGGATCTCCAACTGCTACCACTCACTGCTGATGCTCAAGCTGGGCACAGCTGGCTCTGAAGCCTCCCTTAGCAGCATCTGTTCCCCTCCCATGGCTATTAGGGCTAAATACCAACTCTCTGCATTCAGGTCTGCGTTCAGGAGGAGGAACAGTTTTCCTGCTGCCAGAAGTCATGAACTTCACCAACCTCCCTCAGGGGAATCCTCGTCCGTCCCTCCATCCAGCACAGCCCCTAGACATCCCTCCACCTCAGGCTCAGGCTCTCACCTCTGTGGAGACCCTGATGATACCTCATTTACCCTCCTTAACAGTGAACAATCTGCAAACCTCCTTCTGCAGGTCCTTGGACACACAGCACCTGGGCCACTACACACCTCCCACAGGGAAGGACCCCATCCCCCACAGCCCCAGTGAGACACTTGGACACAACACCCCCCTGCCCAAGTCCTGTCTAGGCTGTCACCACTGATGTCCCAAAGGGTACTTTCTTCACCGGTGCTGGAGATCAGACACAGTAGCTCAATAACACTTGGTGTTGCACAGTCCCGCACTGTTTGCAGGAGAGTCTCTGCCTTTAACACACACACAAACCACCAAAAGCTCTGCTTGCTGTATTCCCACCTCCCTACTGAATAAGCACCCCTACGCGGCAGGCAAAAACCAGTGCACCCCTAATCAGCAGGCAGATAACTCCTGAATGTGCATCTCCTTTTAAATCAAGCTGCTGTCAATCAGGGAGCAGCCAGGGGGAGAGAGCAGCTGCAGAAGGCCCCTAGAAGCCACCAGAATCAAATGGCATTATATAAATAGTAAGTTACAAGTACTGAGGAAGGCAGAGCTGCACAAAGCATTGTACAAGCACTAAATGCCATGGGCAGAACTTTTCTCCTCTTCCGCAGGTGAATAAAGCTGCTTTGAAACATTTTTTTTTCCAGATGATATGTAAGGAATACCTTAATTATCAACTTATGTATGTGTCTGACTTTAATTGACTCTCTCAACCTATGGGAATATTGGTATAGAGTACCAGCCAGCAGCAATTTGCATTTGAAGTAAAATAATTGGGTTTGGCCCAGTTGGGATTAGAGATGATGTACTGATATTGCTGAAACAAGGCCTGTGATTTTTATTCTTCACCTGAGAGCAGGGAATCTATACAAAAACTTTAGCTTAGGGGAAAAAGGGAAACATTTTAACAAGTTCCTCTTCTTGACAACTCACACTTTCAGCAAAGCTATGCCCAGAAGTTTGAAAGGTAGCCATAAAAATGGATTAACAGAAAGCAGAGATAAAAAATGAGTCGTGTAAGTAGAGTTTATTACTTCTTCCTGCAATTTTTCTCCTATCAGAAATGTCATAGTGAGAAAATTCCCATGCAATCTTTCCCTTCCTATCATTCTGTTTGCAATTTCGACATACCGATTGTGACTTCAGTCAGCAGTTTTAGAGCTGGTTATCTTTTCCTCTTTTTGCTTTCTTTGGAGAAGAGAAATGCTGCATTTCCGTTATTACTGTATCTTGATCAAAGCAAATTTGGCGTGCTTTGTTGTTGTTTTTTCTCTTTTTATATAAAACTAAAAATCATTAGTTTATTTGCTAGTTTTAGTATATCCTATTGTAAATTTGAGAAATATCCACACAGCGTGTTTCCCAACTCATTTCCATTTTAAGGTAATCTTCAGTTCAAGGTGAGTTAATTCTTGGATAATTTAGGAATTTACTTTCTCCCCTGCAGCAGCCAGTACTGTACTCTTTATTAGTACATGAGTGACCTCCAGTGGTATACCTGCAAAAAGTGCATCCTGTCTGAAACACAATCAAGAGCAGCTAAGAACATCCGGAATTATCTAATGTGCTAAAAAGTGCTCCCAAGAAGATGGTTTGCTCCTTTCAGAAACCACAGATGCTTTTGTCAGAGGAAATATTTCATGTCACTCTGTTTCCCAGAAATACCTTAAGGATAATTTGGAAACTAGTTAGTAGTAGTTTGTTCATCCCTATCTTGGAGAGGGAGGAATCCCTGCCAAAACTTGTTGCATGAAGGTATGCTAAACCTCTCTCATCCTTCTGCCCTTTCACTTTTCAGTAATGAAGAAAGACCATTTTAGACAGTATTAGAGCTCACTCCCTCACAATGAGATGGGTGAGAAAACTGGAAGGTGTAAAAGTGAGAAAACTTGAGGGTTGAGATGAAGACAGTTTAATAAGTAAAGCAAAAGCTGTTGGAGCTAGCAAAGCAAACCAAGGAATTAATTCACTGCTTCCCATCTGCAGGCAGGTGTTCAGCCACCTCCAGGAAAGCAGGGCTCCATCATGCATATACTTGGGAAGACAAACGCTGTAACTCCAAACACCCTTCCACCCCTCCTTCCTTTCTTCAGCTTTTATGGCTGAGTGCATCATATGGTCTGGGATATCTCTTCGGTGAGCTGGGTTCAGCTGTCCCAGATGTGTCCCCTCGCTCATTCACAACCATCCTACTCGCTGGTGGGGTGGTATGAAACACAGAAAAGGCCTTGACACTATTTCATCACTGTTCAGCAATAACTGAAACATCCCTGTCTTATCAACACTGCTTTGGTCACAAATCCAAAACATAGCACCATACAAGGTACTATGAAAAACATTAACTCCATCCCAGCCAAAACCAGTACAGTATCCCAAAACCTGACATCCCTTGAAAGGGTCTTCGGTAACCTGCCTTCTTCAGCCTGAAGGCTCAGCAAAGGAGTTATCTGCAATCTGCTGCTCTGTGCCAAGAGCATCTCTCCAGGTGTGACAGGGACACAAGGATCTCTGCACAAAGTGCTGCTGAACCATGTGAAGTGAAAGGAGAAACTACAGTGCAGATGCGAGTGTCTGTGATTTCAGCCCTGCAGAAAAGCATAGCCAAGCACAGGGTCTGAAGTTTTACTGTGTACATAAAGTGGGAAACAAAGACGTAAAAGAGATTTACATGTGTATTCCTTATTCTCCTGCCTGGAATACACAGCTTGGCTCTACTTGTGAAGGCGAGCAATTGTTTGTGATTCATTTGCCAACCCACACAACCAGGGAGGTTTTCACTGGCAGAGCTATCCCCACAAAAGACTCTTTTGAGGTTTTTTTAAATGGCACAGTTACTCTCATGCGCTGGAGCAGTTTCTGAACCCTACTCAAGTGCAGGGGTGTACTACATGATTTTAAACTGAACACCATAGTTTGTTGTAAATTCACATCCTGACACCAGCTCTGTGTGGGCACAAAACCCCATTTCTTAAGTACATCTAACTTGCTATTTTTCATAAAGACTGATGCTTTGGCAGGGTGCTTTTGAATAACTTGGTACTGGGTAATAGGTTATATTACATATATTTTCCATTCTGTGTGTTATTTATTTAGCTTTCTAGCCCACAGGTGGCAAGAGAAACCTGGCAGAACACCTGGAAAATGATATCTTAGCATCAAAAATATGTAGGGACAATTGAGCTTTAAAAGACAGAAAAAAGGTCATTGTATATTAAATGTGGGGTTTTTTTTTCAAAATTGGATTAATGAATTTTCATAAAGAGATTTGCAAGAGAAATTCCTGCAGTGAATTAGAAAGAAAGTGTGTGTTAATAAAATCTCTATTTGCTTTCTCCCCCCAACGCAGCCATATCTGAACACAAAAAGGCTACAGATTTAGGCCTTGGTTTTCCAGACACTTAATTAAACAAATAGTTCCATTAAGGAGGCATTTTCAGGTGGGTCAAGTTAAATGCTTTTAACAATATGATTTTATTTTTATTCCTTGCACCTACAGAGGTAGGAGATGCTGTCTCCTGGGTATCCTTACTAAGAACTCAGGAAGCTCAGGGAGATCCCATTTGGAGGTTTTGCACAGTTTTTCTCCAAGTTTTTCTTCTAATTAGGTGTAAGAATCAAGAGGCCTGAAGTGCTCTCCAGACCCTTTGTGGTCTCCTGAAAAACTGGACTGTAAAAATTAAATGCTTCGCTAACTCCTTCCTATTCCCCATAGTACAATTTTTCATTTGTTCAAAGCTTTTGTGCTGTTCTCAAATTCAAAGAGTCATGAACATTTCAATTTTTAATCGCCCATTAAAGAAAGCACTAAAAGATAAAGCCCAGACCCATACATCCTTCTGAACTCACAATAAACAGCTGCATGCAGTCTTTTCAAAAAAATTTCCTTTTGTTTTGGAGCATTTCAGTAACAAAGCTCTCAGGAGACAGCCAAAAACCTATTCAACTGCTTTACTCCCCCCCCCCCGGTGATTTAAAATTGTGCAAATTGAATAGAAATACCTACTGTTCTGAGTCAGCAGAACTGCACGTTCACCTTGCACCAGTTTCAATGCTGGCACAAGGAAAAAGCTTTGGAAAAATCAGGAGCAAAACATTCATAGCATTTTTTAATCCTGCTTTTTGGAAAAGCTGGACTCAAATGTCTCTCCAAGCAGTTCTGCCTAAAAGTAGTCACAAACATTATTATACATTTCTACGCGATTGTCCTTTCAAAGTGTATGAAAGGAGCATTCTTGTTCGAAACCCAAAAAATGCTGCTCCTCTTCCCCATCCCTCAATCACACCAGATCTTCTTTAGTCATCTGAGGCTGTGTTTTCCCACGAGGTGTCACCATAGATTAACTTCACTGTAGGTCTTTATCAAAAGAACATATATTTTCAGTTTTTAAGATATAAACAAAACATTCAGATTCTCTAGGTATTACTGAAAGCATCTATTAAAGTACATGCAATTAAATAGATCCAGTTAAAGAAAATTGCAATGGAGTGAAGCAACACCTATTTTTTGAAGTTCATAAAAAATATTGATGCTGGAAAAGAATTTCCTATTTGTTTTGCTTATTAAGAAAAGAACTTCAAAGCTTCTGAGGACATTTTCTTTATTTCACTTGTGTTCAGTGATTAGTTTCATATTATGAACACATCACATCATTAGGAATTCTCACTCTCTCCTAAGCATTAGATTTTACAACTAAGAGCCCTTGTACGTTAAAGAGATAATTTCAGCTCTGATCCTAAAAAATGTTCTTTAGAGGTGAACCTGTGCTCACATGGGGTCCCAGGAAAGCCAAAAGCAGGGTCCCTGTCTGTAGAAGAGCTTGTCCTTACCCTTTCATCATTAAGACTGAGACACAGTTTCAATGCCTTGCTATTTCTGCTGCCGGTTCTTTCTGTTCAATTGATTTAGATGGTAGGAATAGAGAAGTATTTATAAATCAAGGAAAGTGTTCTGCAACTAAACATTTGTCCTAGCCTGCTCAGCACTGTCTGAATTAGAACCTGTTGCAAGAGAAATATTAAGTCCCCAAACCCCCTTTCCCACATGCTGTCATTGCATTCACCAAAATTAAATTCATTGGAATGCATCTGTATTGAAAAAAAAAAGCATAACGGGATTTTGATTGGAGCGTCTTAGTGATGTGCCTAATAAGCATATTCAGTTTGCATATAGCGTTGTTCATGCTCTGTGGGTCTTTCGTTTACATGCCAAGGTTGGGTAAGCTGGTTGAATCGCCCCCCCGTGTCCCCACCACCTGTGAGAAAGGTCCTACCAGAGACACAAACACTTTACCTGGTTGTGTCCATCTCCCCTCTACGCACCTTCCTCTAGGGCAACCTGCACATATTTGTTTTGGATAGAAATTTGATGGACAATAATAGAATTAGAGTGTCGTAAGCTGTGTTTTAGTAACATTATTTTGGCAGAGCAAAAGGAGTGAAAAGCAAAGGGAGGTATTTTGTTGCTATGTTGCACATGGCGGCAGCAGCAGCATAGGAAAGCTGTTCAAAGGAAGGAGATGACGCTGTTCTTACAGGTTACTTTTCACAACGGACCCACCCTGACAACGCTTCTGATGCCATTGGGTGAAGGGAGAGATGTCATTTGGTGGTTTATTTTGGTGTTTTAAAAGAAGATCCAGATTCTTACCCCAAATTAGTATTTGCAGTACAATCTAGGATTAAAATATAAGAGTATTACAGAAAAAACCCTCACCCTTATGTCTAAAAAGATAGGGTAAAGTTTCTCATGAAAGCACTTGAAATTTTATGCCAATAATGCTTTAAAAGTGACTAGACCTTTAAATGGCTTTGAAGACTCCTATTCCTGAAGGAACTTTCCTTTTTCTCTTTCTTGTCGGTGCCAACTCCATACAATGCAAGCAGGTGCGTCGTGTAATGAGGAGAGCACAGGTCTCACCTGCCTTTCCTTACCTGCTCCTGGCTCCGTTCCCGGGCCAGCAGCGTGCCATCAATGCCCCACTCCCACAGGGTGTCATCTGAACAGCAGGCATTTTCCTTTCCCACATGAACCAGGAGCACCACTGTCACTTCCACCCATCCTTATCCTCAGCTGGGCTTTAGTTTTGCCCCAGCCAGCCTCCGTGCCTGGGCCACCAAGCGCAAGACCTCCCTATATGCAGTGCAGTTGCATAGACATATGCCCCCACTGGAGAAGAAATGTCGTCCCCACAACTTGCCTGTGTTTCTTCTCACGTAGAACAGAGGGATCATTCCTGAGGCTGGAGCAACTTAAAAGATGGAAAGAAAATTGGCTAAGCCTGCGACGCAGACTGCAGAATACCCTATCTGTCTCTCTGGGGGCAAAAGGCAACTTTTCAGAGGTGAAGGACAACATTAGCATGCACCGTAACAAGTACAGCCGCTACCACAAGTTAAAACACAGCCAGGTCCCTATCCAGAAGCTATAGCAAAAATTTGACCCAGAAATGTACAACCCATTTCCTGTCACTGTTTCCTGCTCCCCTCCCACTTGGATGGCATCCTTGGTGAGGAAATAGGGCACCCAAAGACCTTCACCAACAGAGGGTTGGGCTTGCCCCCGTGGTCGGGCTTGAGCCCAGCCTGAAGGAGCTGGTGGTGTGGTAGGACACCCTTGCTGGTTGGTGCTAGCATGGATGAGTGCTGCTCCCTCCCTCGTCAGTGGGCTCTGCCCCTCTATGCTGGTTTTCTTGTATCGTATGGCCCTTTCTCAGCTAGACCTCTAATGTGCAGCCCTCCCTGAAGACCACAGAGGAACAATGCCATTGCCTTTGGGGCTCAGTGCAACATCATCCCTCACCGCACCTGCCCCTCTCAGCCGACAGCCAGCGTGGGATGGGGTGAGATGTGGGGAAATAACCAAGCCACGGTCTTCTCAGCACTGCGGTGTCATTCTGCTTCCCCAGAGCAAGAAGAGGCTGTGATGTCACTTGGGGTTTTTACCTTTTTCCAGGGCTGCACACGTAGCCACCCATCTTGTGTGCTCGGGCTGCAATCAGCGAGATAGTCCTACACCCTCCCTTGCATTGCTTGCTAGCTATAGGGCTCCTGTCTTGGACCCTGGGCATTTGATTCTCACTTTAAAATCACAATGCTGTTGGAAAAGCCAGAGCTCAAGCAACTTCACCAGAGCTGGAAAGTCACAATCAGTATTTTCAGGCACAAGACTGAAATATGAAATCTCCACACTGTGACTGTTCACTCAACTCCTACTTAGATTTTGGCTAACTTAGGTCATGCTAAGGCCTGATGTATGCTGGGAGCAGCACCTTAGGTCAAAGCAAGAACACCATCTAGGCAGGTAGGCCAGGAAGAGCTAAAGGGCCATTGTGCAGCCATGATCACCTGCAAATTGCTGTCTCCTGCAGCAATTTCTCTCTTTTGTCTGGCAGTTTCCTCAGAATCCACTAAGTTTTGGAATTGGTATAGACCAAACCTCCAAGCTGGAGGGTATAAAACATCAGCTTACCCTCCAAAATTTTGAAGTGGATCCAACAGGAGCTGGAATGCTGAGGTTTTCCTGCTTCCCAGTGTGATACAGGGGATGCCTGCACTGTGATGGAGGTGGAAGGATGGACACTCTCACTGTCAGCTAGGTAACTATTCTTTTCTTTTGCTCATAGGTGCACAATATTAAGAGTTAGGGGGTTATAAGTTCTGAAATCTTATTACTTGAATGGCGAATAAATGAATTAACATGATAAACTCATCTGTGCAAAAAGGGATCCAAACAGACCTTGAGACACACCTACAGGTAAGGGTACTTGTCAGACGCCTCAGCCCCAAAGGCTGAATGCTGGATGGGCTCTACCGCATGCCCTGTTTGATGGCCAATGGCATGTATGCAGGAATATGTCAAGAGGGAGCAGGGAGATGAAGATTGAAAATGAAAACGTTTTTAGTCATGCTAAGAGAGAAAGAGAAACCTCCGCTTTTCCTCTCATTGAAAGAAACACTTGTGCTTTCCCAGATATAGTTATCTGAGAGGATAACTGGAAAGGAAAAATACAAAGGAAACAAATTGTGTAAAGGTATGTTCATTTGTGCATAAATTTTTAGGGCTTTGTTCCCTTAATCAAACAAATCACCAAGAGAAGACCTACAGAGACCTTTTGGGTGACATGCCCAGTAGGTGTGACCCCATTTACACAATTTGACACAGAACAGCACAAAGTGAAGCTGTTGTCCTGCAAGTGCCATCTCAGGAAGTGTTCAGCACTTAGAGTTGCTCACATCACGGTTTCATCACCAGTACAGTACTGCAGGACATCTTTCTTTGTTCCAGCAACTGTTAAGCAACCAGTTCAGTTTTCTTCAAAAAGGAATCATTTAGTCCCTTTTGCAATATGGATCACTTGGGAATTGCTGCATGGGGAGCTGTTGTGACAGAAAATGGACCATTTTGTTGAAGAGGTAAATAAATAATCAGTGTGGCATTTGCTCTCGTGGAACTGGTGGAATGAACAGGAAGCCCAGTGGCTTTAGGTAGAGCTGGTCTCCTCTTTGGATAGGAGATGACTTTTTTTCCATTCCAGTTTCTTTGCTTGTCTGAAAATATCCGAGAACATAAAAAAAAGCAATTCTCACTGGATGTATTTTGATTTTGGAAAATGCAACATTGTGTACTTCAACATTGTCTACTTTAGTGTCTTTAGCAGTGAAATTTATAGTTCCATATTTATTCAATGTTAGTACGCTCAGAAAAGGTTAAAAGCTACTTTCTTCACCACCGGAAGAGTTAATTGCTCACTTGCATGCCAGTTCCTAGGTTACTTCTCAGCCACTGAAATGAAAACAAAATTCAGGCACCAAACTCAGAAGTGTTTTCCTCTGCTTTGACAACTCAGAGAGGGTATTTCCCACCATCTGTAATTCTGGATGAATCACTGGACTATGCTGAACCATAACCTGTCTTTGGCTCATTGTTGACAACTGCAAAGGCAGAGCCGGCCTTCTAATCTTCCACGATACCATTTCTCCAGTTAAATGCTGCATTTGCTCCATGAGTTAATGTCTTCACTGGTGGGTTGACCATCTGCCACTTGTTCTCCTCTTTAATCTCTTCGCAGAAACACATGCCCAGCGAAGGGATCTAGGAAAGAATTTACCAGCGGAATTACTATCAGAGTCATTGCTTTGACATGAAAGAGGGGGCTTTGCTACAGAGAAGAGCTGACCCTGAGACTGTTCTGTGAGGAGTTCATCTTGCCACTTCTGAAATGAACTAAAACCAGACTGGAGGCCTGCGAGGCAAAAGGTGAACTTGTGTCATCACCCCACATTCATACTTCAATTTGATGATCAGAATATATTCACTCCGTATGCAGACAGTGGTAGTAAAAATATATCTAAAGACTGAATTCTCTGGTTAGTCATACCAAGGAAGATGGAAAGGAAAACGGGTGTAGAAATCTGCCACTGGTGATAATACACAAATAAACATAAAACCTTGGCTACTAAGTCTCGAGTGCAGAGTCCACTTGTGAAGCTGGCAAGAAAACCCTTCTCCACCTCGTTCTGTAGCTGAGCACCGAAGTTGTGAACTTACAGTGACTGGGAAAACATCGCTTCTTAAAGAGCGACTCACTGAATGTAGCTGCAGGTTACACTCACAACACCATGGGGAGGAGAGAGAAGGCTCTTAGCCTTGTTTCTAAAGGAAGGAGGCTAACTCCAGATGGAGAAGTTTCCAAATGTACCTCTTATCTCTAGGTATTACATAACATTAACTTTCCAGGGGAGTTGAAAATCTTCTCCAATGAACACTGTTCACCAGGAGAAAATCCTTCTCTTGACCTCCAGTGCTTTGCCAAAACTACATGAGATTCCTTTTGTAATGAGAAAGCTAATGTCATTCATATTGGCATGCAACTGCACACACGTTTTGCTGTGTAAGCAGGCTCCTTATTAGAAGTAGAATAAACCAAAAAGAAAGCTTCCTGCTGAAAAAAAAATCTTCTTACCTTTCGTACTGCTTGTGCAAAGTCACTGCTGTCTCTGGCAGGGAGTCCTATCAGAGGTCGGGTGAAAGATGCCAAGGAAGAGCCATGGCCCACAATGAGGATGACACCTGATATGCCAGAGAAAGCAAAGCAAAGTAGTAAGAGAGCTGCAGCACTGCCAGGTTACCCATCAAGAGATGAGTATGAGGTTCTTTTGGGGCTGCTCATCTTTGCAGACCTCTGATTATGCATCAGGATGCATTGTGTCGGCCAGAAAAAATCTGGTGTGCTCTAGGCACGCCAGCTAGTGAGAGAAAGCATTTGCTAAGAAAAGGGGAAAAAAAAACTTTCAAGAAAAGTATATTATCTTATGTTGAGATACATCCCAATGTAGAAAGACCAAGCAAAGAGTATACTCTTGCGATTTAGTACTATACTGTCTTCTGTTTAGTTTTGCTTTCTTGTGTCTATTCCATAAATTGCATGGATTTTGATTCAGTGTAACCCAGGACAAGGACTAAGAGCCTGCCTTAAGCCCTGTGCAGTATTTACACCTCATGTTAAATGTGCTTCTGCTGGCAAATCTCCGCCTGTTCCTGTTACTGAAAGTGTCTGATGGAACATACAAAGACCTGAAACCTTTACCTTTGTTGGGGCAGGCAGTAATGATCTGTTTTATAACCGCAGAGCTTCTGCTTACGTATTCTTCATAACTTTCCGATGGCACCAGAGAAGAGACTGGGAAGTTACCCCTGACAATAAAATCACAAATATATGTTAATCTAGATGAATATGGGGACACTGTTAGCACTACTGAATGACTCCAACAGAGAAAAGGCACTTGGTTAAAAGGATATAGGTTTATCTACCGCCTCGTCTGACATACTGCTACCTCAGCTTGCATGGAGCATTAGCTTCCCCCATAGTAATTTCTATTAAATCCTATGGCTAAATCTCATACCTCATAAAGCTCCAGAGGCAGGGAAAACCAGGCTTTAAAAAAACTTGTAGTTTACTGTGGGAATTATTTAAAGTAGGATTCATGCCTAAGAAAAGCTTGTGCTTTGAGCAATTCTGTCAGCAAGGACCACTGCCCAGGTATGGACTGCAGACCTGCAGAGTAGCCCAGCTCTAGCAATCCTGAGTTCAAACCAAGGGCAAGACACTGAGGATGTGAAAGCTTTCAAGATTACCTCAGTGTTAGTCTCCTTAATAAAGCAAGCAAATAAAATTCAACAACAAACACAGCGTATCTGCATTAGCTGGACAAATGGATAGTAAAGACTTTAAACCCTAGAGTTAAAAAAAAAAATAAACTGTTTCCAAGGACATTAATCACAATGCACCACTCCTAAGTGTCTGAGTACTTCTTCTATTTTTCATGTCATCCTCTTAATCTATTTTCTTCTGGAATGGGAGGCATTCACTGCTACGGCTGGCAAATATTGTTAGCCATGTGTTGTGATACAATACAGGGTGTTAATTTTTTTTTCTACAAACTGTCCCCTTTGCCCCAGTTTGATTGTCTCCTTATTCAGTGACTAGGCAGGAGTGAGATTAGATTAATATATTGTAGTAAGACACAGTATCACAGTGTACTTTCCCAGGTGAGTCCTTGGTGTATTAAGTCAGCACAAACAGCAGAGGTAGAAAATAGGTGGTAAAACTGTGTGAAAGGCTCATGCTGGTTTGCTAATCATAGCTAATATTAATCCTGGCTAGGTCAGACAAGTCTATATTGGGGTACTCAAAACTAGTCTGCCTTTTGGCAGAGCTGCAATTTTTTTTTTTCAATGGCTGTCCTGTTGTTCCTTCAGTATTAACCCTGTTATTAACCAGCTGTCCTGCAGCTGAGTGCTCAGACCAGGCTAAGGCCTTGGTTCGTGTGCTGTGCCCTGCTGTGGGGGCTACAAGGCAAACGAGGTGAGGATTAACAAGTGAAAATCCAGAAAGGACCAGTGAACAGGGGTCCAGAAAGCACAGCCTACAGGAGAGGATGGGAAGAGTTCAGCTCAGAGGAAAGGCCGAAGAAGGCTATGATAACAGTCTGCAAAAAGCTGTTATGAAGAGGAAAGGAAGGCTCTGTTCTTCACAAAAAGGGTTAACAGGAAGGAAATAAACGACTTACACTGTGACTGTCAGTCTTTAACAGCAGGAATGGCAAAGGCAGAGTTTATCCTGATCTTGGACAGGGAGAACCTACCAACCCTCTGCTTCTGCCAGGGCATGAGGGGAGAGAGAGGCAGAGTTGATGTCACCCAACCTGAGCTGCCCACAACTCAACTGTCTGGCTAGGTCAAAGGAGGCAAGTAAGCCCCTTCAGACGGCAATTCATACTGTCTTAAGTGTCTGACATAGACTATCCAAGATGGAAAATCACTGTCTTGGGAGTTCCTTTCTTTCCACTGACAAGAAGGCTGCTAGCTAACCATCACAACCTAGGCACCCAGCTCTTCAATGTCTGCAACTGGCTGCAATGAACCTCAAGGTGATTTCATCCCAGCACACAACACATGGGCAGCAAATGTTTCAGCATCACTAACGTTGCCTCTTAGAGGCACTGGAAACAGGAGAATTTGGGTTGGGTCCACAGCTGACAGGGAATGATCATGGACTTAACCTAGTTCAAGGTTGTTATTTGCAGTGGGTGAATATGGTAATACCAGCTCCTGAGACCCAAGGATTCTGAAGCCTGCATGTGATGGGAAGAAACTGGCATCGTATGTGCAAGTTTATAGCTCATCCACCCTATTTTTGCCTGGAGCTGAGTGAGCTGTGAGGGATCTGAAATGCTGTAGTTGGTACTGCTTCAGAACTTCCCCTCTGAACTTCCCCCTGCTCTTCATTTGCACCTTCTTCTATGTGGAAGTTTAAGGCAAGTGATTTTTTTATCAAAAGAACCTAGGGAAAACAGTCTGTTTGTGGTAAAACTAGAGCAGGGTAGGCTTACTTCAGGGGGTTGGGACTAGATGACCTTTAAAGGTCCCTTCCAACCCAACAGATTCTATGATTCTGTGATGATTGTCTGATCCAAGAAAATGAAGGATTTTATTCCTTCATAAAATTTCAAATTAAGGCAATTGCTTGGCTGTAAGAAATGTATTAAGACATGAGAAGTTTCCTTTCCCCTTTTCTTGTGTATATGGGAAACCCCAGAGACAGCCACTTTTATTATCTGAGTAATTTCCTGGATCTGTCTGTGCACTGCAAACACAGAACAGCCTGGTTTGCGAGCAAGATGAGGAGCTAGATTGAATTGGAGGCTTATCATTTCCTGCCCTTCTGTGGTTTGCAAGCAGTCAGAAAAGGCATCCCCACCCCCCCAGCCCCGCAAGTTGTGAGGGCCCCAGAAAGTCCTTGCTGAGCACAGTACTAATCTTTGAGCAACTCAAAGCAAAACAACCCCCTTCTCTGACTGAATCTGGCACAAACATCAATCCTAGTGAAACGCTGCTATTCTGCCTGACCCCCCAAACCAGAAGGACAGCAGCTCTTGTAGCTGTTGCTTCATTGAGAGCAACCTGCGATGTTTCAGGCATGGAGCTGTGCTCCCTGCCACCTCCCAGCCTGGGCTCACCCTCTGCCATGGGGCAGACCTCTTGCTGCTGCCCTGCAGGCCCTAAACAAAGGGCTTACTAATGTTTTCTAAGGTCACAATTCTTCATCGCCGAAAACCGGCATGTTATTTACCCGACAACTGGTTCTTCACATTTCTAAATTTCTGATTGTATGAGGTTCAATAAGGCCAAGTGCCGGGTCCTGCACTTGGGTCACAACAACCCCAAGCAGCGCTACAGGCTCGGGGCGGAGTGGCTGGAAAGCTGCCTGGCAGAAAAGGACCTGGGGGTGTTGGTGGCCAGCCGGCTGGATATGAGCCAGCAGTGTGCCCAGGTGGGCAAGAAGGCCAACAGCATCCTGGCCTGTATCAGGAATAGTGTGGTGAGCCGGACTAGGGAAGGGATCATCCCCCTGTACTCAGTACCAGTCAGGGCCTTGAATACTGTGTCCGGTTTTGGGACCCTCACTACAAAAGACATTGAGGTGCTGGAGCAGGTCCAGAGAAGGACAATTAGGCTGGTGAGGGGTCTGGAGGACAAGTCTTATGAGGAGCGGCTGAGGGAACTGGGGTTGTTTAACCTGGAGAAAAGGTGGCTGAGGGGAGACCTCATCACCCTCTACAACTACCTGAAAGGACATTGTAAAGAGGTGGAAGTCATTCTCTTTTCACAAGTAACAAGAGACAGGATGAGAGGAAACAGTTGCTCATGTTGCTCCAAGGGAGGTTTAGATTGGATATTGGAAAAAACTTCTTCACTGAAAGTGTTATCAAACATTGGAACAGGCTGCCCAGGGAAGTGGTTGTGTCACCATCCTTAGAGGTGTTTGAAAGATGTGTAGACACGATGCTTAGGGACATGGTTTAGTGGTGGACTTGGCTGTGCTAGGTTGTGCTGGGATTGAGTGAGTTTAAAGATCCCTTCCAACCTAAACGATTCTATGATACTAAAGCGTGTTTCACATGAGCCAAAAGTAAAAACAAAACTCCTGGTACCTGACACTAATGCCTATAATGCATATATCCTTGTGCTTGGCAAACCATGGGCCTGGGCCAGAGGATCTGAAGGCGACACCAAAGCAGGGTTGGTCCCCTACACAAGTATCAGATGTCTGTGTGTGTGCAGGTGCACTCACATGCTACGTGCGAGCACTTTCCCAGTCGAGCATGTGTGCCTGTGTTAGAGCAGCTAACAATGCTTGTTCTTGGGACAAGACAGCTGACAGCATATTTTGGGAACAGATCACACAAGCTTGAATCCGATCAGAATCACTCATTTTTTTGCAGTGTTCATAATGGTATATGACAAACAAAAAGGTGAAGAGATACCTCAGGGAAAAAAAAGTGCAGCTTTAAAAGCCAGATATGGAGTGATTACCTGTAACTTGTGTCTATTTTGTAAGAGGCCTCTGCCAGTTCTGTGACAGTCATGAAGGTAGGGATTACTCTGCTTGCTTCCCACTTGGTCCATTCAAACAGTCCTGGTTCCACTCTGATTTTGACTTTTTGATCTAATTTAAGCCCTGCAAGAACAAGACGTGTTTATTAAGAGGACAAAGGCACACTCGAAGTGTTGCATTTGTGCTGTATATTCTACCTTGTTTGCTGTAATGTTTTCATTAATGAAAAAGAATTATTTATTGTCGAACAAAAGAAGATCATGTTGATTAAATGAAGCCAACATTGTATTCTTGTCTGACTAATGTTAAGGCACTACAAATTCTTACATTATTATTGTTATTTCTGAAGCTCTCTTGTGATCTGCAGGGTACAGGAGAGAATAGAACAAAAGACATGAGTAATGTTGCAACCTGAATAAATTTTAGACAGACCATCTTTATATAGTATTTTACTCAGTGGTCTTCAGTGGGACAATAAATTGTCTGACAGTGTTAGAAATAGAATTCTCTTGTTAAAACACACATTATTTTTTTGATTATTCTCAGTGGAGGTTACTGAGTGGCACTAGTTCCCAAAAGAAGCGCACTGATGTAAGTGTGGTAATGAACTGTGAACCTCTGATAAACCTGTTTGAGGGGAAAGGAGAGGAAAAAAGAAGAGTGGGAGATGGAGGGGGAGAAAGAGAAGGAAAGAGGTTCTGCAGTATAAAGGAATTAAAATAGTTTGGCTTGCAAAGGCAAATGCTTTCAAGAGAAAGCTGTCTTCCCTGGTCCACATACATATCCTTCAGAGCACTGGAAACATTTTCTTTTTGTCTCAGAATATTTTCCAGCAGTGATGATTTGATGAGCAGCTACTAACGTTGAATTCAACCTGATGTGAAATGCCTCTGTTTGATATAACATCAGACTCCATTTTAACTAGCAAGGACTAGGGTCAATGGGATCACACTCTCCAGACCTTACACATGGCAGCAGGTTTATTACTGCCTACATCACCAGCTAGACAAAACCACCTTGTTTTCCCTGCTTAAATATAACAATATATAAGCACAAATTTGTATATCTTCTTAATTGTTCATCTCAGAGGCTTCACAGAAGTTTGACAAAGATGTTTTCATTGTTGCCAAAACACCCGGCTGGTTTTGCTGCCTTACCCTGCAGTACGTGTTGAGCTGTCTGTACGCAGCGGAGCGCGGGCGAGGAGTACACGTAGCTGACTGTCACCTCCTGGTCCAGCAGAGCTTCCCCTGGATGGGAACAGCAAAGTGAGTTGCTCTTTTACAAATCATGACAGATGAGAAACTGCTACAAAATACTTCCTGCAAAAAACAGGTTGGAGCTTCTCAGTTTCGTTGACATGGGATAAATTGACAGTCCCTTTCTATTCAATTTTTTCACACTGTTGTCCGACTGAGCTCACTAAAAAGTTCATTCTAGTTGCAACAGCAGGTGTAAAACGAGGGTTGGAGAGATTATTATGGAAGATTCACTCCGAATCTGCAAACAGCAGTTAGGCATTTTTCTGTCTCCATATATCCGGATCATCAGAGACGGTCATTTGCACCAGACTTGCACTGTCACAGTCAGGCACAGAAACAACTTCATCTGGTGAGTGAATTGAGTCAGACTAACCCATACCACCCGCCCATCAGGCGTGAGGAGGTTACCACAGTCTGCTGACCATGAAGATGCTCCCTCTGGCCAGCCCCTTCACTCCTCACTGCCCAGTCAGTGACAACTGCATAAGACATAAGTCCTTTGAAGACAAGCAGCAGGGCACAGGCCGTGTTGCAGCTTCTTCCTTTTAACTTTCTTTGCCAGGAACTGGCAGAACGGGTCTCAAAGATGAGCAACCATCCCCGCTCGCTATTTTACTATTAAACAAGATCTTGCAGTGGTTGCCCATAGAAAAGTGTTATCACTATGAGAGCTGCTGGGAAGGTTTTCTACTGCAAAGCCAGAATGAGCTTTTCCAGATGATGAAAGCCTGCTTCCCTAACCCTTACATTTGCAGTAGGATATTATCCAGCTTACCTATAAGCTTTGACTGGAAAATACCACAGCAAGATAAAGGAGGATCGCATTCAAAGTGCTTCACGCTGTCTTTCCGCTTCGGCAGGGTGGAAGGGAAGTTCAGATCTGCTCTGTAGTATTTTCCTGAAACGAGGTGGGACATTTTGCCACAGCACAAGGGAGGCAGCAGCTGAATGCACAGGTGGCAATTAATTAAATGGCTTCATTTCTTCAGAACGGTTGGATGGTTGGTTATGAAAAGTCAGCCCAGAGTGACATCTCAACTGGCAAATGAAACAGGTCGGGGCCCATTCTCTGGCCAAAAGGGCAAATGGTGAAGCCGGGCATCTACCCAAGGAGCTAGTTTCCCTTCCCTCCACCTCGAACACCCACACTGTCTGTCCGCTGGGACTGACTACAGTCTGTGCTCTCCCCAGGGCTCGCCTGGAAACCATGTGGGTGAGGGGGAACTGCCATCAGCTGAGACCATGCCAAGGAGACAGCTAATAACTAAGCAGTTTTGGGAGATCATAGGGCAGTGCCTGAACTCAGAGGAGTCCAGGTTTATTTTAGTACTACAGACATAGTGTCTCTCTGATGAAAAAACCCTGGTGACTGCTATTACCTTAAAGAGATCATGTTTTAAGGTCACGACACTGGCTTGGGAAATCACCTGTCCTAACAAAACAGCACCTCTTCTGCAAGCTCTGAAGGAGCAAAATGGGGGAGGAGAGAGAGGACAGGCAATCATGAGAATTCAGCTTTGTGGGGCTCAAATGGAACAAAAATTCTCGGTATTCTTTTACTATCACCAAAATGACCAGATCACCAAAACCCCGTATCACTAATGAAGAAAAATAAAACCAATTACTCGATTCTGCAGACAGAAGGTGCCACCCTCATTATCTAGTGTGAATTTTGCACACTTAATATAGGAGATCTCCAGCATAACAAAGGAGATTTTTGGCATAAAGCTCTCCCTTCTGAGCCCACACCTTGTTGTCCTCCTTCCTCATGACATGTATTTCCCTTTTCTGGGTCAGTTTTCTTCACCTCAAAACACAGTTTTTTGAGAGAGAGGGCCAAGAAATTCAGCTTTAATTTAGGTCAGTGCTGACATCTCATTTCCACCATGGTTTGCTCTTGCTTTTCTTCCCCAGGTTTGACTAGTGACTTAGTGTTTTTGTCCCAGATCATCCAACACAAACACAAAGGACTTGAGGGCATTATGAAATACTGGTAACAAGTAGGTCAAAGCAGTGCTGTACCTGACTTGCAATGCTATTCACTCTTTTGTGTCAGTGTTTATATTTACATATAGGAGATGGAATGTCTTGTACCCATTACAATTAATTGATTTTGGTCCTGATTTGCTAAGATCCTTCCATTGTCTTACTCACCATCTGCAGTCAAGCACTGTTGAAGCCAAGATTTGCCAAAGACCTGATCAACTCTTTCCCCGTGGCGCATCACCAGCACACCTCTTCGCAGGGAGGCATTCTGAGACAGCTGTGTAAAGAGGGCTTCTCATTACAACATTATAGATAACCTGCATGAAAAGTCTGGATTCCTGGATGCTGCCCGATGGAAGAAGGAACCGCAGACCTGTCCCAGGAGGTTTATAGCAAGCACAGAGTGTGGGGAAAAAGGAGCTGCTATAATAGATGCCTATCTTTAGGACAATAGCAAGCCTAAATGTCTCTCCACTTAAGGCAAATGAAAGAGAGTCCTGACCTTCACGGGCTACAGATTAGATTTTAACTCTGTGTTTATAGTACTGAAAGTTAGTTCTGATAACAGATCTTTTAATGCCAGTGTGGAAAGGCATTAAAATTTTAATATATATCATATACTTGGCATAAAAAAAAGAGGGAAACTAGCTAAGATTTAGGTGGTAATGCTATTTTCTACACTAGGACTAACACCAAGCTCATCATTCTTTTCCTAACAAAAATACTGCTTCTACAATTTTCATAGCTGTGTGGCCAGGTCAACCCAGATCTCCTCTAGGGCCACTTTTTCACTCAGACTGCATGGAATAACAAAGAAGTTCTAAGTAGTTTGGGGTCAATATACAATGCATGTTAAATAAAGATGAGAAGATAAGGAGGAACAGGTCAAAGACTTTAAAACTTTTTCAACAGTAACCCACTGCAGCGCTACTGCTGCAGAACTGAGGTTAACTATGGGTATATTCAGCAGCAGAGAAAGGAACTCTTAAGAAGTGGCATGAGATTTACGTTCATGTATTCTGCTAAACACTATTGCATTTCTGCCATGAAACACAATTCAATCACCACAAGATCAGGGTTTAAAACTAAAGTTTTGTGGTCTTGCTCTTCTGCTTAGGAGGAACCCAGAGGCCGGGGAAACTCCTAGACTGCAGACGTGCACATCTGCAAAATATGTTCCTCAGGCCAAGCAGTGGCTGTGCCACAGATCTGAGCTAGATAAGAGAGGCCAAGAGCAACCAAGAGCCGGTAGAAGGATGTGTGACTTGTACAGAAGTTTCTGTCTTACAGTTCTACACACAGCACCCTGGGAGGCCCCAGGATGGAATTTCCCTCAAGATTCCCTCAAGTTTCTCTGACATTGACACAAATGAATTTGGGATTATTCCCCAGCATAGCAAGAAGAGAGACTGTGGTGCCAGCAAGCACAAAGGGGTTCCTACAGCGTGTCAGTGTTCCAGAAAGAACTGGCTTGTCATCCCTGACAGTCAGAGCCAATAAGGCAACGCAGGAGCAAATGTGCAGAAGCTAAAAAACCAGATTCCTTATTTGTTTTACTCTTCCTACCAGAAGACCAGTGGAAAACCTAGGAAAAAAACCTGATACATGTTGACTTTGAAACTGAGACAAAAATGTAATCCCGTCAGTGCTGCTAACCTTTCCAGCTAGCTGTTCTCTTGCTGAAGTTCCATGTGGTTATTTGCATTAGCTATGTATCTAAAAATACAAGAGAAACTGAAACATTTACACGTGTTTAGATCTGGGACCACAAAAACCACCAAGGTGACATCCATGGAATCTGGACATAAAAGTAACAATGAACAAAGAGCCTAATTCTGCTCTAGTTACTCTGCTATGAACCTATATGGAAGCTGTGCCTCTATCTCACTTGTCGGACTTGTCGCCATACCTCTGCACAGCTTGCCCAGTAAGGCTGTGCACTAAGAAACCTGGGCAGAGTGCTCATATGTTGTGCTATTATGACAGGAACAAAAAGAGTTCTATGAACTCTTGAAGGCAAGAGTAATGTACATCATATAAGTTACAAAATATTTATGAGATATTTTACCATACAGCATCAGCATATGAGTGTGTGCATATATATAACGCATTACAACTTAACATGAAAATGTAGAACAGAAAAAGGAAGATACTATTAAATTAACTATTTAAAGATAGTTAAGATACTATTAAATNTTAAACATTGGAACAGGCTGCCCAGGGAGGTGGTGGATTCACCATCCCTGGAGGTGTTTAAGAAAAGGGTAGATGTGGTACTTAGGGACATGGTTTAGAAGGGGTTTTTGTCAGGGTAGGTTAATGGTTGGACTTGATAATCTTAAAGGTCCCTTCCAACCTCAGTGATTCTATGATTCTAACTAAATGCTTTTAATTAATAGTATATCTGTACAAGCACATGATGAAGATAAGAAAAGGAAAAAAACAATTACCTGAAGAGAGAGTACATTGGTTACACTCCTTGACATACTAGGATTATAGACTGCTCCATTCATCTTTACATTAGGTTCATTTTCAGTTTGAGTGAATAATCTCGAAGCTGTTACAAAAACATATTCCCTGTAGAAAAAGCATAAAAAACACACACACACACACAAAATATGGGTGCATGCACAAATAGAAGGGTTTTTTAAATCATGATTTTGTCTACAGACACGTGTAAGTCAGGATTCATGTTCCATTAAAAATTTTTTGCACATTTACAATCTGCTTCATCACTTTGTTCTTGATTTAGAATCTGCCCATTAAAAATGAGGCTAAAATAATATGAACTGAAGGTACATATTGGGTGTAACCCTGCTTAAGGGCGAGCTTCAAACAGGAACTACTACCTGGTTCCCTTCTCTCTGTCTCTGAAGACTCAGCAAGAAGTGCACCTACACCTCCCTGCTTAGAAAAATCATCTCTAATCTACAAGTATCATCAGCTGTGCTGTCATCTGCAGAACAAAGTGCAGGAAGCCAGACAGATGCCTGCTGATACAGGGTAAATCAACAAGATGAGGGTGGGCTTAAGGTGGTGGAGTAACCTTTGTGTGGTTTCATTTAAAGTTAACTCTGCAAGCTCTTGAAATGAGAAAAAAGAAGACAGCAGTGAGCCAGGCGGAAGGCTCAGCCTGCCCAGCAAAACATAGTCTTTTAAAATTTATTAGGATGTTCAGGTTGTTCAAGAGCAAACAGAGGTCATCCCTTGAGCAGCTGAACTAATGAACTCTGGGTGTCTGTGGGTGTGTGTCCTATGTCTTTTTCTTCCAGAAGTCTCAGCATCCCACCCAGGGCCCCACGACTACTCTCTCCTCTGCTCAGGCCACCTCCAGCTCCCACCTGGTAGCCCACAGCTCACAGTGAGAAGGAAAGCTGCCACAGCTCCCCAGCAGGAAAAGTGGCTGACATTAAGCAACACCCACAAAATCCCAACTTACCTGTGCTTAACCCACGTGTCTGACTCGTTGGCCCTCTCAGTGTAGTTTTCAGGAAGAAAACCCCTGCAGCCAGTCTGATGCGAGGTCCCGATCACCCAGCCTTCACTCACGTCGGACTGCTGCGTCGGGTCAACGTAGACCAAATCCCCGGCACTGATCATGAGTTCATCGATATTCTGGGGCTTGTACTGGAAGAGGGCCCTCAGCGTCTGAGGAGAACATGCCGCAGGGTCAGGCTGATGGCCAGAGTCTGCTGCTGCTCGTGCCACAAGCAGTTCAGGGGATGCTTGCTCAGCTCTCTACTGGACACAGTGACCAGTAGTATTTTCCACTCCGCAATGTGCTCTTTAATGGTACTTCGGCAGAGAAAAACGAAGACACTACCACAATTGCAGTATGTGTAAAAATAGGCATTTGGTTGTCATAAAAACACATTTTTTCCTGTAAGCAGTACAGACTTATTTGAAAGCAGACATAGCAAAAGTGTTACCAGCTATTTTTGTGATTACTTGCAACTCCCCTGAGTGCGACCAAAATCCAACATGAGATTTGTGACAAAGCGATATATTCATCTGACCAAAAAATTTTGATCATCCCATAATTTAAATCTGGAAATGAGAACTGAAAAAGTGTTGACTGGTTTTAACCAGGAGTCTGTTGAGCAGAAAATCATCATCAAGAACTGTGCCCTTCTCCCTGATATTTAATCTGTGCAGTTTTCATCATGGCTAGAACAGTCAAGAAAACTAATGTTGCTGAATGTAATTTTACTGCAAAGCTTTGATCTGACGAATTCTAACAAATATTCAAACATCATCATTTTCTGTTGCTCATATTTTCTCATGCCATGGTAAGATTAGGGGTTTTTGCTGGAGTTTGGAATTAGACCTTGCTGACATGAAGGTCAAGCAGGCAACCATAAAGGTGTCTTCTACTGAGTCATGAGTACATTTTTTCAACCCAAAGAGGTACTTGAAACAACCATGTTTTTTGAAACACTGTACTGTGCATTCACTGCTTTTCTTAATAAAAACAAATAAAAAGGCAAGATAACTGTAGCAAAGAGTCTGACCATGGGCTCAGGAAATTAAGTAAGTCTGATGACAGTACCTGGTAATGGACAAAACGCATGTCCCGTGAGTAGAGAGCTGCTACCCACTGGCAGGTCTCCCCTGGGTTAATACATTTGGCCAGTTGTTCCAAAGTCTTCTGATGATGAGGATAAAACTTGTGAGCCAAGGTTAGGTGGAGCTGCTTTAGGCAGGGCTTCACATGGCAATCTAGGAATAAAACAATCACGTCACAACATAGAAGTGAAGATCATTTAAAGCTCCTCTTCTTGTCTTGTCCTACATACATTTCATGATACAGGAAATACCGTAGTCATTAGTAGTAGAGTAGATCATAGTTTTGCTGAGTAACTGTTTTGCAGAATGTCATGGTTTTAATCATGCCAAAATAACTCACAAATCTGGACTGGATTTGCTCCCTCGCTTCAGCTGGGAGAAAAAAAAAATTAAAACGGTTTGAATTCCTCTGTCAGTCTGAGATGTTTTGAACTCATTTCTCCCAGATGAAGCTATTCTGGAGCTATATGCCTTCAGTCGCCACTGGTGATGCAGTTTCTCTTGGATGTCACTGGAGGGGGGATTAGGACCTATTTCTCAGGGATGCAGTTGGGTCTCTAGGCTGGGCTATAGCAGCATGGAGATGGGGGTCTGGGATATCATGATCTTGGATATCCCAATCAATGGCCTATCAAGTCACACAAACAACCATTTCAGATTCTAGACAAAAGCACTGAGTCTTCAAAGTCTAAAACACGCTCCCCTAGCCATGTTACTTTCAAATCTGTAGAAGGAAAGAGTGTTTGCTGGCATAAAACATGAGCTAAGCTTCCCTGGAGACACAGGAGATGCTTTCAAGTACCATACCTAAGCATCTGTGCAACAACCCACCCGCTTTCCTTCTGATGTTGGTCCTACCTGCCAGGGTGGAAGCCTCTGACGAGAATGCCAGAGCAAAATCTTTGAGGATATTTGCATGGCTGTCACCAACAAAAAAGCCAAGGTAGCTGGTGGATGAATGTAGTGATAGGGAAATGAATGGTGGAAAACTCTGAGAAAAGCTGTCACCGACTCGCTTTAAGGTGTCGTACAATAATTCCACTTTCTGGTCTTCGCACTGAAAGGAAACAGAAGAAGAGCAGGCTTTACCCACTGGCTCAGCAGCCACTATTGTAGCCTGTGTCACACAGTAATACCAGAAAACAGTGCGGGCATTAGACTTCCTGAGAATGACAACAAACCTACGAACTTGCCTGAAATTCCTGGTATTAAAATCAGTAATATTGGGCAATTTGATCACCATGGTATCCTGGTGCCATAATAGGAGATGGAGCCTTCTACCTGGAGGTGTACTTAGATTGTGCAGGTAAAGAACCAGAAGTTTTGCCATCTGACAGGTGTACAGTAAACTGTCTGAAATGAGGCGGGGACCTGTGATTTCCCTCTTCAATTCTAAGAATTTGCACCATTGTTATCACACAGCTGAAATAGCTCTTGCTAAAACTTCAAGATCTCAGATGCTGAACGACATACTTAGCAAAATTCATGAGGCATCTTTGTCATTATGATCCTTAATGCCCTAATGACAGAAAATTAAGGGATTGTACAGAGCCATGCTTCCACAAAAATTGTCAATTAAGCGATTTAAACAGTGAAGAGACAAAGATGAAATTTGTGTGGTCCAGCCAAAGACAGAAACATTAATGATGCTCCGTTTCTGTGCTGCTTTGTTCTCCTGCACAGAACTATTAGCTCCGTTTAGCCCTTACACTGAGTGAAGCTGCTGAAGGAGAAGAGCAGAAGAGAAGAAAGGAGCTTAGACGGTCTTTTTCTCTTGAGCATTTCTTAAGCCACCAATGCACCGCCTGGTGAGGCTCAGGCGCGGTGAGGAGAGATGCTCTGAGGAGCACTGGGCAAATTGGGCTGTGGGGGGACAAGGGAGGGTGGGATGCTACACCAAGCCAAGTTCTGTGCAGCAGGGTCCTCTGGGGTCAACAAGTCCAGGAGCTGCAAAAGACATGGGGAGTCAGGAAACAGGAGAGGGCTGGGTCAGGAGAAAGAGGTGGGAGCCAGGTCAGCGAGTCTCACTTTCTGCCCAGGTCAGCTCTTTCTGACAGCCGAGGAGCAGAGAATAGCACCGGAAGGTGCATTTATCCCTAGGAATATGCTACCTGACACAGGGCTGAGGTGCATGAGGTGAGGGCTGCAATTCAGTCATCTCTTCCAGGGACAGGCCTTTAAACTTGACACCTTTCAACAGCATGGCATTCGTTATTAATTGATGATTTTTGTTCTGTGTACTTGTGATTAAAAGCCACAGGGTACCCTGCTATTCAATATTTTGCAACAAAATACTCTTATTTTCACTGTCTATCCTTAGCAGCATGGTTTAGCGTGAAAGTATGATTGATTAACATAACCATGTTGTCCAGCTGCTCTAGGCTGTGTCTGTTTCAGCACACCTCGGCTGCTGCTTCTGTTCTTGTGCAGCACCATCAGTATGCAAAAACTGGGTATCAGTTGGCTCCAGAGTTTTTCTAGACCTTTGTTGGTCTTTGCTGGTACTGGCACGTTCCTGCGTGCAGGAGAAGCAGCTCTGCTGGGGAGTTCTCTAGAGGGTTACCCATCATTCAGAAGGCCAGCTAGGAGGACAGTAACAACTCCAGAACCAGAAAACAGCCCACGGAGTCACACTCAGGAGCCTAACTTCCATGTTAAATTATTGACAAAGTGACTCGATTGCACTGTTGGACTCCAGCCCAGCTCCCCTTGCTCTTTCCATCCCTGTGCATTCTGCCCCTCCCTTTTTCACAACGTCCAAGCTTCAATAGAAAGACTAAAGACTGGGACATACCACCGTAGCAGTGACCTTCTGGCTGCAGCTCACTTGGGGAGGCAGAGGTTTCCCTGAGATTCCCATAGGCATAATACCAAAGTTGTCTACATCCTATGATAACGCTGTCAGCGTTGCACAGTTGGCTGAAGGCAGCCACTGCTGCCTGGGGCAGGAAAGTTTCACATCCTAGACCGATGCAGCAATGGGCCTTGTCTCTCTTGCCTGATGATAGCTGCAGGTGGGGAGCAGTACTCCCCCGTGGTAGGTCCATGTGCAGCCTGGTCTGCACAGGGTTGCTCTAGATGGATGTCAGACACGTATTGCTCAGCTACCCTGAAGCATCCCACTGGCCCCAGCATGCAATTTTTAGTGATGAGAAAGCCTAAGGTGGGTAGCTAAAGCAGGTGGTGGGAAGAAAGCTCTGGGTGCCTATGCAGGAGCTGAATATTCAAATATTAAGCAAACATGCCTGGATCTAGATCATGCTAGTTTGATCACCAAGGAGAAGCTCTGTTGTAAGACAACTGCAGGTGGTCCACTTTCATCAGTAGCTGATATTTGACCCTTGCAAATCTTTTATGCCTTACTGTGAAGAAGTCGCAGAGAGTGATGTGTGGAAAAATCTCGTGGGCTCTGTTTTTCCCGCACTGGCGCTTGCTCTCCTTCCAAAACACTTGCAGGTGGTTATGCAAATGGCCGGTGGGACACAAGTAAAGAGCATACTCCTGAGGGATTGGGTCATCCAGAGAGGGATCATCGCAGTGGGAGTGCAACCTGAAATCAAGAGCGTGTCACAGAGAGTAGGTATATGCACCACTTACTCTTGTTTCCTGTGGTTGAAGGCATCCATAGTAGAGACCAGAAAAAGGAAATACAAGGTTGTTATTTTCTTACAAATGAAAAGCTAGAATAAAAGCTCCTTTCAAATTTTCATTATGACATACTAACTAATGGAGAATGGATTTTTCTTCTGCTTATTTTTTGTGTACGTTACATTTTAATATGTGCCTTCACTTCTTTCAATATCTGAAAATGGAAGACAACAAAAAAGATTTTTAGGGGTTTTGGGGTTGTTTTTCCCTCTTTTTCATGACAGGACACAGAGGCCTGGAGGAGGAAAAAGAAGCAATGATAGAAAATGTTGAAGAATGCCAAAATGAAAAATAACTGAAGATTAACAAGAAACCAAAAAGAGCTATGATTTTTATTCAGCCCTAGTAAAAGCAAGCAAGACGAGTCAGAAAATGCACAAAATAAGATCAGAAATGCATATCCCACATGATGGTATCCTCCACTCTGCTCTTCACATGCTGTATATTTGGCTTCACAGCTGTTGGATTGGGAATGATTGTTGGAAAGCATGGTGGCATCCCTGACAAAAAAATTATTTGGAAAGAGTCTGCCATTCTCAAATGTCTCCTCTGGCTTTTCAGCAAAAAAAGAAAAAAAAAAGAAAAAAATCAAATAAAGCCAAAAAAAAAAAGGCACAACAAACCCCTGAAGAGAATGCAAGGAAGGACTGTGTTTGATCTGAGAGTGAATTAAAGCAAAAAAATCAATTACCAGCATACGAATACTCTGTGGCAGTCTTGGTAAAGAGGAAAAAACTTTGTAGAGGTCAAGACCAATAAGTGATTTTGACTCTAATGATACCTCCCTCTGACCATCAGCCTTTCAGCTTATTTTAGAATAACCCTCTCTCAAGGGAAGATGGGCTCTTTGACTTCAGCCATTGCCATTTCACCCCATGTTGTTGTTGCATGCATTTGTAAGTGCAACCATGGGTTTACAGATATTTTCCCAGTTCCCTTCCTCTTTTCCATAGGGATAGAGAGCCTGAGTTCCCACTTTGGGCCCTGTGCCCATTGCCCATGGGTGCCCACCACAAGGTGTGAGCGCTGTGCCACGGCAGGGAGGACATTTACCCCATGGGAGTGCCTTTCTGGACATGTCCTGGTGCATTACCACAATCCTGGCTCAGAGCCCGGGAAGCCCTTGCAGAGGCAGTGAGCAAACCTCAGTGGCCAGAGCCATAAGTAATCAGAAGGTTTAAAACTGACGAGCAGTGTCTGCCCAGAGCAGCCTGTCCCATGAACTGACTGACGTCACTGCGGTGAAAGCAGCTGCTTTTACCCAAGACTGTCTTTGCCTCCCCATCTTTTTTAAGTTACCCTAGACCTTCTGCAAATAACCAGTACAAATACAATAATTTCGTTCTGCATATAAACTAACATAAAAAAACCCCCAAAACCTCAGATGTAGGGGTTTTATGGTAGCTAACTTAAAATTCAGTGACAGAATCAGCACATGAAGGAGGATTTTTAGCTAGGCTTAATGCGAAAGCACTCTTTAGAAATTACAGGCACTTACCATTTTGCAGCATCTTCTATTGTCTTTTGTCCAGTAGCAGCCAAGGCTTTTTGCCTAGAAAAAACCAAAATGGATTAATCGGAATAACAGAAATGAAACTCCTAGAAAGTAAAGAATGGACACGCTGTGATCACCAAGTCTATTTTCTAGCAGAGATGGGAACTTTAACAACTAGATTATTCCTGGTGAATATTAACGTTCTTGAAGCCCTACACTGCAAGGCTTTAATTCCTTGAATTGGTAACCTGTCCTCCCCACAGGGTGTCCTCCTTTTCCTAAGCAGCCTTACGGCCTATATGGATTTCCTTGGGGTTGAGTAAACCATCCATCCACGCACTGAAAGAGCATAGGTTCATAGGATACTGTTCTGCTTCAAGATGCCAGGCCCAAGTCTATACATATAACCAAAGAAAAACATGCTCTTATTGGGGTTTGAAAATCTGTATTGAAGAACTCTCACAGGCCAGCAGAGAGCCAGATCTAAGCCACCATTTCAGTCCAAGATGAGGGACAATATCTCACGTTTCTTTCTGTTAATACAATTGACATTCACTGGGATCGGATTTGATTCACAATTCCTTGTCTCACTAGAGCTTTCAAAATGCCAACTATCTGCTTCACATCAACAAGTCTTTGTGACTAAATGATAGGCGAAGGATTTGAGTATTGAAATAGCACCTGTACCTATGAACCCCATTTCCAGCCCTGTAACTCACCTACAAACTTCTCAGAAGAGACATGGAGGGGAGGCAGAGACAATGGACATGGAGGAAAATGTGCTAAATTGCTTTACATCTGCTCATCTCTTTCCTTCTATCTCGAGGCCTCCCTTTCTGTACACTGGCTCTTGAGGGCATTGATTTGTTTAGTCTACCCATATTTTTATCCTCCATTCATCCCTGTGACACCTGAGCAAGCACCAGCAGTGCAACGACTGCATGAAACAGCAGGACTCAGGCTCGTCCTGGGTGATTCCTCCTAGCCTTCTGTCTTCTCTCTAGTGCAAAAACTAGAATCATAGAATCATAGAATCACAGGGTTGGAAGGGACCTCGAAAGATCATCTAGTCCAACCCCCCTGCCAGAGCAGGGTCACCTAGAGCACATCACCCAGGAACGCGTCCAGGCGGGTTTTGAATGTCTCCAGTGAAGGAGACTCCACAACCTCTCTGGGCAGCCTGTTCCAGTGCTCTGTCACTCTCACAGTAAAAAAATTCTTCCTGAAAGAATACATATGAGCTTATTAAAAACATTGAAATGTACTTGTGTGTTTGTGCAACCATGCCTGGTTCAACATGGTGGGGGGCTCAACATGGATGAGGGTTAACATGTATCTTTCCACTCAAGCTTTACCTTCTACTTGTCTTCTCCATAAAGTAAATTAACTACCATGGCCAATTCAAAGCAAAACCATGAGCTAGCTGGTCTAAAACTAGCCGGTGTCCTCTGCGGCTGGATAGTCCTGCACATTTTCTTTCTTACCCTCTGTTGACTCCCCTTTCTCCGCCACATCAAGCACAAACAACCTGTGTTTTTGCCGTTCTCCCCACACAGCCCTTCCTGCTGTATCCTGTTGAAATGTCAGTGTCTGCCACTGCTCAGCCAATGATGTTGGACTTTGTCAACCACTTGTTACACCTCAAAGAGAGTGTTTTGCCTCTTCATGCCCTGCTGAAGGAAAAAAGCTGAGAAAAGCTCTGTGCAAACAGCCCTGAAGCCAAATGGAGCTTGACTTCAGCTTTTCTTTACCATAGGGCCTGCACAATCATGAATGTAGTAAGGCAAGTGAGACCTGAGACCATGGACTGTTATGCTGCTCAGTACTATTTCCTTGCTCCCTTGTCCTCCTCTCTGTGCCTCTTCCCACCTTTTGTCCCAGCATATATATTGGCTTCGGGATGCTTTCTGGCAGGGTTCATAGAGCCCTTAGCATCCGGAGAGCATTAGGCTGTGACTAGACATCCTCTGCTACCAAGATGAGAGGTGAAGACTGAAAGATAATACATAGAATAAATTCTGTGTGTACTAAATTCTCTGAGATAGAGAGTAGGAATAAACCATTGAAAATCTGTATTAAATATACTGTCGTTACAGCGTGAATAAACGGCCTCTTCCCTAAAGCAGAAAACTGCTGATACAGGTCCGTTCTGCTGAAGAACAAGGAGAGGCCCATTCTGTGTGTCTGAAGATCAGCTTGATCCTCATATATTTTGTTTTTGTTCTTTGCATAAACGTTGCTTTGGCATTTGGCAGGCTTCGTTCTGCATTATGTAGGACTTTGTAATATTTCCACCCAGCCTTGTTTTTCTTAGGCCAGGACATCTCAAAAGAACAACTTTTCAGTACTTTCATTTATGGTTCAATCCAGGAACTACAGAGATAGCTAAAAGGTTTTAGAAAAAACACAATGAAAACTTTGAAAGTCTTAAAGTCAATAAAAGCAAATACATTAAAAAATAAAGTGCTTTTGGACATTCTGTCGTTTTATGTCAATTTGCATAGTACTTCTGCCACTGCCTCCTGATTTTGACCTGGGAAGCAGAAAGCCAACTCAGTAACAGCAGAAAGTGTTTTGAAGGGGATTTGAGGAACATCACATACAGGATTAAAAATTCAAAAATTAGCCATTACTTTGTGTGTCCAAACTTAGAGCATTATTAGAGAAATGATGCACCAGGTTGTCAGCTGCACAGCTAAAATTCCACTGGGTATAACTGGGAACAAAGGATCCACAGTTTCCTTTCAAGCTGTGCCCGTTGTGTCTGGAGTTGCACCACTGAACAGAGATGTTCCTAGAAAAGGCACACAGCACTTACCCAAGGAGCTTTTTCAACTTGCTTAGTTTTCAATGAAGAGTCAAAATGCAAACATATTACTCTCTTTTTAAAAATATTTTTATGAGTTTTTTGACGTTTAAATAAGATTCATTTTTTTAACATTTTGAACTGAAGTGTCCATACTTGCCCTTTCAGAAGTTTGAAAATCCTCCCCAAAACTTCCCTTTCTGACCAGAGCAATGTTTGGGGGAGGAGTGACAGCAATTTTTCTTTTTTATTAACTTGATTGGAAATGCTGCCACCAGTTAACTCCTCATCCACTGGGTTTGCCAAGAGTAGTGTTTGGTTCATCACTATTATATTTTGCAGCTAGGATATTCTTTTGGAACAGGATCCAGATTCAAGACAGGAAGAAAAAGTGACAAGCTTATGTGGCTTCTTGTTAAGGAAAGCTTATTCTTTTAAAACTGTTGCCAGTGACAAAATCCTGTGAGAGAACTTTGCCAGGCCTGAAAAAAACTTTGGATAGAACTTACATCCACATTTAACTCCTGTATAATAACAGTGATAAGCAGAAAAAATGAAAGAGAATATATCCCAAGAGCAAACCTTGGACATCAACTTCATAACTCGTTGTGAAGCCTCTCAACCTGAAGACATGGAAGGGCGTGTGTCTTCAGATATACATAGCATTTATAAAAATGGATGCAGAGTGGCTTGTTTTTGCAATATTTGCAATACACACTGTTCTGCAAGAAATTCAAAGCAAGACAGGTCTGATCCCTGTATAGAGACATCACTCCCAGGAAGCAGCAGCCTCTCTTGATGAATAAAGTTGCCTGCTTTCAAGATCTTATGAGAAATACCTCCTATATCTTAAGATAGCTCTTCCTGCGCAAAGGCAGCCGAAGATATTACTTACGCGATATGAGCCGGGAATCCTTTGGCGAGGAGAGACTCGAGAAGTGCAGAGGTGCTTTTGCTCCTGCGCTTGTTGGACACCTTTGCGTACAGCTGTGTCTCGGCCACTGCCATCTCCTTCACTCTTCCCCTGACTGTGCACTGACTGCTGACAGAAATTGGGAGGTGAGAAGAGGGTGCGAGGGAGGGAGGGAGTAAGAAAATGAGAGAGAGAGAAAAAGAGGCAGCTAAAATAAAAAAAAAAAA
>VXBO01007506.1:47794-161857 GCA_013400135.1 Rhinoptilus africanus | reverse complement strand
AAAAAAGAGAAGAAGACAAACCTCAAACCTCTTGCAATCTTTTCCGACAAAAGCTGGCATCCTGTTTTCTTAGCATCTGCATCTCCGAGTTTTTTGTTTTAGGGTGCCTATAAAAGCAAAAACTATCTGCAGGTTTTTCCCATCTTCCCCAGCAGAACAAGACTAGCAGTCCAACACCCCAAAGAGGGTGGACCTGCTGAAGGGTGTAAGACTGGGTCTCTTTAGCTCTTCATTTTAAATTGTCTTCTGAAAGCCAAGAAATCCACCTGAGCTGCTACTGCAGCATGGGGAAGGTAAGCAGAGATGTCCCGCAGCATGTAAGACATTAGTATGTAGGCTGAATTCTTTCATTTTGGGTTTAGTTTTCATGTCCTTCTGTCCCTATCATACATGGCTCCTGCTTTGGTCTTCTCAGCCAAAGGCAATGAGCCAGTCAACTGTGCAAGGTCAAACTCAATGTCCCGTCTAGACATTGTGCCCTGAGGATGCGTTTGGGGCAGCTCAGTGTGGCAGCAGGCACAAGCCTGTCCATCCTGGTGGTGCTGGTCCCACCATGGGAGCCTTTGCAGAGCTGTGCTGGCTGGTCCCCAGGATTACCAGCATGGCTGCAGGTGAAATGGTTGGAGACAACTTTCCCTGGCCTAGGCTGTCCTCATCGAAAGTGACACCGCTCCCTGGGGAGGATTGAGAGGGTCACCTGAGATGCTGGTGTCCTGAAACGAGCCCTCACTTTCTCCGCCTTGGCTGAAGCCAAAGTGGGAGCCAGTTTTGGCTGCCTCTCCCATCACCTATCACTGAAGCCCGGTGGGGAGAACATCAGAGCACTGTGAGCAACTCAAGATGTGCAAATTTCTTTATACATCCTCATTTACTTTCTTTTTTTCTTTTTCTTTTTTTTCTTTTAATGCCCTCCTGCGTTTCCCATTTCCAAGGAAGCCTGATGAAAAAGTGTCATAAGAGATGAGGAAGAACTTTCGATGCCATGGCCTACATGTGAAAGGTTAATAGGGATGTGACCTGGCGTTCTGTCCCTTGGAAGCGCCGGTTTCCACCGTGCACAGCAAAGGGACTAAACAGCTTCCCTGACTGCAGCCACATTCCAGGGCGATGGGTTTTGTCACAGAAAAAATTTATTTCTCCCCTGACCTCTCAGAAGCCTTGTTTCACTTATTCTGCCATGGCTTTTTGCTTCATCTCTCTTCTTCCCTCCTCACTCTCAGTTGTTATGTTTCTTCTTAGTAGTAAAGAACAACCCAAATTATTGCTATTCTTGAGCATTTTATGAAGCTAAGCACACATTTTCATTTTCTAAATCCCAGAGTTCAAATGAGTTGATACTTCAGAAATATATGATATTGCTTGCAAAGTACTTCCAAAAAATTGTACACTATTTAATTATAATAAGAGTTTTCCATAACTAAAGCATGGGTCTTTTTGAAAAGCCCTCTTTAAGCGTGCTCTTCACTGCAAGCACACACCACAGGGCAAACCGAGCGAAGGAAGAGCACGGTGAGCCTACGGGCCTTGTGTGCTGAAGAGATGAAGCATCTGGGGCTTCTGCCTTCTGCCGCCCACAGCCAGTGGCAGATTCTCTTCTCCGCTGCATGACTTTTAGTAAAAGATGAGCAAGCGCTCATGGTGCTCTGTTGGTGGTGCTCCTTTGCTGAGGAGTTACAGAAAGGTTTGCAAATACGACAATATTACCTGACTCTCTTAGGCTAATTAAAAAAGCCTCCTGAATTTTTATCTTCCCCTTTCTGTAGCCGTGCCACCCGGGGCTACCCGATACCCCTCGCCAGCTTGAATTACACGGGCTGCTGCCATAATGCCGTATGCAGCAGATGACTGATCGGGCAGCCACAGGCAGCTCAGTGGAAACCTTTCCAGAGCAGACTGGCTTAGCAACCTCAGAATTTCCTTGTGGTTTCTTTTGATAATGAAGAAAGAAAACAGTTTTTCTTTTAACTATGACTTCTCAGGAAGAGGTGAGTGAAGCTTTGGGAGCATGTGGTATCCTCTAAATAACCGACATATTGGTGTTTAGCTTTCGTGTAATATACTTCACAATGATGTTTTGCTTCCTGATGGACAACTTACACACCAGTTAGAAGCCTTTTTTTTTTAATATTTAAAAATCATGCACAGCAAGCTGTCCTTTCCTCTGCCTTAAAGCTAGCAGATTCTATGTAAAATTTAATTTATGTTCATTGAAATGTACACGAAATTTTATTAAATGAAAGAGACCTAATTGCAGTTGTTTGCTGAAAGGTGAAAAGATATTCCAGGTGACTAAAAGATATAGTGTCACAGACAGAACATGTATTCTTTGCCTAAAATGTGTCATTGTAAGCATTTTCTGGGAGTCACTCTGCAAACACTTACACTGCTTTTACCGCTTATCAGCTCCACTGTCTTTAACAAGTCTGGACCTATTTCACACCAGTGTGGATTTGAAAATCTGGTTCCTTCTGCCAGTGACAGTAGAGCCAGAGTCAGAAATTAACATTTCAAAGCTCTTTATCCTGAATTCTAGTGTATCCCATTTTCCTCGTTCTTCATTGTGTAGAAAGTAATTAAAGGTTTTCTGGATTAAAATTCAGCTGGCCGGTGCATGAGGATCCTGTCAGGTGCTGTGCAGGTGTCATATGCTTTTTAGTCTTTCTCTAGTTTCCAGTTGCAATTAAAGAGCAGGGATGGATTCACACTCCTAGTGTAAGTCATTACAAGCTTTGGTTCTTAGACAAGCTTGAACAAAGTTTAACTTCAGTAGTTTGCTGGATAATTAATTATAAGAGCTCCTCTCATGAACATGAAGTAGACAACATTTCACAAGGTGGTTTCTTTTGGGCAAAACCACATTCTTGAGAGTGTCTCGGTCGATTCACATTGCATCTGTATTGCATTCCCAAAAAAATGGAATAAAAATTATAAGTATGAAGCAAAACTACACGTCCCTTCATGTCATGAGAAGGGTGTCAGATTTTTTTGAGTTGGTAGAAACTATTTGCTTAAATATTATGTTCCCCTCCCCTCCCATGTTGAGCCAGGTACAAGAGGCAAATCCCACTACTGGAAGTCTTGAAATCATCTCTATTACAGAAGATGAACCACCAGTATCCGAAGTTCAGTTTTCCTTCAAAAGATTTTTCTTCATACCACAAGCAAAAGTGGACCCCAGTGCAGATGGATCTGGTAGGGATACTGCACAGCTTTTTGACCTTTGTGATCTAAATGGCTAATGTAAGTCCTTAACCTTGCAAAACTATGCTTGCCCACTCAGTCAGAGAAAGCAATCACTTAGAGAAAGAAGAAATGCAACCTCACTCTCCCGGCCGTGAGGTTTACCAGCGTATTAACAGGTGACGACATCTTGTGTCAACTTGTGTATGAAAGCATTTTTCACAGCCAGATTATTCACACACTTCAGCCACATAGCATACATTTGCCCACGCTTTTCAGACACGTCTTTGAAGGGCTTATTTGAAATTTTATCAACCTGGAAATTGGTCCATTAAAAAACTGCATATACAATACAGCAGCCTTGGAGGAATAGCATGCATGCCTGCCACTTCCCATAAGTTTTATGGCAAAAATACCCATTAACTTCAACAGAGGCAGGCTGAGCATCAAGGATGAAGCTAGAGTAATTTAATTTTCTAGTCCATTAGCTACTTGAGCTGTGTAAGATTTTTGGCATACCAGACACCTCCATTGCCAAAACTAGTTACTCAGCTGCTGCTGAAAGTGTCTGTGCAGGCTGGGATTTGCTTGTGAGCCTGTAAGCACTGGGAGACACTCCTCATCCTTGACTGATTGTAAATTCCTGCCAATCTTAAATTCAAAGCTTGAAGACAGGGAGTGAAAAGCTGCATGAATTAAAATTGAAGACAAGGTTCTGCTGGTTCCTGTGTGTACCCGTGACCGAGCTGTGTATGCTATTTTCCCATAGTTTGCCCTTAGAATATCATTTCACACAAGTGACCCATTTCGGTGGAACCTGTTGTTGTCTTCCAGAATGAAAATACCACTGAGTTGAGGTCAGCTATTGAGGTTTTTGGTGAGTGGGACAGGTCCAGCTCATGAAATGTATTCAGCAGTTACTACAGATGTATACTTTAACTTTAGATGCATTTTTTTCCTTAATAACTCAAAACTCAGCCTTGAGCCATTTCTTGGTTTGGTCCTTGTCTTCATAGCAAAACTGGCTAGATCCCTTTTCCCCATATTTTTGAAGCTATCTTCTAATTTGGGGAGGGGTGTGTGTCTTGTTTTTTTTACAAATTTAGCTTTCTGTTATTTTCAGTTAACCTTGCTTCCAAATCCAAAAGGACCAGTAACTTTCCTGCTTTTTCTCTTGAATACCTGTTTGCTAGCTAATCCTGTCTTCTTTCCAGTACCCTCACTCCTGCTCAAATCTTTAGTTTCCTCTCGTTTCCATGTCTCTGTTACCCTGGCTCTGCAGGAATGCATTGCGCATGGGACTTGGTCGCCAGTGCATGAGGGGGAGCTATGTGGCCACCAGCCTCATGCCAGGACTTTCGTAGTCCCAGACACTGCTCGGATCAGCCTGCAGCTGGAGCTACAGCTGGAGGGAGCACCGGGACCATGGGCTTGGTACCAACAAGAGCCAGGAGGCATCACAGACAGGAACGATCATAATGAGGAGACTCAAACTAGTGCATTCTTTGCGAGTTTCACTGAAAGAATATATTAGTCCTTTTCAGCTTTGTGAAGTCCTTGGAGAGTATGTCTGTACCTGCACAAACAAAATAGGTCTGAATTTCATTTTTCTTCGACTTCTCACATTTTCAGGAGAGGTGTTTGTATACTTCTAAAGCTCTTAGTGTGATGTAGCCTGTGAAAATAAAAACTTAGAAGCACATATTGTCAATTGCATTGAGGACAGGCCAGGTGCTCTGTAAGGCCATGATTCAGGCCTCTCGCAGGTCAAATGCTGGAGGGGTGTCTGAGAGCACCTGGGTCCCATCAGCTCACAAAGCCTATTCAGGGGTTACTACTGCCATCTAGTTAAAGTTAGATAAATCTTTTTCATTGCAAACTCAAGCTGGTTTAACTTCACAGAAGCTGTTCTCTCTGTTTGATTTCTAGGAGATATCGAACCACCTTCAATATGCCATGCTTTTATGTCTCTAAAATACTTTCCATATATCTGTGGTTTATTCCTTGCAGTAGTCCTAACAGTTGCCATTGGCCTGGGTGGTGAGTACAATTAGTTATTCATTAGGTTCTCTCTTAACCATTCAAATGCTTAATTTTTCATGAGCCTTTTACTTAGAATGGAATTAAACTGCTAGTGTGGCTTGTTTGCTGCAGTGAAAAATCTTGTTGATGTGATGGCTTTAAATTTTACTTACATGTGGGGATAAAATAGATTTGGCACTCATTAGAGGATTGGTGTAGTATTTACAACACTGGGAACCCACAGCACCAAGAAACCTTTCTCGTGTCAAACTTTGCTGATTCCTCTTGGGTGGCGAGCTAAGAGTTTAGAAAATGGGGGAGGCTTCAAGTAACGCACACCATATTTTTGGCCTGTAATTCACTTCTCTTAAGTTTGTTTTCAAAGAACTAAAGACCTTTCCCCTATCACAACCAACCTCAGCAACGGAGAAGAAAATGCAGAATGAGTTTAGTTGTGACTGGGAAGTGTGACCTTCCTAGGTCTAGGTGCCAAATATATTGATGCTGGAGCAGTGCCTTCACACCTGCAACAGGGATAAACTTGCAGGAGGTTGAGATGTCCACTTGTGAAGAGAGTGCACTGGGCATATTTTGTGAGGGTCTCCTTGCCTTGCTGCTGAGGGGTTCAAGCACCAGGCAGAAACTCACCCTGGCGTGAAATGTAAGCTGGGTTGAGGGAGCTGGGAAGGAGCCAGCACAGGGAGCAAAGCTGACTCCTCCTACAAGTCATTTTTAATGGATGAGTTTAGCAGCACCGTGCAGCAACCTACAGGTCGTGTTTCAAAAGTTCCTAGAGTACGGGAGATGTCTTTTTCTTAGCAAGACAGAGATCTGGCAGATAATGGAAGTCAGAAGTGTTAAATTAATATCCAAGTGTGTGTTCATCACCCTGTTTTCTTTCATTCTTGTTAGTCCAATACAACTGCATTGGGAAGTTTCGCTGCCGATCATCTTTTAAATGTATCCAGAAATCAGCCAGGTGCAATGGTGTCTTCAACTGTAAAGAAGGGGAGGATGAGTACGGATGTGGTAATTTAAATTTGATTATAAATCCCTCCTACCTCCTCCTGTAGCATCTGGCACGCTATCAAGAAACGCATGTTGTAGAGAGTTTGGGTGAGACAAGAAAGATAGAGACTGATGGATTCTCTAAACCACGACTTCAGAGGAATGATCTCTCTGAGGTATTGGTTTACAATGTGTGATAAATCAAATGGCTCCTAAAATAAATTTAATGTTTGCTAAATACTGCTACTGCCATATTGGGCATGTTTCTCCATTAAAAGTCTTGATCCTTTTCACTGGTAGCATTTTCTCTGCCTGCAAGGTATACCATCAATGCATTATGGTATATGTATACAGCATTCTCTGTATTCACAGGGACACAATGGCACTGTGCCAGTTTTGAAGATCAGCTCTGGGTTTTGTGCATTGAGTACTGCAAAGTTAGGTGCTTCATGTGTGAAATGTATGCCCCCATGTCTGAGCTTCTCTCTGTAATGGTTTTAAGGATTAGAGGGCCATTTGAAATCATCCCTCCCTGTCCTGTGCTATGGAAGCTGACTGTGGTGATTTCTACCTCAGCAGGGAAAGGGCTCTAATATTAGTTAACAGAGGAACTGACTTTTAGATCAGTGTACTTGTAATTCTGACTCCTGTACCTACAGGCAAGGAGGCAGCACAGCTTTCCATCTGTGTGAAATCAGGAATTACAAGAACCATGAGCTTTTGGCCACAGCTAATCCCACACAACGCTTTCTACCTTTGGCATATTTTCCCCAGAGAAGAAGCTTCAGGCTCCTGTGGAACCTGTGGGCAACACATGTGCTTTTGTTGTCTGCCTTTGCAATGCCATAACACTGGCCCATGGGTGCCTGTGGAAAACCCTCATCCAGCAGTGACCATCTATATGGCCTCCCTTCTCCCTGGGAAGACCATGTAGACATGCCTTTTCCCAGATCCAGGTGCCTCCTGGACCACGGTGTGAGGAGGACACGGCGACATGTAGGATGAAGGAATCATGGGTGATGACTCTGTACCTGGGCCTCCTGCAGGACTTACCCCTTGGCCTCTCATCCAGAGGCAGCTCAGCACAGCTTGCAGGAGTGTTAGCTCCCTGGGGCGGCTCAGCCCTGCGGCCAGGCTGGCATGAAGAGCTATCCATGGGGAAGAGCTGGGCTGAGCAAAGCTGGGCTGGTGTGGGGAGGGAGTCCTTGGGAGCCGAGCTCCCAACTTATGCATCTCTCCTCTCCCCAGCCTTTACCCACCCATCAGCCCAGACGTGCCAATGCCATGTGGGCAGAGAGAAGAGGGCAGGAAACTCCATGAGAGCCCAGGGTCGGCTGTGGGCAAGTGCATCCACCTCAGCACAGGAGGTGCCAACCACCTTTCATCACTTACCTTGATCATAGATTTCCTCAGTGCCAAACATCTGCAGCTCCAACTCACTGCAATCAGCAAGACTCACCTAGGCTCACTGTAGGGCAAGGCAGCCTTCGCCATCTGTATTAGAGCACCATCCCATATCCTTTCCCATGAGCACAGGCTTTTTTCTCCTGGCTGTTCTAGCTCAGTGTACCTTCGTTCCCTTCCTTAAGAGAGGGGCGGGAAAAGTACAGAAAAATTCTGTGTAAGATCTAAGTGAGTCAAGAAATGTGGATGCCACAGTGGTGCATAGACATGGCTGTGTACATGTTGTGTACCTGGTGGTTCTTCACTATTCACTCTGTCTTTTGTTCCTCTGACTCTCAAAGTCAGGTTGAGTGGCAAGAAAGCAGTCCTGCAAGTGTTCACTTCTGGGTCCTGGCGAACGGTCTGCTCTGACGACTGGAAAGCGGAGTATGGAAATACTACATGCAAACACCTGGGTTTCTCAAGGTATGAACACAAAATAGAAGAAACTGTATTTGACATTTTGAACAAACTGTGACGTTTTCAATCTTTCTAATGGAATCTTGTATTTATCTGTGCTTTAAAAGAAAAAAGGACTTAACCATCCACGCTTGTGAATGACTTGGTTGCGGAAATTTGGGATGATGTGGGAAATAGTCCTGAATACTTGTGCACTGCAAATACCATTTATTACTGCTCTAAATCCTGGATGATGCCCACGTACAATGGTTTGGTTAAATCTTCCCTGTGGGATGCAGGTGCCTGAATCTTACTTGTCTCTCTAATAGCTTACAGCCTTTCAGAAAGGCACTAAAAACATAGGACCATTTTCCATTTATTTTACTTCCTTGATAGGAAAATTGTCTATACAATCATACCATTACATCTATTAGGAATTAAGGTCCACCTCACAATTAGAGAAGAACCTGGCAAGATGGTTCTTACTGGATTGATCCCATTCCTGGAAAAGCATCATTTCTTTCACAAAATTTCACACATTTGAGAAAGAGTTTGAAGTTGTGATTGCAGTGATGCTCTGTTATTTCTTACAGTGCTGTAATTCTGATTTCTGTGCAGTATAGTTAGCAGTGTAAAGATTCTTTAAATAAGTTCTTGTTACCTCTAGGATAAAATACATTTCAGTTGTTCAACACAAAAGACAAGAAAAAATTACAAATTGTGCATCCTCCCTGATACAGAACATAACTCTAGAAAAAAGAGACAATGAGCTCATTAGTGCTTCAGGAAACATGTGACTTCCACACGATTATGGCAAAAATACGCACATAAGAAGCATTTCTTGGGGAGGATAAGATTACTTTATCAAGTGTCAGAATCTGATTATTGTGGCTGCTACATTGGGTTTTCATTAGCAGAACCGCTGAATTATTTAAATGGATTACTGAAATGCTGTCTGAGGAAGCTGTGTTTATGGTTTATTTGCAGTTATGTGAGTTCAGGTTACCTGCCTGTGGCTGCAGTCGAAAAACAGTTTCAAAGACATTTTGTGTCCCTCAGCCACTGGTTAACAGCTGATCAAGCGACGTCCCTGCACAATGCGACAAACCTCAGGTGTGCCTCAGCTTGTTCATACTGACAGAAAGATACCAGTCAATAGAAGGAGAATTACTAATAGTTTGAGATTGTTGGCTATATTTTCAGGCATGTAGGACTTGATAAGTGGTTGGTGTTGTTATGCATCATAGACCAAGGTTCAGTAGCAGTCTTGCTGGAATACGAATGAAGAGCCTGATCAAAGGCCCATTAAAATCTACAAAGGCGTTAAAATGAGCTATTTGAAAAGCCTATTTGTCCCATGATCCCTTTTTTCGCAAATGGATAGACACCAGGCACTTATCTTTTTCCATTGTGGAGCAGTTTGTTTCAGTTTACAGATCCCTAGATATTTCCCAGTGGGCTTATGAACCCTTTATGGTCCATTTCTTCCTCCTGACAATTCCCTGTTTTGCTTAGTTACCTTTCACTGGGAAGCAAGCTATGGATCCAAGGAGACTATAGATCACATATTGAAAATTGGTGATAAGCCTCCCCTTGCAGAAGAGTGAATCACTCTTCAGCAGGGCAGCATATGGTCTGCAGGCTCCCAGTGGTGTTTAAGCTACTGACTGAAGTATTTCAGCTAAATGCTCCTAATTTAAATATTTCCGCTAGATGCCCAAAGTAGATTGGATGACTACATGACTTTGTGTCTCTTTCAATATATGAGTTGTTGCTTTTGAAAAAAAAAAACCCAAACCAATATTCCTAAATTGGAACTCATCCTGCACTCTCTTTTCATCTTAGAGAGGAATGCACTTCTGGCAATGTGATCATCTTAAAATGCTTGGGTAAGAATCAGGAAAAGTGAAAATACAATCAGAAACTGTCCTTCTTCATCCACTGCAGGGCAAGAGTTGGGAGGAGTTGTGTGTACTCGGGGGCAGCATACCATACCATCAATTTATCACACCAAATTAAAACTTCAGGAGGGCAGATTGGGAGCATCAGGTAGCAGGAGTATTTTGATAAGAATCACAGTAGGAAGCAGACGTTTAAGGATTGTGAGTGTTGAGTCCATGGACTGATGCTGTAATTCCAACTTTTTGCCATCTTGGTGGGGAAAGGGAAATTCTGTCTTAACATTTGAACTTAAATCCCACGCTATTCCATGTCAAGTATTTTTCAGATCAGGATATGAAAAGTCAAAAACCAACAGCACAAGAATCACTAAGGGAGAGGAGATGCTTCAGCCTACCTATGTGGGACCCTGTGCATTTTAGGAAGGCGGAGCAGTGGGTTTTACAGATCAGATGGGCCCTATGTCTGCAGGGGAGAAGATGTGACCCCACAGCCCCCATATCAGCTGCCAGGCAGGATGCTGCAGGGACGGGAGGGAGGAGGAGAAACCTCATGTGGCAGCCACAGCTGGAGACATGGGCCACGGGGATGGGGATGGTCCTGCTGCAGAGACCACCTGGCCTCAGCGAGGCTGCTTGGGCGGCAGGAGCAGAGGGGTTGAAGATGACCAAAAACATGACTGCATTTCCCCCATGGATTGTAACCTCTGCTTTCTGGCAGCGTGCGGGACCCGGGCCAGCTACGGGCCACGGATCGTGGGGGGCAACGCGTCCTCCCCCCGGCAGTGGCCCTGGCAGGTCAGCCTGCAGTTCCACGGGCACCACCTCTGCGGAGGGTCTGTCATCACCCCACGCTGGATCATCACAGCTGCCCACTGTGTCTATGAGTAAGTCCCTAAATCATCTTGCTCAGGGTGTCCCAGTGATGCTGCTTGCAGCAGATCTGAGGTTGGGGTGCTGCAGGGTAGGGCTAATGCTCCATGCTTTCTCTTAAAACTAAACTGCAGGAGAGACTGGGTTTTCCTATTTCACTGGCTTGCTCCGTAACATTTAAACCATCTCTCTCCTTTCAGCAGAGTGAGTCTTTACTGAAAAAAAGGTCTCCCCAAGAAGTTGTCCAAATCAGGGGCCCCAGTTTTCAGATATTCTAGGCAGTCCCAGCTTCCTGGGAAATCAGCTTAAAACAATATTTAAGTGCTAGATTATAGGTATCCCGATCTGCACATTGCATGTGGTTTAACAGCTCAGGAGGAATTTTAACTCAGCTGCTCTGGAGCTCCAAAATAAATTACACCATCCTTTTCCAGCTGATAGGATGAATCAGTGATAGCTAGTGAGTTGTATTGTGCTTGGTGCCCTTTACCACATACTGACTGCTCCTTTTTATGCTGTTTCAAGTAGTCTTTGAGTTGTAAATAGATGCTAAACAGATATTTAAACTCCTCTTCTTTGTGTAATTATAAACATAGCCTTCTCTCTTATTTATAATGACTTATCTGGTTTTGCACTGTTTTTTCTCACCAATAGTGCAGAAGAGCTCTTCTCACTCTTACAAACTCCAGGCCACTTTCAGCAAAGACATCTAGATAGCTAAAATAGGATTTATCTGACCAATTTCAGGTGCTCACAGCACAGGTGCCTGCTTCTGAGCAAGTCCTGCAGCATGCTTTTATAGCGGAGAGAAGAGATGGGACAGACAAATCCCCCTCCTACATCTTATGTAGAGCACCGTGTTGCCATAAAAAGAATTGCTTAGGAATTAAGCATTTTAGGACTTTCACCCTTAACTCTGTCCTGCACAACCCAGCTGGCTGTGGTGTGTTCAAAGGCTGATGGGGATGGGAGCTGGCAACACAACCCACATCCCTTTTCCTAGCACCACGGCTAACCCACTGCTAGCCCGGTGGGGTGAGGCCAGGAGAAGAGGAGCTGCTCATGAGCTGGGGGCAGAAGCACCTTCGAGATGGAAAGCCTATCCTTTGGAAACACCTTGCCACAAGTGCCTCCTGAGCTAGCCAAATGGTTGAGCGCAGGCCTGCCAGGCAGCAGCATCGACTGCTGTGGGGTCACACAGGAAGACAGTTTTTTCAAGCAGACCATAGCAAAGCTCTCATATGTTTGTAGAAAGCTGCACAGATAATAAGCCAGTGAACAGCAGTGTGTTGCTAAGATTAGTCATCCTTTCTGTATCTTTTGAAATTAGATGCAAAACATCGCCAATAGTAATAGATAGGTAAGCAAGGAAAGCAGACTGTATTTATTTGGCTGTAGAGTTTTGTTGTTCGCAACCTCAGGAGACAATTAGAAAAGCTGAGGGTTTTCTTGAAGGTTTTTCACTCTCTCCGACCTCTTTGTTTCAGCCTTTACTTGCCGAGCTCATGGAGTGTGCAGGTTGGCTTTGTGACTCAGCAAGATACCCAGGTTCACCCATATTCAGTGGAAAAAATTATATACCATCGAAACTATAAACCCAAGACGATGGGAAATGATATAGCACTGATGAAACTGGCGGCACCTCTTGCTCTCAATGGTAATTTTTTCTGTTAGCTTTCCCTTGACTTTCTCACCTTTCTAGCAAATAGTGAGGAGGGTCTTTCCTGGTACAGACAGGGAAATTTCCATTGGTGGCCTACACCGGACCCAGGACTGTCTAGTGGATCTCCACTGTCTCGAAAAGCGATGAGAGATGTGCAGCGTAGATGTAGCCAGCCTGCTGCTGTGATGGCAAGGCAGCCAGCCCTGTTTGGCCTATAGCGACAGAAACCCACCCTGGCCTCAGTTTCAGAGAGTTCTCCTCTGTACTCGATATCCGGGGGGTCACAGGGCTCTGCAAAATTTTCCCAGTCCATTCTGGTATCGGCTTACCAAAGGCATTTAATAATAGGCAAACATTAGCTTTATTCTTTCTAAATATTTTTCCTATCTAAAATAAATGCCCCACCTCATTTTACTTGGAGGTCACAGAGATTTTTATCATGTCCTTTCTGTGAGTACAGGGAGATCCAGCAGTGTCCAAAGCTGCAAATCAAGCTTCATTTTCAAAGAGAGGAAAAGGCAATCCAAATATAATGATGGTTTTAAATTAAAACTACTTTGATCTTCTCAGCAGGATGCTACCTACAGCTGACACAGTTAGTGAAGGGAAATAATGTATAATAATATTGTATGAATTTAAATGATCACCTGCCAATACCTCTTAATCACTGTGAGCTCTCTGCAAAGGGGAGCTGGCTCTCTCTGATGCAGTTCCTAAATCAATTCTCTTGAAACATTTTAAACTTCTACTTTGAATGAAAATGAAGCTTGATTTTGTTCTGGTTTATGTCTCAGCTAGTGCTGTTTTCTTTTGCTCGGGAATAACTTTGGGAGGCTGTGAGGAACAGTAATGGCTCTGCATCTGAGCCAGTTACCCACTATGCCATGAGGGGGAGGTGGGGGCACTCTGAGGGGCTTTGGAGGCTCCATGCTGGGGGCTTGATGCTTTGAACTGGGATCATTGCACCGTGGAGAGCTGAACTACTAAGAATTGCCCAGTAATGCCTCTTATCTTCCCACTCTTCACTATGTGCCATCTTGACAGGCTGCAGCTTGTCCCCATAAGCATCAAACATGGATTATATTGCATGGGATTCAGTGCCCCACAACAGAGAGGTCCTGAAACTCTATGAGCCGGCGGGTGGGAAGCAAAGAGCACCCCAGACCTCTCGTTGCCCTTTCAGCAGAGGGCAGAGATGTGCACGCATGGCTCTTTGCACATGCCTCTGGACAAAACCTGTTAGGAGATGCCACGCAGTCACTCTCTGCTCAGCCAAGGCCACTTCTCTCACCCAAGCAGGGCACCGTGGGGTCTCCTCTGATCTGCCCAGCAGCTGCCTATGTGGTGTGGTTCTTGTTTGCCCATTCTTCAGTTTATTGACACACCAATACCCCCTTTTGTTGCTTCATTCTTGAAACTAATTAGGCCTGGTGTAGGTACTGTGTCAAACCTTCAAACCTTGGCCATAAGACAAAAGACCTGCAGAGACGCCTGGATATTCATGTGGGGAGTGGGTGGTGTTCATAACAAGTTAACTACAAGCCAAATCTTCAAGATTTACTGAGGCTGTTGCCATTTGTTAACAGTAGTTAGGCTAAGGCTTGTATTAAGGCCTACCGTAAGATTCTCACGAACTGTAGAAGTAGATTTCACAATAAGAAAATTGGCAGTAAAATTAAGAATGTACTAGTTGAATAACTGATTTATTACCTATTCTGAATCTTAACTGAAGCATGTACTGTACCCTTTTATCTAAAGAATGTACCTCTGGGAAGAACCAAAATGGCAAGAATCATTAGATCATTGTGAAAGCTTAATGAGCTATGATACCTGTATCCTAGGTAACGTAAATATTTGAGATGAAGAAATACTGTAAGAAAAGTATATAAGCTTTGTGATTTTTCATGGTTCTCGGGCTCTGACTTTGGACATTAGTCCTCAGGCTCCAGGGCCCTCAATAAAGCACCGCATAAAACGGCTTCGGTTGTTTTGTGTTTTCTCGTATCGGGCAACAAGGCATATGATTGTTTTTGCTAAATTTTGAAAGCAATTCTCTCTTCTTTCTCTTTTTCTTTTTTTTTTTAATAGGTCACATAGAGCCAATTTGTCTGCCTAATTTTGGTGAACAGTTCCCAGAAGGGAAAATGTGTTGGGTGTCGGGATGGGGAGCAACTGTGGAAGGAGGTATTCTAAATTGTCTGCTGTTGATTACACTACACAAAAACATCTCACAGACAGTAAATAGAGGATTTGGTCAGAGCATTGTTCAACATTAAGTTTTCTGGAATATCTGGAAAAAGAAGATATATTGCTAAAATTTATGCTCACACTGAACTGCATGGGGTCAAAGGAGGCAAAAGTGCTGTTCAAAAGAATGGGTGGTTATACTCGGTCAAAAGGTTGAAAAAGACTTGTAGACAGCAACACCATCCAGAGCATTGTACTGGGCCTCAGTCAAACAGGCTGTGTCCTTTGTAACTTCAAGCACAGAAAACACAGCACAAATGCAAGAATCAACCATCCTTTTTTTTCCGAGAAAGCCTGTATGCATTTCCAGGCAGGTTGAATGATGTAGAAAATGCATCTGTGAATAATATCACAAAGAAAAAGGAATATTTTCTTTTTACCATGAATCAGGTCATGTTAGTCAATAGCACATACTGAATCACTATCATGGGAAAATGCTTGAATTCTCAAGTCATTTTTTTTTAATCATTATTCATTTGTCTTGTTTAACATGTTCCCATTGTTCAGAGAACAAGAACACTATGTTACCTGACCTACAAGTAATAGCAGAAGGTGGGAAAAAAAAATGAAAGCAAGGTTTACCACATAAAAAGTCAGCTATAAATTGGCAACAGTTAATGTGCAAATACTCCCATTGGTAGAAATGATTCATTCAGACTCTGAACAAAACAAATATTTATAGAATAAATGAGATTTATGCAGATGATTTGTTGATTAACAGAACAGGGGATAAATTTCAAACAAATTTTGGCGCTAGTATTTAAGACAGCGTCCGACTAGCTTTTAAGTTTGTCACTGTCATTGACTGTCTAGTTTGAAGTAGAAACATATAATATACAGCTTTATATGATATACTGTGATAATCCACAGCTCTATAGAGTTGTTAGTTACTGACAGCTTTATATGATATACTGTGATAATCCACAGCTCTATAGAGTTGTTAGTTACTGGATTCTCTAAGTGATGAGGCATCTTGTTGCCTTACTTGTATGTTGTAATTTTAAGCATATGCCTTTGACTCTTGTTTGCCAATTCTTCATATACTAAAATGTTTTCTGTTTATAATTACAGATTAGTTTCAAGGATAGAGAGGTTTTTTCTTTCTTTTTTTTTTTTTTTTTTAACAGGTGATACATCTGACACCATGAATTATGCAGGTGTTCCTCTGATATCTAATGCAATTTGCAATCACAGGGATGTCTACGGTGGGATCATAACTCCTTCAATGCTTTGTGCCGGGTTCCTAAAGGGAGGGGTAGACACCTGCCAGGTATGGAAGTTTCCAAACTGCAACTGTGCTCATTAACAGCAGCAATGGAAAAATATGAGTGATAAGTTATCAGAAGGCACTCCCAGGCAAACATTTCATTTTGTGCCATTTAGTCTGTTTACCGTGATTATCAATCACTGACTGTGCACTCATTCATGTGCTACAGTTCCCTTCTTGTATTTCTTCTGTGGACCCACATCTGAAGCCAAATTTACTTAAGACATTTTTTGATTTCTTGCATGTGCTACAGCATGGTGCCATCCTTTCTTTGCCCTGGCTTTGGCCTCTGCACTGCACTGTGAGCAGCTCCGGAGACCTGCAAGGTGTAGAAACCCTGTGTTGAAAAGCAGACAAAGCATATATCAAGGGAGAAGCAGAAGCGTATGATTTTGAAAAAAGTAGAGTTGGGCCAGGGGGAAGGAAGAAGGTGTTTGAGCAGCTGAGAGTATCGGTAATGACTCTGGGAGAGAGGGGTTCACAAGGGTGATAGATCGGAGGATCCTTCACATCACAGGGCCTTGATGATTCAAAACCATTGTCAGAGTCACGACAGTGCCCGCCTTGCACCAGGTCTCATCCCCATACACATTAATGTGGACTCACCTAGCTACTCACGGATGAGGAGCAAGGGCTGTGGAGGAACTTAGTGTTTCCAGGTTTGCTCAGTCCCAATTACATGGGCGACTACACAAAGCGAAGGCATTAAGTGAACAGATCTTCATTTAATCACCTGTTTGCACAACATCCCCAGCAAGGTACCCAGCACCAGCACGTCACAGTGGCTGGGAGAGCTGCCCAGAGGCATCACGCTCAGCGTGTGGCTCCACGTGACAAAATGAGCCCTACTCGCCAAAGGGAGAGGCTAGTTCCAAATTGCCTTTTTTTTCCCGTTATTGTGTTGGGCTTTGATGCTTATAGGGCAGGAAACTGCCCTAGTATAATAAATTGAGATTTTTCAGTACTTAGATGCGAGTCTAATGAGTGGAATCTGCTTAGCAAAGTGTCTGGGAAGGGCCAGAAAAGCAGTGTGCGAGACTGCAGGCAGGAGCGAGCAGGGAAGGAGGTGAGATACAAGCTCGCTGTTGCAACCCTGGGCTCAGCTCAGCTCAATAGCCAGAAGCTTTCCGAGAGAAGCAGCTGGGAGAGATCAAGCCCATGGCTTGGAGCCTGCAGATTAGCGATGTCCTGCCTGCAGGAGAGGCACGTTCCCCAGCACCTGAATGTTGTTTAACAGCAAGCTTCAATGTTGCTTCTGTTGTACGGTACTCCTAAAGGGAGAAAGAAAAATATGATCTAATACACGTCTCTAAGAAGTCTCCAACCTCTCGTGCTTTTCCCAGGATCCAGAACAGAGCAGAAATAGCAGACACTGAGTTACTGGACTATGCCTCTCCCCTTCAAATAGACTTTCCCCTCCTTTTCTGTGGCACTGATGTTTGTTTTAATTCTTTCATCTCCAGGGAGATAGTGGGGGCCCTTTAGCATGTGAAGATATGAGTGTCTGGAAGTTGGTGGGGACCACCAGCTTTGGCGTGGGCTGTGCAGAAAAGAACAAGCCTGGTGTCTACAGCCGAACTACCTCTTTCCTGGACTGGATACACGAGCAGATGGAGGTCTGGTTTTGCCCTGTCTCTCCACCTCGGGTTCTCACTTTGCTCTGCCTGGGCTACATGGGGTTTAGCTTCTGTTTGTCGTAGCTGAATGGTGTGTGACCCGAGGATGTGTTTGGGGATGGGGGCAGGTCCATGCACAGAGCAGGCAGAGCAAGGTGTGTGTGGGTCTTAGCAAGATGTGGGGGGCACCAGGGCAGGGACAGAGAGGGGAGAGGAGCATGTGAGTGACTGGCTCCAGGGCAGGGAGCAGGGAAGTGTGAAAGGGCTGAGTAAGGAGATGGGGGGTGGGGTGGGGAATTGATGCTAGGGGACTTTAACTGAAACTGTGAGGCTGATAAATAAAAGTCCATGGAGTGGAAACTGAGTGGGAAAGAAAGAAATTAGGGAGGGAGGGAGACAGTGTTGGCTGGAAGGAGAGGAAAGCAGAGGCAAGGAAGTTGGGGGATGCTGCAGCCACCTTCACCTGCCCCAAGGGTGGCCCGCTCTCAAAGACCAGCTCTGCCAGAGAGATGCTGGGTTCAGCCAGCTGAGCAGGGAGAGTCCTTGTGCTTCAGATGGACTCCCAGGCAGGAATCTGTTGCCTGAGCAGAGGCATGTAGAACCATTTTAGAAACCCCCAGGCTATCCTGCCTAGCTCACAGGTGTCCCAGCAAAAAGTCAAGATGTGCAGCTAGGCCTGGGTTGTATCCGCCATCCCCATGGGGATGCCTCAGATACCCTGCAACAGCTCAGGTAGATATGATAGAGGATCTATGGGAGTTCTGAGTCCTTCTGGACCAACGGAGGAAGGTCAGGCAAAGTGCACTTAGACACCTCAAGTGGCACTTGAGATGGTGCATGTGCAAGGCAAGTGAACCATCCTCCACTGCCCTGGTAGGAGCCTAGACACATAGCTCACAGGTACACACCTATGCACAGGCTCTTAATTGTCATTTTTTTAGCTTCATGGCAAAGCCACCTTAAGCACCAAAGTGTACATTCAGTCCTACTGTAGCCAAGTCCTCACAGACAGTGGTGCCAGTGCTGCTATTCCAGCATCTGGTTTGCTGGAATGAATGAATGAATTAATTCATTCATTCATTAATAGCAATACAGCCTCCAGCCCTGACAGCTGCCTGTGCCACCATGATGGCACATGATGAAACCACTCCTGCCCCTATCTCATTTGTGGAACATGTGAGAATCCCTCCTCAAAGTGCCAATATCAAGCACTCACAGACAGGGAAACACCCCAGATAAGGTTGTATGTGCAATTTCACTTCAGCCTCCCATCCCTATACTGCATGACACACGCTGTTTTCACAGCCTATATTACACATGAAGATTTATGCTATCACATGCCTATCTGTCAGTCAACAAAGCTAAAGAAGACAGGATAACAGTTCTAAATCTTTAAGACCTCTAATATTACTCTTTTTTTGCCCCCCTCAAATATATATATCATTGTGATTAATTCACAGATACAAGAGCCCAGACATTTCAAATGAAGAGTTCATATCTAGCACAGATCTCCATTATAAAGAAGTGATCAAGGGGGGAAAAGTACAGCTAAATCTTTGTTTAGCTAAATGCTAACATGTAATAATTTGTCTCAGGGGTGTCCTTCAGATGTAAACATTAATTCATCAATTTACCCTCTCAGAAAGGTTTTTCAACTGCAGCATAGAAACACAGATGCTTTTTCATGGACTCTGACACAAACCAAAAGAAATTATAACAACTGTGCCTTTGAAAATGGGACCAAGGGAATGGCTTGTACCTGGCAGATCTGTAGTGTGGCACAATGGTCCTGATCTGCTCTTACCTGCTATTACTCAGGGTGGCTGGGGGTTCTTTTGGTCTCTCTAGAAGTTTCTGTGCTTTCTTCAAAGAAAATTAACTCTCAAAGCAAAGGCTTAGCAAAGAATTATGAAAGAGATCAATTTTCATATAAAAGATGCAAAATTGCAACATAAGGAATTTGCCCATCAGCAGGCCCTTAAAGACTTGCTTTCTGGAATTTAGCTTTCTAACAGCTCACCCATCGGGGCCAATCACCTAATGCAAGACATGATCAAAGAGGAGGCATTTGTGTTTTCTGATCTTCCAGTTCCAGTTTTGAAACCTGAATAAAGCACTTCTCACAGCTTTTAAGGAGGACACAAATATTTTGTTAAAGGCTATCTCTTGTGAGTGCAAAGAAAAGTGTTTTGTTGCTTTCCACTAAGTGGTGAAAGGTAATTGGTGTCATTTAGCAAGATGGTTTCCAACATTGTGAACAGAATTTCTGCTGTTTCCATTTTAGACAGTTCTCCCACTAGGAAGGAAGCAAAAAATTTATAGCACTAAGGAGTGTAACAGTGACTGACATACATTACTGTCTGAGAAATATTATGCTTCAACTATTACACATGAATAGGCATGAAAAGTTCCCATGCCAGCAAAAAAGAAAAAAAAAGAAAAAAGAAACCAGAAATGGAACAACTAAGAGGAAACAAAATAAACCTCTTCAAAGCCTACTTAGCTCCCATGTGTCCCATGCGTGCAGTATGTACCACAATTACTAATATTCCATTCCCCATAACCATATATCTTTATTAGCCTTATGTTCCTGTCTCAGCTCATGCAAGGCTGAAAACTAATGAACTAAAGCGGTGAGAGGAGCTGATGGCATTTGCTGAGGTTCACAGTGCATGCAATGGAAATTGGACCCCACCTCTTTTGTCGAGGTGGTGTGTTTTTCTGAAGAACTTCAGCTGGCAGAAGTGGGTCCAGAAGCCCCATAGTTCATTTTGTGACTAGTACAGAGGGAAAAAAAAAAAAAAAGTCATTCCTTTTCAGAGTTCAATAGGTGGCAACACGGGTGTTTGTGTAGGTACATAACTGGTTTTGCTTCCCAGAGAGAACTGCAGCCCTGAGGAGAGTGGCAGTGCGCTGGGCTTCTGAAAACCCTCATCACGCTCCAGCCCCACAGAAGGACCCACCACAATCTTCTGGACACCTGATCTGAGCTTTGTACCTTCACAGACTACTTTTTACCATTTCTTTTTGGTACTGGTAACTGTACTTAATGAAAACTGTTGCACATTCAGCCTCTTTTGGATGGAAGAGGCAGTTGGATGCTGGATGATGGGCATGTGTATTTACTGTCAGCTACAAATTTAACATGTAGAAAAAGTGCTAAGACTGACAACCCAGGATGCTATCGCAATAAAGTTTTGCAGGCGCCATGAGTAAAAGACTAGAGCAGCTTCAGATCAGGTAGCTAGCTATTAGGTTAGTACTTACCTGCCAAGAACTAGACTACAAAAAGACTTCTTTCCTGAAAGTTTTCATTTATAAGGTACATGCTCTGTTCCAAAGGCAGCAGCAGATTTCTTTGAAGACATAAAACAAGCAGGAAGCAAGCAGTTGGCAATTTTGGCAAGCATTTGTCAAGTAAGTTCAACTCTTGCTAGAAAAAATCTCTGGATTCAAATCTTTTATCACGAGGCTGTGAACGAAGTCCCTAAAAATTAAATTCTTAGGTTATTTTCTTGTGGCAAACAGCTCTGAAATGGGCAACGAGAAGTTGTAACTTTACTGAACAGCCTTAAAGGGAAGAGGAACCTCTTTACTGCCTTTCCGTAAAGGCTAGAGAGCCAAAACCACTGCTCTCTCTATCTATGATGCACCATGCAGTGCAATAGCCATTGAATACTCCCATGCTCACATCACATAGTACAGTTCACCAAGGCACTCACGCTCAGCCGCTTTCCCTGTTTTCCCTCCCTTTCTCTGCGGACAGAACGATATGGATCCCACACTCTTTGTAGCTATTAATGACACCAGTGGTGCAGATGAACTGATGCGAGCCAGGCAAGGGACAAAATATCTGAAGTGCTGCTGTGGTTTCCTGTCTTACAAGCCATTTTAATATAACAGTTTTATGTTGTTAGGTTGGAAAATGCCTGATCATTTTGTGCTTGCCCTTTGTAAAAATCCTGGGATGAAAGTTGTCAATTTTAGAAATGACTGTAAGCAACTAGGTAGGCTGAATAATGGGTAGTACTGCCAGAGCTTTTCAATATCATTCAAAATCAATCTTATCATCTGATCAAGTGCTGCTGCTCTGCTTGAAATGTGGGTTTGGATGCATTCTGTATGCTTCTGCATGAGTATCTGCATCACCACTGTCACGCACCACTGCTGCAAGAAGGCGCTGGTGAAACCGGAGCTGTATCCTCACTGCAACCAGTCAGGCCAGAATCGAGAGAGAACAGCAAACCCGCAGGAACTGTCAACCTCCGTGTCGTTCCGTGGATACAAACTTTGATCTCAGAGGACACTGCGACAGTACCTGTTCACCCTGGCTAAAGAAACTGCTGTGCAATGGAAACAACACTTCCAGGAACGGCATGTTGCTAAAAAGGAGGAGGAAGGATTATTGCAAAGCTGACACAAGAACTGGAATGAAATGAGAAATTTCACTTGACAGAACCATGACAGAATTAAAACAAAGCATCTTGAATCCTTGTGTAACTACGACATTTTCAGAAGGGTTTTAATGTTCACTGTTTGTTATCACGACATTTTCACAGCCCCAACATGGCTCATGTTTTAGTATTATCAGCAGTCTGGAGATGAGGGCACTGCTCTCTGAGCTCACAGAGTTGTTATTTCATATTTCTGAAAGCACCCCTGAAAATTCATTTGGAACTCCTCCTATTTCCATAAAAAGTCTGTACAATAAGTATCCATCATGGTCTTTGTATTAAAGACAAATGCAATGTAAACTGTAGAAAGCTAGTGAACTCTTCCCAACAAGAAGCCACATTGACCCCCAGATCAATGACGGTCACTTATGGGTAGACATAGCCCAGGCTCACTGAGCTGCAAATCTTTTTTCTGATTTGTGTTATGCCCCTTGCTGTGGTGTCTTGGGTACAGGCAGAACACAGAAGAGTCATTCTATAAAGCTGGATGTTCCTCCCCCAACTTATACCACTAACATGTATGCCAGAGGTTTAAAGATAAATATGATCTCAATATTAGAATATTTCTTTGTGTTAGCTCAGGTGAACATACATGGGGTTTTAGGACCTTTGCTGTGGGAAGGATTTTGTACAGAGATGAGCATTGCATTTTATTCAGAGGTAGGATCAATGAGCTGGTCTCTGCTGGTAGTCAGTATTACAGCTGGAATGAACTGGTAGACAGTAAAGTGACTTTTCAAAGAGATTATATGACAGGTTACCAAGCCTTTCCTTTTCCTTGAATTTTCTTCTCTCTGTTCAATTAAGACATTAATTAGCTATACAGTATATGCATGTACAGAGGCCTGCCAAACCAGGTGGGACTGAAGGCAGCTCTAGTTTAACTAATCCTGATTAGGAGTTTCACGGTAAACATCCTGGAAGTATTTAAGAGCTTTATACTAGAGGAGTGTATATCTGCTACATTATTAAAGAGGCTGATGAAACAGTTTCTAGCTTGTGAACTGGGATCACTAGTTAAAATGGTTTCTTCAATACAGGGTTATGTTACAGCCATAGTATCCCTTAGAAATACAACCTGCTTGTGTGCACAGCCTGTGGAGCAAACTTGCATCAACATGTAACAGGCTCTCAGAAAATGAATCCAACATAAAACTTCACAAGAAATGCCCAGCACGTGAAAAAAAATTCCTTTGCCATTCATCACCTGTTCCCGTTATCACGATATTTAAGCCCAGAAACTGAGACAAAGCTGCTAAATTTGGACGAACCAGATGTGACTTTTATTCAATATGCATTTTTCCCAGAAAAAAAAACCCAAAACAAAAAAACAACAGAACCACACAGATGAACTCTCCTTTGGCCAATCTGAAATGAATCTTTTTTCACTTGAGATGTATAAATAAAAAGGCAGGTTCTGTAAAGATACAGAGATAAGCATAAAAAAAAAAAAAAAGCATGTTTGGTGCCTGAGAAAGCCAAAGTGTTTTCTGAGAGGTGACATGGTTTTCACACGCTAACACATCCTGCACCAGGAAGCGATAACTGCACAGAGGCAGGGATGCTGCACAGCTCTGCTCGTAGCAGCTCTCTCACTGCTAACATTCGTAGAATCATTGAATCATAAAATGGTTTGGGTTGGAAGGGACCTTAAAGATCACCTCATTCCAACCTCCCTGCCATGGGCAGGGACCCCTCCCACCAGACCAGGCTGCTCAAAGCCCCATCCAGCCTGGCCTTGAACACTTCCAGGGATGGGGCATCCACAGCTTCTCTGGGCAACCTGTTCCAGTGCCTCACCATCTTCACAGTGTAGAATTTCTTCCTAATATTTAATCAAAATCTACTCTCTTACAGTTTGAAATATAATAAACCCTGCACCTTTATATAAGTCTGTAAATGCAAATCCAAGAACTGCACATTAAACTTAAATAGATCTGCCTCATCCAATTTTTTGAGAGTCATCAACATCCAAACAAAGCAGGTTGAAATCTTATATTCTTAGCACTGCACTGTAAATCTTGTTCTTGTGGTGACGATACCTCCAGCATCTCTGTGAGCGTAGCACCATTTTAATATGTGCAGATCAAATTTCTTTTCTTCAACAAATAGCCTTGTGAGAAGCAATATCACACTTGTGGGCAGCAGGAGCCTGAGAGTACATAAAGCACAGTAAGAAGGGAGCTTACTTCAGCTGTTTAACTTTAGGGAAGGTACAAGGAAGTGTTTCTTATCTGAGCTGAAAGAACACACTCGATCATTGCCTTTAATCTCTGGTTTTATGTATTTTACACGAGCAGAGGCTTCCGAGTTTGTTTTGTTGCTTTTGTCACATGTTTGGTTTTTTGTTTTTTTTTTTTTACTGGTGGAGCTCCTGCCCCAGCAGAGGACAGCAGGTTGTGCCCACAGCATCCACACGTGTTGGACGGGTAGGATTTTGAACAATTTGCTTCAAGATTTGGCAGAGGAGAGGTGAAAATGCAGCCTTGTGCGTGGCACAAAATAGTTAGACCAATTTTTCCTGATTAAACGAAAATTGACTCCGTAACAGATTTTTTTTCCTGAGCACCATGAGGTATCTGACAGTCTGGGCAATACAAATATGCAAAGTGCAACGGGCAACGAAAAGAACTAATGATCCCCCATCTCCTAATGCTGGCGTGCGTTTATGCAAGGTAAATGCTGGCACAGGAGTGGCACCTGAGCGAGGAACCCGGCCTCACCTTGGGCAACCCACGTTAGACCTCTGCTCTGAGGCTGCCAGCACCCATCCCTGTGTCCCCGTAGCCTGGGCTGGGTATGGCCACACGCTGAAAACAAGCCTGGCAAAATGCATCCTTAGAAGATAAGGCCAAAGCAACTGCTTTAAGCCTTTAGCAGAGGATGAAATAAATGGAAATTAGCTGCGGCAAGTGGGATGCTGCCCTGTGCACCCCTTTTTCAAGGACCATCCCCTGCTGAGCCTGGTGCAGGGCAGGCTGATAGGGCTCCCATGGCTGGGTGATTACCTGTGGCTTTCCTGAGGAATTATTTGCTTAATTCTTGATGAATTAAATTAAAGTGACTCCCAGTGGCAATAGTGGGAATGAGGCTTTCTTCTCTGAGGCGTAGTCTCTTAAAATAAATCATCCCCCTGAAGCTTTCAGGTGAGAGAGGGAGGGCAGTGAGGGAGTGAAAAATGAGAAGGGAAAAGAACAAGCACTAAAGTATAAAGCACTCAGGGGAAATCATCTGCACTTAAAAATAAAATAGCAGTAAATTGTAATTCCTTCCTACAGACTTACCACTTTTTGAAGTACGCTTTGCATAGAGGGTCAAGTGGAAGGGAATTTTAGATCCTTTTTATACTAGTGTGACTGCCATATATCATCTACTTGGGCACCCTTACCCTCAGTAGCATCACCTCTATCAGAAATGAATTTGAAATGCTTATGATAGTATTAAGCTCACAGCAGATGGCAGCATACATCAAAACTTTGCCTACATCCTCTGTTTAAAAAAAAAACCCCAAAAACCCGGAACAATTCATGCCTCAGCCACCAGAAGTGGGTAATGCAAACACAGTTAGGGTACCCATTGCGCTCTTGGCTATTTGAGGAGAGGTTACTGGGCAGATGCAGCTCCCCTAGCAGAGGAGGAGACTCTCAGACACTCAGGAGCATGGTCAGAACATCCATAAACCTGTCCAGGTCTCCTCTGGTGGGTGCTGGCCCCAGCTCCCCACACTGCATGGCTGTGCTGCGTGCTCGTGCTGATGGCTCCTCATGCTGTGGGATGCCCTGGAAATCACAGCCTCGGGCTTCCTCATGCTTCGATATATTTAAAAGTGATACCTTTGATATTTTTAAAACATTACAGAATTATAGTGGAATAGCAGTAAGATGTTACCGCAGAGCTGGTTTTGATTCAGAGATGCCTGTTGAGCAGTATATTATCCACATCTCCAGCTACCTGGCTAGGCTATTCCCATCTGAGACTGAAGCTATAATTGGACAATAACAGTGGAAAAGAACCTTCTCCCTACAATGGCAGACAGAAAAAAGTTGATTTAGCGATTTAGCAACCTTCTCTTTTACTAGCAGTTTTACTAGGACTAGAATAGGTATCACAACTTAAAGGCCTCAGGGCAAAAATATAACTGTCACATAAAAATATTTGTGTACAGGTACCCAAGTGCTAGACACTTACGGCCATATGCAGATACCCATTAGACAGCTTAATTTTAAGAAACCCTTGAAGCCGGTAGGAAAATGGAAGCTAAGCTTCTCCTGAAGCAAATTACTTCATTGCATTGTGGCTGCAGCAAGAGTGAAAGGGAAGATGATCATCTACTTAAGGATTCTTTCACCTCCTCTTTCTCCTGCTCCCTGCCGGAGGAGCAAGGCACCGCCATGCCAGTGGGAGGCTGCAGTCAGGCTCTGTGTCCCTGCCCCTCCGTGGCTCTGCGTCCCCACGTCCACCCGCACCACGATAATCCCTGCTTTTTATAGTGCCTCCTCTGCAATACCCCTAGATCCTCTCCACCTCTCAAGACCTCTTTCTTGCCTCACAAGCACTTTGTTTTCTCTACTCCCTGTATCCCTAAGATCCCTAAAGACCCATCATCCTTCCCTTAGTGCCGCTGTTTGCCCCTCACGTTCCCATCCCATGGCATTTGGCTGGGCAGGAGGCAGAAGCACCACCAGCCAGTTGGTCAGCCCAGCAGCTGATCTGCCGATGCCAAAACAAAGTCCAGAAAACTCCCTGCTTTCCTTCAGACTCGTTCAGGTCTCTTTCTTCTTCCCAGATGCAAATTTGTCCAAAACTTGTCAGAAGTTGGTAAGAGTGGTTCAATAGTTTCTCCTCCAGTTTCTCAAGCTTATTTAAAATGTCCCACAGGCTGAGGGGCCACTAGGGGACCTGGAAGCCAGGCAGGAGGAGGGCAGAGCTGCTGCCTGCTTGTGAAAAAACAGGCAAAATGCCACAGGTATCCTCAAGGAATGGGAGAGCTTCAAGCCTCCATTCCCTCCCAAGGGTAGCAGCCTTTCCTCTTCCTCAACTCCTCATCCCCCTGGGGCAAAGCCTCTGGTCATGCTGCCCTGGTCAGTCTTTGGGTATCCTCATGCTTTTCCTGATGGTCCCACGCATGGCAGAGCCTGGTCCCCTGCTTCCAGGGAGAGGGGCCACACACAGCCCCAGGCACCATGCACCCCTCCTTCCTTGGGCAACCGAGCCCTTGGGCCGCCTTGTCCTTCAGCCTCGGGGAATGAAGCCTTCAGGGTGTTTGTCTTCTTGGATGAAGCTAAGTAAAGAATGAAGCCTCAAAAAGGCAGATGAGCTTGAAAATAAACATAAGCCAACAAACCACCACCACCACCAAGCCTTGGAAAAGTTAAAGAGCTTTATGGCTGTGGTTCATTTCCAGCATGCCTCCAGGACCTTGCCGCTCCCCTCAGTTTGCAGCCCAGGAGAACCGCCAAAGGCTGTGTTTGGTGGAGACTGGACTCTGCAGAGAAAACCAAGCCCAGGTCAGTGGCTGCAGAGCACATCTCACTGCCTCGGGCAGCTGCAGGGACGCCCGTGGTGGAGCCTCTGCCAGAGGGACTCAGAACTATTGCCCTCCCTGCCACCAGCAGGCAGAGCAAACCGGGAGCATCCCAGTTTGTATGTTGCCAAATGCAAGGTCTTTATCACTGGCAGCCTTGACTGCTGTGTAATGCCAGAGGTAGTGCATATGTGCTACACTGGGACCAGCATTTCCCACCTTTCTGAATGTGAAGGCCACAGAGTCATTTTAAATAAAGCTAGGGACCATCTCGCACCATGCACCCAAAAAGATTTTTTATTTACAGGTGGAGATGCTTCTTTATTTATGCTAATTTCTTTTTTCTGATCATCCACCTATGCGCATGGGGATGTGTTCTTATTTGTAAAGATTTTTTTTTCTTTTTTTTCTTGGCAGCTGCTGTGCAGATCACCCGCTGGTCCCTAATGGACTGGGACTGCAGGCTCAGAAATGCTGCTCCAGATCATTAATTAATTCCCCTTCATGTTGCAGTAAGTTGGTAAGCTGACCCCCGACTCCTGTGGAACTTGAAGCTGCTCATCCGTGCCTGAGACATGGGTGAGCTGGAGGGAAGAGCGGCAATTGCTGTTCCCAGATGTCCTCTGAGCGCTGCCAGCATCCCTACAGGAGGCACCAGGGACAAAACTGTGAGATCCGTCCTTACGGAGACCTGCGTGTCACGAGGGATCTGTCACTTGCTGGAATTGCATAAATTACACACACACTGAGGCGTGAAGACTATGACAGAGCAGGGACAGACCCAGAAAGCCAGTGCCCACCTGGAACCAGGGGAGACCCCCCAGTCCGCACCATCAGCTTCCCCCAAAGAAGGGTTCCTGCAGCTCTGCCATGGCCATCTCTACCCCAGGACTGCCTGTACCCCCGGGCTGGCTTCACTCAGTGCTGCCTGTACCCCAGGGTTGCAGACACCCAGGGCTGCCTGTACGCCAGGGCTGCCTGCACCCCAGGGCTGCCTGCATCCCAGAGCTGCCTGTACCCCAGGGCTGCCTGCACCCCAGGGCTGCCTGCATCCCAGAGCTGCCTGCATGCGGCTTGTGCCTGCTCCTGTAACCGCTCCACCTTCGCTGCGCAGCAAGCTGCAATGGCATCCCTTTCATAGCACCGAGGTCACCAGCTCTGCAATGCTGACTGAGCCTTTATCAGTCCCTATGGGGAGCACCTGCAATATTTTAAAGGCCTTTTTTCAGGCTCTGTTGAAGTTCCTGTGAAGCAACAGAAACTACGCGAGAACCTGACTTCTTCCGGACTGTTTTGCTAATGATGTTTTTGCAGCACGAAGGAGAGAAGTGCGGCTCCACCTGACCCCTGGTCTCAATTTTCCCTTGTGCTACAGACAGGCTGTGTATGCTACCTGGCAAGGTGGTAAGAGCCAGGAGAGGAAGGGCTGCACAACTGCTCCCCTGCCATTCACTTGGGAGTTCATACCTACCAAACACTGTTGAAAGGAGGGAGGGGTAATAACAAGCCCCTCTGAAATCTGTTCGCGTTCGGCTCTGCGCTTATGTACCTCACTAAAGAAGAAACCACATTTCTTGCTTTTTTCCCCGGCACTTGCAGCCCCTGTTCATTTTGTCCCTGGGCTGAGCGTTATTTGAAGGCTCTCCATCACCAGCATAATTTAAGAAGTAAATAAGAAATATTGCTGTACACACATATAGAAGCATTGACTTGGTGATTCACCGCACTGAAGATAACTTATTTAGCAACTGGCAGAACACACACCCAGTGATAAATGAGGACCAGGCTGGCGGTGGTGAGAATGACCTCTTTGATGGTCAAAACTCCCTACCCCACAGACCTGACACTGAACTGGGTATCATTCAAACGACGGGCCTTTGCCCAGGGTCAGCCACCTGCCTGTTTATAGGGCACTAAATATGCCAACAAAATGTTAATCAAGAGTGACTAAAAAAAATAAAAGAGCCAAAAAGCTCCTCCTCAGGCAAATGTAAATGGGAATAGTTGGACAAACACAACTGATACAAAATATAAGCCTCAAAAGGAACTTTTTTTTCTGTGGACACACATCCTGCCTGAGGTCTTCAGACGGAGGACAGCCGTGCAGAAAACGCTGTTAGGGCTTCTCACCGCCCGGCTGGCTGCAGGACTCAGCAGCAGGAGTCTGCATATCAGCATCCAGCACTTCACTCGGTGTGAAATCAAGCTGTCTGAAATGAGCCTGCACTATTTAGGGGTGCTGCTAAATAACATCTTTCACAGGGGGCTTGCTCATTATCAAGAAATACTAAACATTAAGAGAATATTATCCTTATAGTTGTAAAGTTATGGGCAGAGGTAAAACATAATTTGGTAGTGGATCATGAAAAGCATGACGGACACAGCAAATGAAGACACTTTCCATGCTGTTCCTGTCAGAAGCTGGGAGAGGAGAGATCAGGACACCAGTGGTTTGTGTTTCTCCAAGCTGTGGTAGCGCAGTTGCAGGCAGGTCTGCTTTCCCAGCAGCGCTGCTTTTTGAACAGCTCAAAACTAACATTTTTCTGAATCTGATCAGGCATTACTTTTACAAAACTTTTTTTTTAAAATTTTTTTTATTTCTTGAGTTTGTGAAAAGCAGATTTAATTTCGGGTCTAAACCATTCAGTAGCTCAAAGGGAGCAACCCCATTCTACTAGCAGAGACTCAGGGAGTGAAGATATGCAGCCGCTTTCAGATTGTGTGTGGGTGCCCCTCACTCCGTCATGTATGTGACATCAGGAAAAATATAGTGGCATTGGGAACATCCCTAAAGGATTACTTTACAAAAGGTCTGATCAATTTTTGTTCTCCAAGTTAAATGAACCCCCACAAAAATAAGCCAATATTCAGATGTAAAGGAGATTTTCTAAATGTTTAGTTGATCTAGTGTTAATAATATAAGTAAGATTTATTTAAATATGTTTCTGTGGCATCCTCCTGTATAATCATTGCTGTCCAGAGCTCAGAAACATTCTTTGTACAGGTGCCTTCACTTCCTCTTTCAGAGAAGAGCCACCAAATCAGTCAGAAGGTCTCTCAGGTGGCTGCAGTATGACGTATATATGGGCAGTACTCTACAAAATCTGTAAGAAGGATTCCTGCTGAGGGTGTTAGTGCCCAGGCAGGGTGCAAGAAGCTGTTGTGACTCAGACCTCAGGACCACGCAAGTAGCTCTGGCTTGACCTCTGGTCCCTGGGGCATCCTCAGAGCATTTCCAGTGAATGGAGGAGAAAGGGTTTGGCTTTGCCATCATCGCTAGTGCACATGAGCCCCCTTCGCTTTTCACACAGACAGTCCTTGTCACGTTGCCCACAGTTTTGGTGGCATCACTTTCAAGTTACAGCTAAGTCATACCCTGCCTCACATTCACACCTAACCAGCTTTTAGTGCCTGATGTTAACAACTTGCCACCGCTGTCAGCAGGCTGCTTCCACAGGGCAGCAGAGCAGTGCAGTGTCACCCCCTCGGAGGCTCCTCGGGCAACATTTAGAGGGACGTCAGTCTGCACAGCCGCATTACGGCCATATGCACAGGCAGGTGCTAGGAACTAATGTGAAAAGAGAGAAACTATTAAATTGTGAAGATTAACATATTCCGCTTCTGATAGCAGGCCAAGACCATAACCTACTTCACTAAGTAGCACTTTGCTTAAAGGATTGACCCCTGTTGGGCCTATTTATAGTAGAAGGCAATACACCTCTGGGTTCACAGCTGTGTTTGATATTTCACTGTGCAGGTCAAATATCAAATGTAACCCTAGAGTGGCTGCATTGATTAGTTAGGAAAAGGTATTTATGTGTCTCCATGTTTTTGTATATTTTTATATAAATGCATATATGTGTATGTATGCATATGTTTTTGTGGCATGTAGATATATATATAAATGTTGTTTACCTTATTCTTCGCTTTAGGCAGACCGTAGTTAATGTGGTGTGCACCTAAAAGCAAGGGAAAACTGTGAGGTTTTGGCATCACAAAGTCATCACAACGCTTAAAACAGATGTGTTGCTTTGACCCAACCATCTCCCACCGTGCCCTGGTGCTTCAGACCTGTCTCCAAGTATCCACCAGATCCGCTGCCAGTTCTCCTCAGTTTTTAATGGCAGACCTTTGTGGCCATGGCTTTTTTCCAGACCTGTGCTATGCTGAGGGCTCAGCACCGATGCACCTGCACTTCAAGGTCCACGATGGACCCTGCAGAATGAGTCTCAGGCTCAAAGAAACATCACACCACCTGCAGCTCTGTTGCTCTCTGGTTGATAGCACAACACCACGGGTTGAAGGAAAGCAGGTATGTGGCATACAGGTATAAGGCTGGCTACCTGCCAATGTGCACAGCAGCAAGGGCAGGTACGGCCCTGACGTGAAGAGGGGACCAAGAAAAGGCTGCTCCTTCCCCTCCCCTCTGCTGACACCAGGGCCCTGTGACATGTGAACTGCCTCAGCTCCAGCCTGTGGCGTGGTGCAGCCTTAGTGCCTGATCTACCAGGACTGTGGCGTGGGAGGAGGCACTTGGGAATGCCGGGGAGGCAAATGCCACTGTGTGCTGATAGCAGAGATCTCCTCCTCCGAGCAACCGCAACTGCGGAGCAAGAACAAGTGCTAGGAGGAACTGAGGGTTATCCACGCACTGGACCAAGACAAAGGGAAATAATTGTATCTCAAGGACGTTAAGTACACGGACTAACTAGTAACAATCGATTTCTTTCTCTTGCAGCAAGCTGGAGCTCTGTGCGGCTCAGGCAGGGGTGTGCTCAGCTGGTGGTGGAGAGAGGGAGGGGAAGGGGGAAACAGGAGGATGACCCTTGGGGGCCACTGGTGTTTGGATCAGGGGAACCATTTAAACAAGTATCATTGGGTCACCTATGCGCAGGAACCATGGCTGGGAAGAGGTGCAGAGAGATGTACAGGGTCAGAGAGATGTATAGATGTTGCCCTGTAGCAACCCCCTCAGGTCCTGTGCGATACCAACCAGCACCCAGGAGTGTCACAGACACTGTACTAGGGGTACAGACAACCAAATCGAGCCCCGACGCAAAGCTTGCAGAGACTCTGGCATGCCCAAACCCACAAGAAAGCACACCAGGAGGGTCCTTTCCCCACCACAACCCACACAGTGGGGTTTCTCCTTAAGGACACCCTCCCACCGGGGTCTGCACCTCGGCAGCTGGGGCAGGAGGCTCCTGTCAAAAGAAGGGTGAGCGGTTTCCCTTGCAGAGAGGAGCTGAATCCCCTCCAGATGGGTGAGGATGGATGGGGGGAGCCAGGATGGCGGCAGCGGAGCAGAGAGCGGCTGAGGGCAGGCAGGGTCCTCCATTGCTGGCACCCTCAAGCAGCTTAGCAGCACTTCTGCAGGGGACCACCACCACCGTCCCTCCTCTTCCTCCCCCTGCTCAGCCGGCCCGAATGCCAGAAGAGGGAGCGCAGAGCCCATTCACAAAGCAGGACACAGCGCTCGGGAGGATCAGCGCTCCCCAGGTCCAAACCTGTGCAATTTATAAAGTAAAAATAAAGACCTCTATCTCCGGTAATTAGCCTCTTCATATTTCCTGGCCCAAAATTGCTGGAGAGGGAAAAGCAGAAGGAAAAACCGTGGGTTTGCAATTATTCCGTGCAGCCCCGAGGGCTGGCAGGGCAGGAGTGTCCCACCGGAGCTGCAGCAGCTCTCCTGGGTTGGGGAGAGCCCCAGGCCCAGGGCTGTGGGCTGGCAAGGACAGGCGAGGAGGGCTCAGCCACGGCTGCTGCAGCTTCTGCCCTCCCTGCGGCTCAGTTCGAGCTGAACTTCTGCCGCTTGACCCGTGGACACTCGTGTTTTCAGGGGAATTGGGGAAAAGAGTCTCAGAGAGCTCACAGAGCAAATGGGTCTGCTGACAGCCCCCGAGGTCTTTGGCCTGTGGTCCTGGCTGTGCCCTATGGCAGGCTGCAAGGTGTTGGGCGAAGGCTGGGGCAGCAGAGCTGTGTGCTGGCCGCAGGGTTAAAGCTCCTGAATACAAACACCGCAATCCCGTCTCTCTCCATCCTGCTTTTCAGCAGGAGTTTACTCCCCTGATTTCAACTCTGGATAATTAACCCTACCTTACAGGCTATGGAAGAGAACTCCAAAAGCAGTTTTGCTAACATTTAGGCCCAGGAGGCTTTGTATGTAGAAATGAAGAGGAAAGACATATTCTAAGTTTGACTGTATGGGAAGGGAGTGGGGTAAAGGACCTGCTGAAATCTGCTTCCCTTGTGCTCTTTTCTTGCAGAGGTGCCTTACTGCCCACGTCAAGAAGCTCAACTGCATCCTGGGCTGCACCAAAAGAACTGTGTCCAGCACATTCAGGGAGGTGATTCTGCCCCTCTGCTCTGCTCTGGTGAGACTCCACCTGGAGTACTGCATCCAGCTCTGGGGTCCTCAACACAAGGACATGGATCTATTGGAGTGAGTCCAGAGGAGGGCCGTGAAGATGATGAGAGGGTTAGAGCACCTCTCCTGTGAAGACAGGCTGAGAGAGTTGGGGTTGTTCAGCCTGGAGAAGAGAAGGCCCTGGGGACACCTTATAGTGGCCTTCCAGTAGCTAAAGGGGGCCTACGGGAAGGATGGGGAAGGACTTTATCAGGGAGTGTAATGACAGGACATAGGGTAAAGGTTTCAAGCTGAAAGGGAGTAGTAGATTTAAATAGGATATTAGGAAGTAGTTCTTTCCTGTGAGGGTGGTGAGACACTGGAACAGGTTTCCCCAGAGAAGCTGTGGATGCCCCATCCCTGGAAGTGTCCAAGGCCAGGCTGGATGGGGCTTTGAGCAGCCTGGTCTGGTGGGAGTTGTCCCTGCCCAGGGCAGGGGGTTGTAACGAGATGATCTTTAAGGTCCCTTCTAACCCAAACCATTCTGTGATTCTGTGATTACTCACATTTCTATATCATAGAGGAACATAAAGGTGACAGATGAAGCCTATAAATCAGTTTGTCCTCATCCTATCCTTATCCATCTGTTTTGCTACTACCAAGGTGCAGGAATTGGTCTCTTCAAGAACATACATGAACTTGTTTTCTTTCTTTCTGTTAAAAGGTGCAGTGAGTGAGGTCAGGCCAGTAGCAGAAAGTCTTGTTGGCACTCGGATGACCCACATAACATGAATGGGAACCAAACATTCATGCCAAGCTGGAGCCCTGACCCTGGGGCTGTCTAAAGTCAGTGAAGCTCAGCTTCCTGGCTACCCCGTGGCCAGACAGGCTCTTTCAGAAGAGGATCAAGCCTCATTGATGAGGTTTCCTTCTGCAGAACCTCACAGCTGCCTGGTGGCATCTCCTGTGTGAAGTGTGTTTAGAAGCTAGTTTTTCAGGAGCATTTTAGCATTTGTCTCATCAGGGTCTCTCCTTCGCACAGTCTCCAGGTCTACATTTCCCAAGGACCAACAATAGGGATCGTTTGTTTTGAACACAGAAAATGTCTGAGACTAATATGATACCGAAGAAACTACCAAATTAGTCTTTAAAGCAGCAACAATTTTATTACATTACGCAGTTACAATGACCAAGTTTAGTCACAACATGGGAAGAAAACCTCTGACTGAGAATTTCTGAGCAGCGCGTTGGCTCCCATATCTGGGCAGGGAATGATCTAATCAAAGTTTGCATAAAGATACAGTTAGGAATGGCAAACAAAGCATTTACTAAATAACAGTTATTCTGAATCGATCCCAACACAAACACCAGGGGCTGTATAGGTGGCAACAAATCATTTGAATTACACTATTGGCAGAGCTTTTTCTTACTACTAATGTAGTTTCACTAAAGAAAAGTATTTTAACAGAGCAAAGGGACTGAGCCAGGAATTTACATATAGTCCAGGCTGGAGGAGGGAATGAAAGGAAAACTCCCAGCCCCTAAAACTTCATGTGAGGGCACCTGGCTGGGACTTCCAACTTCTGAGGTTTCATTCTGACTCACATAGTGCCCCTCTCAGTTTCTCCCCTTGCAGGTGGCCCTCCTTAATGCAAACAATTAAATGCACATTAGGTGAAAGTGGCTGATCCTATTGCCAAATAAGAAGGACATTTGTCAGGAAGGTAAGGGCACCTGGCTTGTTGTTGAGAAATCAGGCCCTTTCTTATAGGGGCCTCACATTCTCCAGATTTCTAAAGCTCTCCTTTGTTGTCGAGGAGATGAATAAAGAGGTTTTGAACCTCTCAGAACAAAGTCCAACCAGCCCAAGACTAAAACCCAGGAACAGCATTTGTAGAAAGGAGTAACAGTGTGTTCCAGCAACAAGAAACTCCTCTTCCAGTTTGCATGTAATTAAACCTTGCTGGTCCTCCCATCTGCAATGGGTGCTGCTGTTGCAATGCCCTCAGCTGCAAAGTGCTGCAGCCGTGGTGGACGGCCAGAGGTATACGCACAGCTGACCCCAGCAACGTTGTCCATACCACCGACAATGGTGTCCTCCTTCAGCCCAGGATGCCGGTCACCCCCAGCATCCCTATGGCCTGGGGTAGCCCCAGGGAAGCAGCAGCCCCTAGAACTCCCCAAAAGCCTCCTACAGAGCTGGAGCAGTTACCTGTTTCCTGACTGTCAAGGTGGCCAAATGTCAGTGGGGGAAGCAGAGTGTCCCAGGATGGTCTGGTGCTGTGTTTTAGTATTTGTCTTCACCCTTTGGGAGGGATCTATGATGCCTGGTGGGATGGTTTGCTGCCCTTTTGGTTAACCAAAATGACAGATGCAGCCCCTTCCTATAGAAAAGGTGAAAGCCCACAGGACATCTCCAGTTCTCCCACCAAAACCTCTCCCAGAGAGGCATTTGTTAGTGCTGACAACAGCATATACCGCCAGCCTTCTCCCTTCCTCGGACTCCCTGCACACCAGCACCCAGCTGTCTGAAACGGCGCCCAGCATACTGCCAGCTTCTTTTTTCTCTCTCTATTCTTGTTTGTAGTCCCTTCATCATTAGTTCCCACAGGACTATCAATAGCATATTTGTCTGACACAGACAGTTTCACTGCTATAAATTCTCGCCAGCCCATGGAATAGAGACTTTTTAATTAGGTTTTAGAATTTTTCCATTAGCAGAGAGACACTGACAATTCAGGTCTCACTTCTGAAAAGCAAAATATGATAGAGAAAGAAGTGGCTTGCTTTACTGTAATATTAACATTTTCCTCCCTGTATTTATGGGCATGAATCATTTGCCGTTTTGCTACTGTGGACAGAAATGTGTTGGATAATTTACTTTATTATGCTACAAATGAGGGATTTAATCCAGTGATCCAATGACAGCATCTTCCTGGGCTACTGTACTGTCTATGTAACACACACAGAAAATGTGAACAGTATCTTTTATCATCAAAATTTGATTGCTTTCTTATTTGCACCCAAAAGGCTGTATGTTTCAGTGTTAAAGGATTTTTCTGGCTTTAGCTCTTACTTTGTATCACAGATCTGCGATAGGGCCTTATATGAAAGGGAAAAAGACTTGAGATAGTGCCACCTCCTTGACAAGTGTGAAAGAGCAAAGCTGTGCTGCCTTTGGCCCTAGACATCAGCCTCCATGGTCACAACAAGTGGGCAAGCATTCACGTCTAGTATCCTCCCGGCTCCTGGGTATTCCAGACTCAGGAGTTCATGAAGCAACTGTGATATTTTGGGTTTTTTAAAAGCCCAGATGGATCTTCCCTTCCATGAACTGTTGCAAATGGCTTTTTTTTGGGCTGACAGAGAATTCTCTTGCTTGCTGTCTAATCCATCCCAAAACACCTTCAGACCGGGGAGAACTATCATGGTGGTGTTTTGCCAATGCAATCCTTGCAGGCATCAAGTTTCTAGTTCAATCTACTCAACCTGACAAAACTTTATGTCAAAAAAAATCCCAGCCAGCTCTAATGAGCAATATTTTAATCCTGCTGGGTACATTTGATCTAGTTCTTGCACCTCAGCTGTAGTCCAGCATGTTGCATCAGCTTTTGTTGGGTTACGCTGGGTAAGCAGGACACAGCAAGGGCAGCCTCAGGTGTCATTTCATCTGCCGTGGCATCCTTCATCCCAGCTGGAGACCTCCAACATGTTTGTCTAGACCTGAGCTAAAGACCTTCGTGGCATCTGCAATGCTCTCACTTGCAGTAACATATAAAAATCACAGTAAAGAAAAATGTTCTTACTAAGATTTTATAGTTTCAAGAGGAGGAAAATAGGTTTTTTCCTTTTCTCATTCTTACCAAAACTTCACAGTTCACTTCATGTGCTCACTGTCTTTAAAATCTTTAAAAGGAAGGTTTTGAAGGAATTTTATAGCTAGCCTTCTTTTTTCTTTTGAAACATCTACTTTTTTTCTTTCTACTTTCTACTTTTTTCTTTCATTATTTTGTTAACTCCTTTAAAGAATTTAATTATATAGAGAGGTGGTTTTCCCCTGAAGTAGCTCTCCCATTAATCCTCGTATCCTCTACCTAACATTAGAGCTTAATATTTCTCCCTCTATTTTTAACCACATCTAATTGGCACAGAAGAAACACTTCCTGGCCAGTATTTCCTCCACTCACTGTCAGCAACAAAAAGTGCAATAACTGAAATTTGCTAAAAGCAGCAATTGTCTTGAATCTACTCTGCCACAACAATAGGTAATTTTTGCAGCAGCTCAGCTCAGACAGTCCAGGTCACTGTCTGCCCTCTAATTTTTTTACAGACCCTGCCACACTGTACCTCCCTCTCAGCCTTCTCCAGTCCTCACCGTTATTGAGAGACAGCAGTTTAGACAGTATCATTTTGCTACCTGCTTTTGAAATGGCTAGGGCAAAACTTCTCTGAAATGACCTTTTCCTCCCACACGATGTCTTAGGCTCTCTTATTATTTCCCAGGTTTCCTGCTTCTCCTATTTCAAGAATTTCTCATTTGTATTTATCTCTTTAGCTATCTGTGCCCAAAATAACCTTATGACCCTTTCGCCTCCATTGCCTGGTTTTCAAAGTTTTGATCACCCACTGTTCTTATAGTAGGAAATGAGAACTACGGATTTTTTTTTTTTCCTCATCTGTCCTGAATAATATTCACTCCCTGAAATGTAAGGTGAAAATCAGAGTTCACAATCCCCTCTAAGAAGCTGCAAGACAAATGAAAGGGAAACATTTACCTTTAGTTTGCAGGATTAATGGCTGCCTACCCCTCCATGCTCCTATTTATGTTACCAAGTGCTCTGACATTAATGAGTGAATTATGCTAAAATGATACAATACAGGCAATATTTATCAGCTGCTCCATGCCATTGCCTTCAGCACGTCAGTCTTAGGAGCGGCCGACCGGTCCTCACTGCCTCCCAAACCCTTGTCCTGGGCACAGGTGAGAGGTGTTGGCCTCCTCATACCCCTTGCTGGCTGCACCATGGGCGATGTATTTCCCCGCACCTGCAAGCATCCCTCTCTGCCGCCAGTCGCCACAGGAGTGAACCGATCCAGAAACCCTCCCAGCTTCATGAGCAGTGCTAGACTGGGGTCTTTCTTCTGGTAATCACAACCAACCCACAAGGGGTGAGTTTGCTTGGGGTTTTGGTGAGTTTCAGAAGCATCTGTGAAATTCCACCCATCACAGCATCCTCCATTCTCCAAACTGTGATATTTTTACCAGATCCAGTATTAAAAAGAAACTAGATTATCTTTGTTTTGAGCTCAAAACTTTCACCAGATGATTAAACTCATCAAGTCAGGACAATGTGAAAATATGCTCCTGAAAAAAAAGATGAATATCAAAAAATATGATGATAAAATCAGAGGAGCAGCCAGACTAAGCCAAATCCATCCCTAGCCCAGTTCCCCATGTCATGCATAGCCAGTTACAAGTGCTTGCAGGAAAACTTCAAGAAGGAGTATGGAGAACACAGTCATAGAATCATAGCATTGTCTATGTTGGAAGAGACCTTTAAGACCATTGAGTCCAACCATCAACCTAACACTGCCAAAACCACCACTGAACCATGTCCCTAAGCACCACATCTACCCCATGTACTTCTCATTTACAACCCCTGCCTCATCATTTCTTTGAATGCCTTCTGGTTGTTGTATTTTGAGAAATGATGAGTAACATTAGCTGAAGTCCAGCCAGCCAGTGTCCTGTCCTCAAGAGCAGCAGGAGTAGTCATACAGGCAGTGATACTCTCCCAGAATACTATTCCAACCTCCAGTGATTTGCAGTTTAGACATTTCCTGAGATAGACACATAGTTTGGGGGTTTAACAGCCCCAAATGAGTTTCTTCTGAGTTCACCCAATTGCTTTTCAGACCTGTGTGAAGTTCTAGCATGCACAATCTTCTGCAGAAGGGAGCTCCACACCTGAACTGCATCATACCCGCATGCTCAGTGAAGAACCGTCTTCCTTCACATGCTTCAAACCTGCCACTCAGACTGTCAAACTTTTATATTAGATGAGACAATGAGCCCTGCCTCCTGTGACCTATGCAGACCTCACAGCCTGGAGGCACCTTGTGTACACGGTCAGTCCTGGTGTGGATGCTGTCCCACACTGCCATCCCCGTCATGGGACATTTTACAGGCTGGAGATTGAGAACACGGCACGAAAAAAGTGGAAATACAGTGGGTTTATAAGATGGCATAACAGCGTGAATCTGTGTGATTCTCTATCCCTTCCCCAATAATTGTTAACCTGCCATTTGCTTTTCTCACGGTTGCTAAGCACTGAGCTGGTGTTTTCATAAAACTCTTATCTTCCATATGCTCATGTCGTACTTGCATTGCACTTGCACGTACCTGAGTGATCATAATCAGCTCACGGCCCATCATTTTATTTGAAAAGGTAGGATTGCTCCTTTCACAGGTGTCCATCACTTCATATTTACGGACATTAAGCATCACCTGCCATCTTATTCTGCAGGCATTCAATTTTGAACAATCCATCTGAGCAATCAGCTCATATCTTTGCCACCACAGAAATACTGTGTTGTCAACAAATTTTACCCTCTCGCCTCACTTTCCAGATGGTTTATGAGTTTGTTAAGCTGGAAAGGTCCCAGCACAGCTCCCTGCAGGAGCCTCCTCATGGCCTGTCCCCACAGCGAAAACCATCCACTGACTCCCACCCTCTGCTTGCTACTCCAGTATTTATCCAGGAGAAAATTTCCCCTTCGATCCTGTGGCACCTTAGTTTCTAAGACACTCTTAAAAATCTTTTTCCATAGCTCATTGCTCCCATGAGCCAGAGGGCTCTTCTCAGTGTCTCTTCTAATTATACTTTCTCCTTCTTAGCTTGGGGCAACCAGAATGTCACAGAGCGATGCAGGCATGGGAGCAGCAGGGATCATGGTGGCATCAAAATGACGTTTGACACTTTGTACTTGGGCCCTTTCTTAATGATCTCTAAAACTCAATTTGCCTTTTTGATACTTTGATACGAAGATCTCTGAGTGACAATAGCGAATTTGCAGCTCATCTTTGTGTTTATATAATTGTTACTCTTCCTCCACGCGCTTTACTTTGCACTTACCCACTCTGCCTTTCATTTGCCATTTATCACCAAGTCAGTCTTGTAAGATATTTCTACAACTCCTCAGTTACCTGCACTTTTGAAAAATATGAAAAATAATTCTGAATCATCAGCATATTCATCGCCTAATTATTCACCCACATTTCCCAATCATTTATGAATAAGTTGAACAACAAAAATCCTCTTCTCTCTGTGGTGATAGCTGACCTTTGTCTCCTATCTTAAAATAAGTTATTTGTTTACCTCTTTATGATTTTACTTTCCAGCAGGCAGGGAAGTTTTCTGTTTTCTTTCTTTGGCTTTGGAAAAAAAAGTCTTTTTTCTTCTGGTACCTTCCTTTACTCTGACATTTAATTATTCTGAGTCTATATGTGTGCCTGAGGACACTCTTTTCATATTTTTTGTTTGATGGTAAATATTTGCTCTGTCTTCCTTATATTGTGTCTTTAAATAGCATCCTGCTGTTTCTGAACATTTTACTCTTCCTTTAAGTTCCATTTAAGGAGTTGCCTTGGTTTGTATGTTTCCCTTTTTAGAACGTAATAGATGAGGATTTGGGCATTTTTTATTGCTTGGGGCGTGGTAAACTGCAATGCATCACAATCACTATATAAAGAGACCTTTCAGTGGCCATGTCTTGAACCAGATCTACCCCCTCTCAGTCACTGTAAAACTGGTGAGGTCTAGAAAGTAAATGAAATGCACTTTTCCCTGCCGTGTGGTTACAGCCAGTGTGTCCTTTGCTCCACAGGCTGGTCCCCATATCATCTCAGGAATAAGCATTTTCTGGTGTTGCTGTGGTGCTCACAAAAATAAGGCAAATGCTGGCAACGCAGGTATCATCCACTGCTTGGACAACCCAGAAGCATTAGGAAAAATTATAGGCTTAGATCTGTATTTCTAAATTGGCACTGACTTTTGCAGTTGCAACCAAAACTTTTTGCAGTGTATTGGATGCTGAAATTCAGGTTTTTACGTCTGACTCAGTGCTGAGTTATATATTTGATTAACTTCAGGTAATTACTTTTTTCATTTTACCTTGTGCAAGGATGTTAGCCACAGAAATGTAACAAAAGCCCTCCTCCAGCGCTGCCTGTGGTGTGTAGAAATGGCATATTCTTTTACAAAATTCTCCTGAAGGAGTCTGTACGCATCAGGTTAAAGCTGGCTTTGACACCTGCGTTATTGTATCTCAGGTAGGTGTGCTTGTCAAAGCAGTGGATCTCAATGGTTACTTTGAACCGTCCATTCCCAAAGTTAACACATACGGTTTTCTCGGTTTATTTTTTGAACCCACAGTGTTATTAGGCAGATAACATCCTGATTTGAGGGCTTTTGTGTGCTAACTCATCTGGTTAAAATACGTGGGAGGCTAACAACCTTCTCCCTCGTTTACACCAGAAATCCCAGGGTTTTCCCAACTGCTCCATACGCATGGATCAACACACCTTACACAACATAGGTAGTCAGAGACTCTGTATTACCTCTTATCCCTTTATCCCTACTACTTTCTTCTTTTTTTTTTTTGCCTTTACAGCTCAAGGCTTCTTTCTCTTTCTGGAGCTCCTTCTCCAGACCTGTTCAGGTTTTGGTCCCACTGAGAGTGACTTTAGCAGCTCGGGGAGATAAGAAGTGTGGTGGGACACGGCCTGCTGCAGGAATCTATAGCCAAACTTAGGTGTAGGTGAGGGTCGCAGAGTTCCTCTCTAAATCTAAATGCCTCCCCTGTTTTCCTTAGTGACACAAATCTGCCCCTGCTCTGATGTTTTTATGCAACAGGTTTCTCAGAGCGTGGCTTGCAAAAGTAAGTCAGGCATCAATCATGCAAGGGGAGAACTGCAGAACCTTTGACTGGAACCCAGGGGCTTACGTATACAAACAAGAGTTGAAATTTTTCCAAAATCTCACCCGTCCCGTATTTTAATCTGTGTTTAACAACATGCGCACTTTGGAGCTTGAGAGTCTCATGCACTGTAGCTAGATCTGGCTGTGTTTCTCCCAGTGTGGTATCTTTAAGCTTCCCTGTGAAGCATGGCTTGGTGGATTGCCTCTGACATGGGGGCCACCCTGCTAGAAAAAGGGAAAGCCAGCCCCGGTCCGTGCCCAACAAGGGACACAGGTCATACCACTCTGGACAGATATCTCCAAGCTGCCACACAGCTGCTGCCTGCTACGTGGGAAACAAAATTTTCGAGTGTGTTTTAACAACAGAACCTATATCTAAAAACAACATGGTTAAGACACCTCCCACACATTCTCAAAATATTGACCTTTAAGCTACAGAAACACAGGGATTTCCTACACCTCTGCTAGGGAAGCCAAATACACATCTGAGACCATGATGCTTGTTACAGGCGCTGATTCGCGAATTTTACTGGGAAACTCTCCCTGGTATTTTTGCTTCTGTTCAAATGCACACTCCTGCATAATCCCAACAACTTTGCTGCCCTCTGGAAATTCCCATTCCCACATCCCCAGATGTGTTTGGCACAGAAATAAATGACTACAGGCTCAGAACAGGAAGGAACATTAGGAATTGACTGCAATAGCGCTTAAAGATTCTATTACAATCTTTTCAGCCTTCAGGTAACTCTAATTTACACCAGGGACTGGGGAGGACTGGAATGATTTCTGCCATTAGCCCAGGATCCCTGTGGCATGCAGAAACCTGTAACTCTAAACCCAGCCCTCTACTTTATTTATCTCTATTTTTCTCTAGGTTTTAACAGGAGCAGCAAGGAAGCTCATTGCTGTACCATGCCTTGCAAGGACAAGCAGCTCGTGGGAATGTGTCTATTGAAAACTCAAGGTTCTGCAGGACAGTAGCTGGTAGAGACCCACGTCCCAAATTCAAGCCACAGCATCTTATCCAGAGATGCACACTGCAATGAAATGTCCCCACGTCAGGATCCCAGGCACTGCCCACAGATGCAGCAGCTGCCCACTGTGTGGGTACCCTGGGTACTCTGTGCGCACACACACACAGAGGGTTTGTGTTGGTGCCCTACACAAACTGCCCATAACATTCATCATGGAAGAGCAGCCCCACAACATGGTCCTGTGGGCCCCATGGGAAGTACACCCTGAAAAATACACACTTAAACATTGTGGTCCTACAGCCCATAGTGTGGGGGAGAGCAGGCACCACCCCCTCCATGAACCTCCATAAAGGGATGGAGGAAGGGAGTATAGGCGGGCAGCAGTGGTCATCGTGAAGGAAGGCAAACAGTAAGCCTAATGATAAAGGAGGAGAGTACTACTCATTACTATGGTTTCTAGAAACATTCTCAAAAAAACAATATTTCAGTGAATGAGTGGTATATAGTGAGGTTCACCCACGTGGTGGTGCCAGACTATCCCTGCTCCTGACTATCCCCTCCTGCTGAGCGCCACTCGCATAGCTCGAAGGAGCAAAATTGCTGAAGACCTCCCCTCCTTTGTCTCTAATTTTTTCCCTTTTATTTTTATTTATTTTAATAAATATCTCTTTTATTTATATTTATTTTGGGGAGCACTCAAAACCTGGGATTTATTTTGTGGGCTCACATGTGGTGGTATTGGCCCAATGACAGATTTCTTAGATCGGCACTCATACTAACGGTAACCACAAAACCAAATTCCTTTTAGGAAAAACCCCTCCCTTTAAGATGAAAAACTAAGTTGTACTGTTAGTTGCTAGTTCTTTGATTTTAAGTGAAAAGAAAAAAAATAAAATACCCACTTCCTTTAAAAGCTCTGCAGTGTCAGAATAAAAAGTTGCAGCCTGTTGCTGACTTGCAGCAAGAAGGTCCCTACCAGCCATGGTAATTTCTCCATTTCCTTGCTGGGAAGGAAAGGAGAGCACCACAGTTCAGCTAAAAACCCTGTGGGATGGGAGGAGGGTGATGAGGGAGGACATGGAGGCTGGAGAGGAGGAAAGAGCCCTCCAAGTCCCTTCTGACCATGGGGGCTCGCAGAGCCTGGGCACCTTACACTCAGTTACCAAAATGGTTTCGGTAGGTGCCAACCTCAGGGAAAGAAACACATTTACAGGGAAACCCCAGATAATTTTCAAGGCTTTGCTATATAAACATATTAAAGATCTTAAAGTAATCCGCTGGCAGAAAGCAAGCAGCTTATTTCTTTCAGTGTGTTTGTTTTAAGATGCCAATCAAACGGTCTTTCCGCAGCAAAAACTCAGTGGTAGATTTACCTTTGTGCATGCAGTTGAGATCGGGCCCAGGAGGTGACAGCCAACAGATAAGGACTTAATTAATATCCAGTAAGAAGCAGGAGGAAGGAACATTATCGGCAGTTTCACCTGACTCATGTGATGGGCTGATAATCTATTGAGAACTCCATGGAGGTCTGAAAGCAGTGTGGTCCCCAACTTGGGATGACTGCATGGGCAACATTTCAGCCCATCTCAGACCCTGCACCATGAGAAGAAAGCTGATGGAAAAATTACTTCACTGGTCCAGGCATCATGATGGTTCTTCAGGAGCACTGTTGACATTGCTTGTAAGGAGAAAATAGGATTTTTAAGTTTTAAGACTGACTTTTTCTCGCAGTGATGGAGGTAAAAGGCATGATATGAACTGCTGAGTGGTGGAACACAGTCCTCTTCTGCCTGCAGCTTGGCAGCTTGTATAATGAAAGGTACACAAAATGTCTGGTTTATGAATCCTGACTTTCAGTGAGAAGTGCCATCAATATATTAAATAGGGATGGACATAAATAAAGTACATAAAGTATCTAATAAATTAAACAGCAGGAAAATTACCTCTATTATGTTTTCCCTTGTAGACCAAAATCCCTTCGATAGCGTTCAAAATGCTTTTCAAGAAGTAAATTACCTTCGAAACAGAACTATAGAAGTTTAAAGTTCTCGCTTTCAATTTTATCAAGTAAAGAGGCACAAACCAAACTCACATATAATAATCAAAGGCATGAAGGCACAATTCTGTCAAAGATCAAAAAATGCATTGAATCTCTTTTTTGATGATGAAGAGCAAGAATCCCCTGGCGGTTTTCCCATGGGAAAAGGGACACTGCAGAGCACCATGGGGGCTGTGGCCAGCTCTGCATGCTCTGCAGGTGACCTCTTTGGGGAGAGTAGAAAGACGGTCCCACCATCACACTCCTTGTCTCACTCTCCCTGGCACTACTCTGCTTGTGTTCAAGAGTTGGGTAGTAGTTAGACGTTAAGAAACTTTACTGTAAATTGTAGAAAAATGTCCAAAAGGGAGATTAAAGCCTCACTGGGCAGTCCAAGTCCCAAGGCCCATTGACCTAAAACAGCCCAAAGGCTACCTTAGAGGCCACCTTTGAAACCAGGAGAAAAGCAATTGGGAAATTACAAGGTCAAACATGGTGTTTCAGAAGTTTTGTTTTGGCAAATCATGTGCCCATGGTGTTGGACGGGTTGCGAAGCAATACACTGCTCTGGGGACTGGGCAGAGGGCATGGGGGCAGCCCCTGCCACAGCCCCCCTGGGTCAGGACCCGCCGGCTAGGAGGGGCATCTGCTCCAGGAGCCTGGCCTTCCTTCTTGTGCAGGACAGCAACTCCAAAATATTGTCTGAGGCACTTGGGTCCGACCCCTGGATGAGCACAGTGCCTGTGGGTCAGCCTGAGATCATATATAAACTCTCCTTTCCTTTCTTAAGTCTCTTTATGCTGGTGTGCCTCTTGGATTTTGGGCTATTTTTCTAATCTTACCCTCTTTTCCTATTTCAAACTGGTGCAAATTGCCTCGAGTGTGGAAACAAAAAGTGGCCTCAGCCAGGCTCGCTATTTCACTGTCACACCTTCCATTTTCTGTGTTTACATATTTCTTTAGGTGCGCAGATTGCCCTGTGGTCTCCTGAAGCTTGGAGGTATCACACTTCCAGCCCCCTGCCTGACTCATTTCAGAGTAAGCATAAGCAAAACCTTAAGGCTAGGGAAAAAATGAAGCAGAAAAAGGTACACTTGGATAGGAAATATATGTACATGTTTTTCAGCAGTGGTAACCACTTAAAGCTGCCCAGAGGCATGGAATACTCTAATGGCAATGAAATCAACTGGGGCTGCCAGAGGCACCTAGCAGCGTCCATTTAATAGATTATGGGATCACGTAATAGATATGTATCTATAAGTACGTAATAGATATGTGATCAATAGCTCACGGGAGCCTAGGAATTTATCTCAGGGATATCAAAATATGCATGTCAACGTTTCCTAATTAAACAAAAGAAAACCCAACCTCTGGGTGAAGCATCGGATGGAACAATGTTATCAGACCTCCCCAGGCAAACACAAGGAGCGTATAAAACGAGCTGCTCCCAGGGAGAGCGGCACCTCTCCTCCACCCACCTTCCAAGAGCAATGGATCTCAAAGTGCTCTGTGTGCTCTCCGCCATCCTCGTCGTAGCCCTCAGCACCTTGGCAGAGGGAAAGACATTACCAAGTAAGTATTGCTGCCTTCACAGGTATGTACGTGGGCCTGACCCTGCTGACTGTAACTGCGGCAAGAGAACGTCTCTAGTTTATGTTTCAGACAGCTAATGTCTTGCTCTGGTACCATTACCAAAGCTGGAGTTCACTTTTTAATTTTTCAGAGAAATCTATGGCAAAATAAAAAAAGACTGCAGGTGAAGTCTCCTGTTGGTGGAATAACCAGGAACCTGCTGCAAAGGCAGAGGGACAAACAAGCCCAGGAGCTCACTGGAACAGGACCTAGCTAGAAGAGGAGCTAGCTTTGTCTAGTCTTACAACATTTATTTTATGCTACTTTGCCATATGAATACAATTTTAAAGGAGTCTATCTGCCTCCTCAATAAAAGACAAGTCATTTAGACAACTTAGGAGGTGGAAAGCGAGTAAATCAATGACAGACACCTTGAGACATCTCCAGAATTTCTTGGTTGCAGATGACTACACAGTAGACTTAAAATGTTGAAAGTATAGCCACAACTATTTGCATGTAACCTATGTTTTTATAGTCACATGACGAGAATGCAAAGATTTTATATCTTTACACTGGTTTGAATATCCACTGGACCCTTAACTCTTTCTTTCTTCATATGAGGCGGGCAAAGCAACAAACATTTGTTAGCATGACATTTGGGGTTATGGGTTTTTACCATTTGATGTGGTCCATTTGAAGTCCACAGGCCCCACTGTGCTGGGCTGCAAGTGAGACCACAGATTCTCAAAGGGTGAAGTACAACCTTTCCTGAAGTTGGTGTGACTTTAACAGCAGCTTTTAAACTGCAAAGTTCTGGTCTTAGCAAGCGACAGAAAAGGTATACTTGCAAAGATGGACAGTCTAGGGAAAGATCATTATTCCCAGTCAACATCTGACAAATGCACCTCTGCTAACGAGTGTGCAAATTGACACGCAGTAACTTGCTACTTCTGTCCCAAACAGCAAGATGCCAATGTAAACTGCCCCCCAGGGAGCGAAGGAACTGCGGCTACCCGGGAATCTCAGCAGCGGAGTGCAGGAAAGCTGGGTGCTGCTTCAACGCTTCACTCCCCGGTGTTCCCTGGTGCTTTTCCCCTAAACCAAGGAGAGGTAATATCTCTACCAGAAACATTGATTTACCCAGTGTTTGATCATGCAGAAATGTGTACAACTGAGGAGCTGCTCTGCTTTTCTTCTTAGGGCAATGAAGTGGGCACAAACCTCTATTAGAAGACCACTGGTAGCAAAATGTGGAGTCAAACCTTGCTTACCCAGCAGTCTTTTGTCTCACCGCCTTCACACAATGTATTTCCTCTTCCTTCAGGCTTCTAGTTATCAAATAACCTGTGCTGATTATTTAAAGACATTTCACTGTCATTTGTGGTCTTGTTCATCAGTAGAGCAAGGGAACCTCAGCACTTATTTAAGTGGTTTTCTTGTGTGGCTGAGGAGGACTTTAGCACTGCATGTCAAAGTCCTGAGTAAATGAGTGCCTCTGTGGTTGTTTGGCACCTGTGCAAAAGACCGCAGCCATCCTGTAACTTCTAGGATTTTTGCTCTTTTCTCTAGCCTGTTTTGGCAATTGCTACATCCTTCCTGTTTCCCAGCATTATTCCCATTGGAATTGGTTCCACTTGGTTCTTATTTTCTCTCCCATTTTTGCTCCCAGTCTTCATTCAATGAAAACACCAAAATATCCCAGGGGAAACCCTTTTCTCTGGTAGATTCTATTCTTCCTTCTAAAGCTTCTAAACTCCTGCTTCCAGTTTTTGCCTTTGCTTTCTCGGAGAGGGTAAGAGCTGCTCTCCCAGTCCTTCATGGACTGAGTATATATTTTACATAACTGCTGGGTGTAAGCTACATTTGATGGGCTGACTGCGCAACTCCTTCTTAAGAGAACTTAAGGGAAAGCTCGGCAGTTGGTCAGGAGAAAAGAAAGGAAGTGAGGGTGCAAAGGCAACGTTACCCTATAAAAGAATTTTATGTGAATCAAGATGGGTCAAGAGGGCTCAGAACTGTCAGAGAAAAAAAAAAATAATTGCATTTGAACACTGTTTGCATTTCATGAAAATCTTGAAAACCGAATGGCGGCAGCTTACAGTGTCATTTTCATAGAATTGCTTTTCTGAGCAGAACTGTTTCAGGAGAGGAAAACTGAATTATTCAGGCCAGGTGGTATAACCTCTTTACCTCTGGTTGTACTTTAAATTGCCTGGATGAGCTGTGTTTTCCTCCAGAATGACCTGTCTCCTTTCCATAGCTCAAGTCGGCATGCAGGGGAGGCTAGGTTTTCCTCTCCCTGCACTAGCCAGGCTTCTCGGGGGTTAACATTGGGTCAGGTCATGAATATGCCCTGGTCTGAAGCCGGTGTCTGTGGTACCATTATGGAAGACATTCAGCTCTTGACCCCACTGATGGATCTAGGAAAAGTAAAGCTGGGTCACTGTCTGCCAGGCACTTCTGGGGAAAAATTTTGCCCCCTCTGACCCCTGGGGTGCAGCAGCAATTCCTCACCCCTTTGGGTTCAGCTTTGCCTAACAGGCATGGTAAGGATTTGGGTGAACCTGCTGCCTGAAATGGATGTGGAGAAGATCATCATGGCTGTCATGTTCAGTCACTGACCTCACCTTGGTGGCCTGCTTTTTATTTATGAATTATGCTGTCAGGTAAACAGAGCATAAAGTAACACGGCTTCCTTCCTTCCTTCCTTTGTTTTTGCTTTACGCAGTTAGGAAAGTATGTCCCAACGACTCTTACGCCAGGATAAACTGCGGCTTCCCTGGCATCACAGCTAAGGATTGCGAAAGGAAGGGATGCTGCTTCAGGGCATATCCCGCCGGTGTCCCCTGGTGCTTCTACCACCGCGTGGTGGAGGAAGGTAACGTTCTGCATGAGATATTGTCCCCCACATCCCCATGGATGAACTATGGCTCCTGGCAGTGCCTGCACTGTGCCTGGGCTTGATGTGTCCTGGTGCGGTGGGAGGTCACGCTCGAGGGATGGAGCAGGATGAGATCCCCTCGCATATCCTGGTGTTGGTGTAGGTCTTCCTCACCCAGAGTGTGAGTGGGGAGGAGATGGCTAAATCCTAAAAAGACAGGCTTCTTGCACTGAGGGTGGGTGTTACTGAGGCACCTGAGCCAGGGACTTGTGGGCAACGTGGCTGCACAGGGAGTCTGGGCTCAGGTGTGAGCTCAAGCCCTCGGATAATGCGATGGTAGAGGTGCAGCTACCAAACTCACATCTACTTTATCACAAGAGATAAAAGGCTTTGCTTTAGATGCATGGAATGAAACACTCGTGGAAATTTCTGTTCCCTTGCTTCTGTGTTATTAATGGGGATTGACCTTTCAGCATATCTAATGCAGATAACAAATAGCCTCAGCCAATTCTCACTCACCCCACAGTGTATTTTGCACTGGGAACAACTAACCATAATTTGGTTTTACTGGTCTGGATCGTAGTTAGGAAACATATGGACAGATTGGGGGCTGGGGGAGGGAAGCAATTGCTAAAAAATTGCCTTTTTCATGTCCTGCATCTAAGCAAAACACTTCCTAGCACCTTGTGTAATTCATGGAGAAAATATGTCCCTTAATCTGCTTCTCCTCTTTACCTTCCCAGTTTGTTAAAAGAGAAACTTCCACCAAGAACCTTGCGATCTTTGGACCTACTCCAAAAAGAAACAACCCCCGGAGGTCCCAACTCAGACTTGACAGTTTGCAACAGCTATGATTTCTAGGTCATTTTTACCTTGGATCGACTCCTTTCTGATGAGAAGTTACTTGCAGCTTTTATTCCTTCAGTAGGCTAGTACTGTGCTGGTTTTCACTGTAATAAAAGAACTAAGACACAATTTGTGAGTTCTCTGGTATCTTTATTTTAAAGCTGTGTGTTTCTCTGTTTCCCAGGAAATTTGGCCTCTTAGCAACTCGCTGATGACAGAGAAATCACTAACACTTCTGAAAGGAACACGTCACCTTGTGTTAGTTACACTTCACACTTGCAAGCGTCTGCTTGCATTTGTTAGCTGGTTTGTGGCTTCACACTGGCCCCTCACCTTTCTGAATACTGAAAATATTCAGTTTCCCTTGATATGGCTACACCTGTGGGTTTGGTGTTTTTTTTCCCCTCGAGACATAGAATCATAGAATGGTTTGGGTTGGAAGGGACCTTAAAGATTATCCAGTTCCAACCCCCCTGCCCTGGGCAGGGACACCTCCCACTAGACCAGGCTGCTCAAAGCCCCATCCAGCCTGGCCTTGGACACTTCCAGGGATGGGGCACCCACAGCTTCTCTGGGCAACCTGTTCCAGTGCCTCAGTACCCTCAGATTAGAGAATTTCTTCCTAATATCTAATTTAAATCTCCCCTCTTTCAGTTTAAAACCATTACCCCTCATCGTATCACTACACGCCCTGATAAAGAGTCCCTCCCCATCTCTCCTACAGGCCCCCTTCAGGTACTGGAAGGCTGCTGTAAAGTCTCCCTGGAGCCTTCTCTTCTCCAGGCTGAACAAACCCAGCTCTCTCAGCCTGTCCTCACAGGAGAGCTGCTCCAGCCCTCTCATCATCTTCGTGGCCCTGAGAAGGGTACCTTTGTTATCTGACCACTGAGCTCATCTGCCTCAGAGACCTCCTGCTCTCTGCATCATTGTGTCCCTGATGCTGCTGATCGCTTGTGGGGGTCCCACTCTGTGTCCAGTGGGGACACAGAGTAGCTCAGGAAGGCAGGTACCCACAGGGTATCCTGACTAACCCAACACAGGCCCCGGCTGCTGGTCCAACATGCAGCTGAAGCACCGGCCGCTCTCACTGTCAACCAGCGTCTCCACAAGCGAGTGCCCTGGATCATGCTCAGGAAAACTCTCTGCAACACTAAAAGCAAGGCACAGGTCCTGACCTGTACCTAAAGTTGAGCCTGCTGTGTCTCACCAGGCACTGGAGAAGCTCCTGGTCTCCAGGAAAGTGTGGCTGCTTGCTCCTGGGTGTCTTTAATGCTCACCACAGCAGCTCGAATGCTTCCCTGCTTTGGCTGAGTGAGAGCACGGTGAAGAGCCTCTAAGAGCACCGCTGGGAACAAGCTGGATAATACAAGGCTGCTGCTGCGTCAGCAAAGCCGTGCTCGGGGCATGGCAAGGAAGAGCAGCTGTGCCAGGCTGCGCTGCAAGGAGGGAGAAAATGGTGGAGACACATCCCTCCTTAGAGATTTCTCCAAGTACGCTTTTGTGATGCATAAGTTTATCCAAGCAAGTTAAAAATTAGTCATTCATAAAACTTCATTATCTCGCACTTGCAATAGGCTCAATAATATGATTTGAATATGGTAGGATATCGGTTATAATATCAGCAATAATCTACACAAGTCTTCTGAAGATCTTTGCTGAGGAAGGTTTGATGGAATGGCCCAGGTGAATTTAGAAGCCCTGAGCACAGTGTAATCACAATCACATTGCACTGCAAGTTTTGGTGCAACGACGAGGTGCATTCACCAGGTAACGGGGCCTTTGTAGGCATCTCGTTGGGAGAAAGAAAGAAAACGCAGCCACACTGAAAAAAGTAACCCTAATTAATGCTGTGGGAAATCATCTGAAGAGTCTGAAATTAGGCTGCTGGAGTCAGTGTGCTCCCAGGGCAGAGCTCTCGCAGAGTCACACGTACTCACCAAAAGGCTTTTCCTTCCGCAGAGGCACGTGCCCATGTGCACAACACAGAGTGTAAGGGGCCACGCGGGTATTTCGGAGGGGCGGGCTCACATGGATAACCGCTTACTACTCTTGTCTCACCCTCACAGACCTCCCCATCGGGGCTGTGCTTGGCTTTGCAAGAAAAATTCGGAACAGAAATGTCTTAGCAAGGAGGGTATCTGTGATACTGTGGGGTGCTCTGCTGCAAAACCTGTTTGGGAAACTCAGCCTGGCAGGGCAGAGCAGCTGAAACCCCTGCTCGAGTCCCTCTGTTGGAATGGTCTGCCTGTTGGCATGGAGAAAAGCAGTGGTGATGGTGTGGGAAAGCCACACTGACAGCAGTCTGGCCCCAAAGGGACGAAGCATGAAGGGCTGAACTTGCTCACTTGCTGTCCCTGGGCATGGTGTCCCCAGGAAAAACCACTAACTGCTGTGTGCTGACCAGTAAACCGTTCCCAACAGCGTGCTAAGCTTAGCCAAGGCACTGAGCCATGCAGGTGCTCTGGACATTCGAGGTTACAAATCTTAGTGTTCATAGCACTAAGAATTATGACCTAAGGATCTGCCATCATCAGTAAATCCTAACAATGGCGGTTATTCTGGGAGTTTACATAAATGCTTGAGGTCTCTCTACATAGACTGTTAACTACACTCACCCAAATGCATTTGAAAAAACTACTTAAAATTCTTAAAATTAACATTTTTGGTGAAAAAAATAATCTGTCAGAAACAGAATAAAAGCCACAGCTGCTGAGGATTTGAAGATGGCAGTCAGAGCCAAGGTAGAGCAAAGTGAGATCCCAAAACAGGAATGCACACCAAAGAGGAGTGTGCAGGACCTGCAGAGATGTGTCTACAGAAGGCAGGACCTTCCTCTCTTCACTTTCAGGGCTGCTCTGTGGACTCCCTACACTTGAGCCAGTCACCACGGGGCCCATTCACAGCTCTCAGAGAGAAGACGACACCTCTGGGCTGGAAATCATCTGGCTAGTTCAGATGTCCCCAGCAGAGTGAATTGAACTGTCCAGAAAGGCCCCCTTCCCACTCATCTCCAAAGGGTGCCTACACAAGGAGCTGTACGTATCTGCTCCCCTTCCTTGGGTTTCCCCATCAGTGCCTCTTGATGCTGGAGAGAGACAGTCAAGGGAGAGGAGAGAGAGAGGCAGGGAACACCACTGCCCTGGCACACATCTCTGGCTTAATGGTGGCTTTCCTAGGTGACCTGGTGGCAGAGGCCCAAGAAAGACACACCACGGCATGGGGACAGAGGCATCCTGGAAGCTGATGGCATTGATGGCATTCTGGAGCTCACAGTCCGGCCAGCAGATAGACAGAAGTAGATTTGTGCAGTTCTTTCATTTATTTTGCATCAATAGGTTGACAAGCCTCACCAGCTGATGCAATTGAAATGGTTCCATATTATTGTGTTGTCTAAAGTCTGTCCTTTTCTGTCCCTTCTTCATATTTCCACTCCCTCCTCCCACCCCGCCCCATTCTTTTTGCTTGTATGGACCTCTGTCCCGCACTAGAAAGAGAAATTTAAACAGAAACTTTAAAACTGTTTTTAGTGTTTCAAGCTGGTTACTTTACCCAATTAATCTGAATAATGGAAAGAAATCCAAGTGGAACCACAATGCCTTGAGACCGATGGGTGGCCGCACTGGGTCATCTGGTTCTCTGTCCTTCAGTGACCAAAAGGGCTGTGTGGGGAGAGAGGCAGGATAAGCGTACAACGAGGCTTCTCTTCTTACAAAATGCAGAACTGTTACAAAGGTGAATCAGTTTTTAACGAGGAAATATGAGAAGCACAAATGGAGACTTGCCCTTTGTATCTTTGCAACTCTGCTCGCATCCCCACATGACTGTACAGCGAGTGCTGAACAAGTAAACAAAGTTCTGAATATTTTTCTGGTGTGTGTGGGGGGAAAAGTAGGTCAGCCGCACGATTTTCGTCAGCAAAGGTGCTGCCATAACAGGAATCAATTCTCCGTGACACGAAGCATTTGTGCTGATGAGGCTATTGCGCAGATCGGGAATGACGTTTAAAATCACGGATGCCTGCTAGTCCTAAACTGCCTGCAATCATGACAGCTGTGTGCAACCGATGCTCCAGCTTCTAATAAGGCTCAACAGAAAGTGTTTGACATCGCAGATTGATTGCCAGTGAGTGAGGATATTCTACCGGTTTTTAAAACAATTGTAGCCAAGGAAAAAGTCCCAGAAATCAGTCATTTCGAAGCAATGCAGGAAAGCTGTATTTGACTGACATGGAGAATTAAAGGGGAGAAAACTAGGACAGAGAAAGAGCTCAGAGCAGATGGGTGCTGGCAACAAAGAACAGACCTGTAGCAATACGAAAAAGGGATATAACTGAGAACACCTCCAAAAATGTGTATTGTAATGTGCCCACTTACTTCACATCACATTTCCAAATGTCTCTGGAAAGGGTATGCCTCCTGCTACAGCTACTAGCACTCACCTCCTCTGGCAAAGCTCCCGTTCAAAAGGAAGGTTTCAGACAAGGTGCTAAGTCAAAGCTAAAAAGAACACAGAAACGGAAATCTTCCTCCGTTGAGAGCAGTTAAATTGCACGGTTCTGCCACAAGTCTCTTAACGAGCTACTGATTCAACTAAAGCGTGAAAACTTGACCATGATGCCATTCAACAGCTTGTAAAGCAGAAGGTAAAACACAAGGACCAAATCTGATTCCCTGTGTTAAAACTAGGCAGAATGATGATCTCAAGACCCAGATTCCGCTTCCAGGAGGTTGCTGGTCATCCTCATTCCAGGAAGAGTACAAAAGGGGGGACTCACTGCTCTGAGGTGCAGGTTGCAAAACCTTCTTTATGAGCGAACTTCAGGTGAGCGTTTCGGAAGCTCTCAGGTGAGAGTTTCCCAAGCAGCTCTCTGCCAGAAACAAAAGTCCTCTTTGGGCAGAATAGTCCATTATTACTCTGTAGACTTTTTTGTTTTTTCCCATGTGAACTTTCCTCTAAAGCATTTAAAATCTGCCACTGTCAGTACACAAAACAGTGAGCTGCGCGATTACCCAAGACAGCATATATGGTCCCTGTCCCAGTATGCTCCACCAGGTACGCCAGGATGAGACCACAAACATGCCCTCAGTACTAGAAGGCAATGGCCAAACAGATAGACTTTGTTCTAAAAATGTGTGCTGCAATGCGTAATATATTCAAGTGCCAGAACTAACCAGTAGCACTCACAGATGCTACAGAAGAGGATGCTGTTTTGTTGAAGGGTTTGCAGTCATTTGGTGCTACTCCCCCTGCTAGTCAAGGGTAAAACTTCTGTGTGTCCATCAGAGGCGAGCAGGGCAAGAAAAAAAAAAGTACGTTTCTTCTGGAGCCTAATGTATCTCTTCACCCAGCTGCAAAAACTTCTTGTGCTTTGTGAGCACCCTTTGTACACTCATTGTGGTACCCAGAGAGTCCCCTCAGAGACGACGCTAGGCAAAGACAGGCTTTTTCAGGGTCTTGCTCCCATCCGTCTCCAAGGTAGGTCTCTCAGGCTTCCTTCAGCACGCGCTTCCATCCCTGAGCATAACAAAAGGTTGTTTTGGAAAACAGGAGTTTTGAGGGATTTAATACTGAAATATCGTAATTGAAAGGAAACTCTTGAATCATAACATTTCACTGCAGCTGAGCCAAATGCCTGCACTGCTGAACTTGTTGCAGAAACTCTAGGAAATTCCCAGGGTTCAAAGCCCGTGAAAGTTAGTTGGATCTGACTAAACACAGGATTGGAGATGCTTGTTTGAAAGCAGGCATCATCCTTTTGATGATTTTGGTGCGTGATGTTTCCAGGAAGCTTCATGAAAGGTAAATATGGTAAGTAAAACCCAGCCAGGACACATGCTCCTTCCTGCCACAAGGGAGGATTTCCCCGGCTTGTTACCCCTTTTCAGACTTGGCATTAGGCCCCATCCAAGGGATGCTTCACCGAGACTCAGGATATGGGTTACAACAAACAGAAAGAGCAAAATCAAAAGCTTTGCTGTAGCTTTTGTTTCTTCTCTAACTCCTTTGGGGCTACTTTCTCATTCTTGCACAGGAGAAAGACAAAAAGCACCTGTAAGACTCTTGATGAAGCCATGAAATCTACTTAATATTTGACTCAACAGATGCAGGTGGGGGTGAGCAAGGAGGTCCTAGGAACAGGTGGAGCTTTATTCAACCTGCCCAGCAGAGCAGAAGAGCTGGTGGTGGGACAAGAGGTTGACTACACGCTAGAGCGAAGGGGGGGAAATACTGCAACTCTGAGGGGTGTTTTTGCAGTCAGAGGCCGACAATGGATCACCTTTATGTTTTGATAATGTTTTCCATTTGTGGAAGAGATCAAGTGATGACTTCCTTCTCAGCCCTCCTATGTGTGTGTGGGCACAGGCACAAAACTGAACTGCCAGGTATCCGGCCGTGCCCTCGCACGAAGTTAACATTGCATAAAATAACATCCACGGATCTTGAAAAAATCTTCAAGGCACAGAAAAACCAAAAGAAAACAAAAATGAGGCTATGAAATTTAAAAGAAAACAAACTGAGAAACTGATGCAATTAGTGCCAGTTTGACTAATCCAGCCCTTGACAGCTTTTGGGCCGTAAATAGAACTTGCAACATACACTTTCCTGCCAAGCCCTTTATCAAGGCTCTCCCAAGACAAGATGCGAGCGACTGACAGCACGACGGCCGCCCATCGCTCACCTGGGCACGGCACAGATCCCTGTACCCTCCCCTGGCGAAAAAGGCCATCCTTCTTACTCTTAACACCTTTCCTGGCTCCCAGCGCCTTTCAGCCCGCATTAAGAAGCAGGGTTTAAATGGGAAGCCATTAGAAAATACAACATAAAGCAACCTTTTTTTTCAAACGCCCTTTATTTTATGAATCCCTTTGGAGTACACGGTAGATGGTGATTGTATGTGAGGTGTATTAATTTTTGCAGTGTTGCTAATGAGCAGTTTATGGTTGGATTATTTCATAGCATTAACTGAAATATAAAACACTTAATTCATATTGCCACTCGGGCTACGAAGGACTCCTGTTCCTCCTCTTTCCTTCCTGATATATGGACAGTTGGCATGGGGAAGCTTCTAGTTTTTTGGGACCATAATCCCTTCAGTCTAGTATTATTTACAGGTCTATAAAACATAACGATTGGTCCCTGTTATCATTAGAAAATTGTCTTGCCATTAGTTTTGAAAATGCAATCCTATTGCACCCTTAGGGTAATTATCTTTTAAGCATCACTGCTCACGTTACCTAGGTCTGGACACTTAACTAACTTGTAAAAGTTATGGCTGTTATCCTTGAACTGTGGTGACCAACACAGGTAATTTTGTTGCCGTGGTGGTCAGGAGGGGTGGCACAAGGCCTGGGACCTCATCTAGGCTTGACCTGAAGTCCCATACACAAACAGACAGCTTAACAGCACGAAAAACTGCCCAGCCAAACAAAGCGTATGGCAAAGTAGGGGGTGCCTGCGCTGAAACCCTTCTTCTGACACTGCTGTTCTTGGGGCCCTACGCAGCTTGAGTTTTCTGCCCAAATTTCCCAGCCAGGGCAATTGGAAGCAGCAGTCCCAATGCCGCATGGACCATATGTTGGGAGACTGTTCAGACGCGCAGAGATAGTAAGCATGTCCTTTCTTGGACAATGTGGATCTTCAGGAGAACGCGAGAGGAAAAATATTGGCTTTTTAAACTAGCCGAAGAGAACCTTCCTGATGACAGAAACGCAGCGAGAGCTGCAGAGGAACAAAGCGCGGGTGCTGGGGTGTTGTGGCCGAACGAGGGAGAACGGTGTTTTGTACCGTGGGGAAGGAGAGGTGTGACTGGCAGGATAAAACATGGGTTTCTCTTTGCCTGGGAACAAGGGAGGAGGAAACCTGCACATTCCAGAGTGCCCAGCAGATGGTGAAGAGAGAACGATCCTTTTCTTCCTCCTGTAATGCAAGAGCACGTGGAACCTCTGCCAAAACCTGCAGGTAGTATGGTCAAGATGAACAGCAGGTAAGTCTCTGGAAGGAAAAGCCCTCAAAAGCCAGGAAATACAAAGATGATCCCACTGGCTCAGGAAGTCCTTGAACTGTGTAGGGTTTTTCAGGGAAGCAGCCCCCGATGCTTGCCCTGCTCTTGCACCCTTCCCTGTGCACTGCCGTTGGTCACGGTCAGATGCCAGGCAATACAGACCTTTGCTCTGAGCCAACGTGACTGCGCTTATGTTTTGAAGAATTCTTACTGTCTATTCCTGCAACCTGCCTGTACTGGGAGTCACCCGAAACCACCACAATGTACATCTCAAATCGGCAATTTGATGTCCTTGCTGACAGGCAGTGAAAACACGTCACTACCGACGCACCTGACACCTCCCTTTTAGAGAGAACAGGGACAAAGGCATCTGTCTGAAAATAATACCACTTTATTTGATTTTTTTTTTCTGTTTTTTACATTATCATAAATGTCCTCTAGTCTCAGAAAACAAAGCCCTAGTTTGGAAAATAATACACATACAAATCTCTTCTTACGGGTATTAAGTATACAGAAATATACAAAGATTTCTCTATTATTGTAATATATCATTGGAATGCCCCACATCCCACATTTTTACTCAGGTCCACTGTACCGGTAAGCGTAAACTACAAAGGTAACAAGCAACCTGAAAAAAGACATGGTTTATATAATATAATTATATATATGCATATATATATATATCTACAACAGTGCAAATATATCACAGCGTGCAGGCAGCAGTAGTCTCTAGAGAAGCTTAATAAAATTGATTCATAGTAATGCAAAGGCATTACGGAAACAAGAGACAACAATGACATATTAGATATACAGAATATGCACACTTTAGCACGCTGATTTAAAATGATACTTTGCATTGACTCTTGCTTTAAAAACAAAAGAACAAATGTTAAATAATTCAGTAACTGATTCAAGGGCAGTATCTCACAATAAGGTCAACTGACTCAGATAAGGTTTTTCACAAATCTTTACTGACACAGGTAAAGGCTTGGCCACGCTGCAGGACTTGTTTGTCTTCTTTTTAGATGTATCAGTGTAATCTGTTCCTTAAATTTCATTTACTTTTACCATAATTTAAGAGCATTTATTCCATTTTTTTTTAATTGCTCAATAAGTAATTCACCTTTGTAAAGGTCGGTACAATTATCATTGAGACCAGGAAAGCTGGTTTTTGGAAGTAATAGAAAGGAGTCTGTATAATGATTACTCTAAATGGGCTACTAAAATAAGCTACAATGGGGTCAGAAAAAAAAAAGAGACATCACAGACAGTAAAAAACACTGTCAACCCTAAAAGTAAAGACTTCCATGTTGCCTTGCAATCTGCTTAAAAAGACATTTTAGAGTTTTTTTCTTCTTGAAAGAGTGAAGCACGCCCATAGATCCAGAACATTAGGTACTCGGTAGCTCAAAGAACTCTGAAAGTCATCCCTCCACCGGTAACTACCTCAGACTGTTCCCAAGCAGCTCATTTTTACACCCTAAGTGGGCAGCAACCACGAATATCTGGCAATAAGGACACAAGCAACTGGTAAGCATGGGCTGAGCTGCATGGAGGCCCCCGGAAACAAAACAGGTCGGCAAAACCCTGATGTATCTTGAAGGCATGGACAAGGCAGAGAATGCAGGATGGCGGGCTGAGCCACGGGGATTTCTTGTGCCAAAGGATCCTTATTTTGCCGTGGTCACACTTAGTTTTACTGTGCTGGCAATGGGTCTCAACAGAAATCTAACTCTCTTCAAGGAAGGTTCCGCAGCTGACAACTGCATGAAGTTACGGTTCGTGATAAGATTTCAAAATAATAAACACACTGAAGGTAGATTTCGTGCTCTACGGTACCATTACTCCTTCACAAACTCTACCTGAAATGTGCACAGAAACAGAAATACACTCACATACACAGAGAACTAAAAGCAAACTTGTTACATCTGCAGGCTCAACCTGCATCTTTTGGACATGTAATATCCAGAACGATATCCAGGGTTATAAAAAACACCCAGTGGCATCCGTTATAACAATATCTTTATATATATTATGAAATCAGGACAGGACAGTAGGAGTTGATCCCTGAAAACACTACTGCTCCTGTCCATGAGCAGCAGAGCTCATAAGTAACTTCAGTGACACTCAGCACTTAATTTATGCGCTCGCTAGGGCTGTGTGGCAGCATTAATAGGACCCGTGTCACAGGCACAGCAATGATCAGCCTGTCACCAGCTGCTACAGAGGACACGACACCGTGTCATTTTCTGACTACTTCTAGCTCCCAATGGCTTTTCAAAATGCCTTTGTTATCACCATACTTTATAAACGGCTTTCCACACAGAACTAAAGGAAAGAAACTCCTGAGCAACTGCACCCTAACAGGCTGTTCCGGTAGGAAAATGGAAATACACGAGAAGAGCATTTTCTCAAAGAAAAAGGAACATCACGTGGGACAGTATCTCTGCAGTTCCCACTGAGATCCGCTCTGCAGAAATACAGACGGATTATCTACCACAGTCAACCTGCTCTGGAGGCGCCTAAGGCCAGCTATTGCCAAAACCAACCTCGATGCTTTCTAACATTCCTGCTTTTGGTAGGGATCTTTCCTGTCCTGTGTGAATGTTAAAGGGAACGACAATCCTAACACTCAAGAGTTCAGGGCGAACTCCAGACCTTTTCAAACTTAGAGTAGGGCTACAGAAACGAGGAAACTTAAAGCACATCTACTTGTTAAGTGTGCTACGGTACCCACAATGCAAGACCAGCTTTAACAAGTTTCCATTTTAGCAAGGAATTGCTTGAACTCCCAGACCCAAAGGTCTAAGCGCCAAAGCTTTAAGCACTAAAGTTTCAACACAGAGGGGCTTGTCTCCTCCAACTTGACACGTCCAGAGCAGGTAGGCAGGCTATCTAACGTACCTTCCTGGGCTCCCTTGATCCTCAGTGCAAGAGTTACGTATCTCCGTGAGGGCAAAGCACACTTTTTTGTCACATTACCTAATTCCAAATCTTCTGGCAGTGCCCAGAATACATGCCTCAGAAAGATCACAAAGGAGATGCCAAGTTCAGGGTGAAGAACTGCCTTTGTAGCTGCCCATCTAGTCCCCATTAACTTCTCAAGTTAGCTTGGGAAACCAGAAGAAATGCATAAACTACAGCTCTGCAAGTCCAGGAAGCTGAATTACGCTGCTAACTTCTCAATTTGTCCACTTCAGGGCTGTTGCAAAAACTGGAACCACGCTGGCAAAATGAGGATCCAGTCCTGCTCCAGCTGACATTGCCCTGAACGCCCCTGGGAACTGGTGTGACTTCAAACGTGGTAACTACTATAATAATACTCACTGTACAGGCCAGAATTCAAATCACTAGGAAAAATACCCTACCTCATGGAATTACGGAAGTACCTCGGGTCCATTTGTCCTGGAGATGGCTGTTTCCTTCCTTTTTTTACAGAGAAAAGTAGATGATTAACTCAGACTGAGACACTTGTTTTTTAGACAGCTATGGCTCTGTGAGATAAACTATCTCCAAAAGTACTACCCTGTTGATGAAGAAGAATTGAATTTCATTCGCCAAATCACAGTATTCATAGTTAAAAGCAGCATGTGTGTAATGTCTTCTTACTCCACACCTGGATCCTAACAAGTAGGCAAATACTGCAGCTGGACACCTGCACCCAAGCTCTACCCGTGCATTCAGAAGGAAGCTCTGCCTCACTGCTACTCCTGCACCTGATGTCCCTTCAACAATGTTCATATCAACAAAGCCTGGACCAAAACAAACACAGGTCAAGAGAACTTTCTGTTTGGGAAAACATCCGAGCCTCTGCTTGCATCCCACTCAACCCAAGGCAGCTGATGCACTTCAAAATCCTCCCTAATTGAGGAAACACCAGCGCAGAGCCAGTGCCAGACCGCGACAGAAAATGCTGTGCTCTACCCTCGTGAAGGCTCCAAGCCAGCTTCTGCTGTACTAAGATCAAGGAGCACTGCCCACAAAACTGACCTGTCCCCAGTGCACTGAAGGAGCTGATAACCAGCCCTGCAGAGCTGGGGGGGCTCTCCTGTGTCCTGCATGACAAACACCCATGACCATCTGTCCCACACAGCCACCAGATAAGACTGGACCTAAAGCTCAGTGAGCAAACGCAACGTGAAAGAAGGTGCACCAGGATCAAGAGATATGCCTGCTGTTTGCACCCTCCTCACACACATTTTATGTGGAGCTCTGTTTGGAAACATCATCACTGAGCTTTAAGTCTCTCCCTCTGCCCTTTGTTATCATTCCTAACTGTGAGCATCACAGAGCAGGAGGCAAAAGAATAAAATCGCATCCCAACAGAAGTTAACGCTGAAAAATAATTAATTAAGACTCCTTCCTGCTTGGTTTGGAGAGTAAATATAAATGCTGACATTGTTCGAATGTAAAGCAGTCCTGGATTGGCATTTCTGGTACAGAAAGAAAAAAAAAATTTTCATTTTTCCTTACCAAAACTATGCAGATAATGAAAGCAATTATGCAAAGCAACAGTAAATATACAGAAAAATATACACTCATCTCCACGCTTTATTTTCATTCTCCTTTTTCCCTCAAAAGAAGTATCTTGTGATTCCAAAAGATTAATTCCAGATCACTGTGAAGCTCTAATCTCCTAGAGACTAACCCAAAGCAAATGGATTTTTCAGTACAGTCTCTGAGTCTGTTTAGACAGCCAAAATCTCAGTCTTCCTGTGCAACGCAGCCCTCACCCGGCAAAGCACTTAAGCCTGGACTTTATCTTAAAGACATTAGTCTGTTCCTTTGATTCACAGTGCAGATGTGAGAAGTTAAGATACTTAAGCATTTTGTTGGAACAGGGCTTCAAAGGAACCCATTAGAGCAGAAGGCATCCACCCAGCAGTTGAGTAAATAGGACAGCTAGGACCTCCTCTGTGAGGATCACCCGGGTGGGACAGGTCACTATGAAGCATTCATTTCTGTTGACAACACAGACTTTGACACCAAAGAGTAGACTGAAATGCCAGTTGTTGGATACATCCCGTACTTGGACTCAAGTGTTCGTTATCCCCCACTTAAACAAGCAGCTCTCCCTATCATGTGTATATATATTCCTCTCCTTCAGTGAGAAAAGACACCTTGGGCTCCAAATATTAAGGAGTGAACAGTATTTCAGCGCCAGATATTCTTCTGTTACTCCCTTTGATCCATAAAGATGAAATTTTCTCAATTTCTTACGTGAGTAGAATCTGCTTTCCACAGAATCTTTTATTTAATTGTAAATAATGTTTTAAATGCTTTTTACAAACTTTTCAGGGTTTTTCAGATTATATGCAAGTTTCCACAAAGAAAAACATCTGAAGCCCAGAAAGTCTTAACTGATGCACACAGTAACTGAAGCAACACACACAAAACAAATTGAAATAAAACAAGGAGGACAATGTAACACTGAAGTCTTCCTGAAATCCCAGCAGAAATCATACATTTGGTCACCAACAGACCTTTAAAAGAACTTTAGCCTCTTATGCAAATTTTAGCCAGACTGTGACCCATTAGAATGGTAATAATGACATTGATTTTAACCAGTTTATGGCTATTTATATATGGCTATATAAACGGAGGATCTGAAGTCTTTAGACTCTTCCTGGCTTCATTATTCCTCCACATGAAGCCTCCAGAGTTTCACAATGAGCTCGCTTAACACTACAGCACGTGCATGCTCAGTCCATTAACCCGGGAATGCGTTTTATACCAGTCTGTTAGAATTTATTTCTACATAAACAGAAAAAAGCCAATTTGAGACTGTGTTAAAAATCTCTGTAGTACATGAAAACATAATTGGGATGGACTTTAAATACTTCTGTCGCACAGTAGCAGAAAAAGAGGTACCATTAGTTAATTTTAGAGCTAAGGAGGGAAAGAATTATTATCTCATTTATGTGTAGCACTGAGTTTCAAGAGAATTAATTTATTTCTTCACTGGGATACTACAGTCAGAAATTGTTCCTCAGAATAGTAACTTTCAGCTAAATGCTGTCACCAGATGACTGGGAAAAAACATATAGAACAAAAAATAGGAGTGACAAAAAATACTTCAGAGCATGCATTTTCTTAGGAACACTCGTGGAGGACCAGACTTTTGGCTACCATAACACAACATAGAGGTACAGCACAGGAGGACTTGCTGCAGACTAAAGAGATAAAATAAGGAGGTCTAAGAACAGAGGAAAAGACACAGATAACAAGACAGTATCCGAGGAACACATACTGCTAAATTGGTCTAGATGGGAGAAGACATCATTGTCATTGCATAAGTTAACAGTGTTGAAATGTCAGCAAAGTCACTTCGTTTGGTACACTGCAATGGATTCTCAGTGGGGTATTTGGTAAATGGTGTTGGTAAACACAAAACATGAACTCTGAAGGTATCTCATGCCATGGACGTCACACTCTCCCACTCAGCCAGCCTGCAGCTGGACCAGCAGTGAGGAGCAAGAGAGTAATTTGGCAAAGGTAGTTTTTTATCTGCTTGCAAACAGCCTTTGAACCACCTGTACTATTCACAAATATTTTGAGAGTCTTGAAATTATCAAGGCATGTTGTGCCAAAAGATTTCAGCTTGTGACTTATTTAAAAACTGTTCACAGTTATGAGTATTATTTAGAATAGCCAAAATTCTTAATTTCTCAAATCTGACAGCCATATAGGCCTATATATGCTTGCGATTATGCTCGGAAAAGCTGCAGAACTGTACAAAAGCTCTACTGGCTCCAGGACGTTTTGTGAAAAAACAGGAACAAAACTATGCAAAGAGATTGTGTAAGGATATTTTTTTCTTCTACAGTAAAGATTGTCCTTCCTTTCACAGGTCAATCCAATTTTCAGGGAAAGTTCAGCTAACCATCCCAAAATACGTGACTCTACTTAAAGTCTTCCAGAACACAGTCTTAATTTAAGCATCCTGAGATACACATGGTCTATGTCTATATTGGTAAATTAAATAAAGCCTGGGCACGGGCCAGAAAAACTGGGAAACAATTGTCTTCACTGCTAAATGGCAGAGCTGCAGCTCATCACAGCCAGAGCTTTTCCAGACAATGTTTGGGCTCTGTTTAGAAGATGGTACAGTACAGGGACCATTCCTATTAGCCAGACTTGCCTGAGGACTAACAGAGCTGGCCTTGGCACTATTTAGTTTACTAATATAGATGTAGTCGTGGAGTCCTCAAAAACAGTCTGTGAACTCTTGACTGCTGCTGACCAGCACGTGCCCAAAGTCTCTCTTCATCTACCCTGCTGAGCTCCTGAATGGTTTGCTGACATTGAGCTGCTTCCAGTCTACAAGGCTTCAGTATCCTGATAGGAATAATGCATTTATAGAATTTGTAGGTCTGACTCGGAGCTCTGTGTCAGCAAGGTAAACGTACAGTAATGGCAGAAGGTAACAGAATTAGCACAGAAGTTCACCAAGGTGTCCAACACGAGTATGCGCCCTGCAGTTTCATTTTGAATTGAAAAATCAGTGAAAATCAGTGACAAAATTCACATCAGCTTGGAACCAGAATTCCCACTGCCAAGTTTACAAAGGTGAGATATGCAAAAACAAATGCATGCTTATTTTAACAGTTTCATCGGTGTTTAGATCAATTAGTATCAGTTCCCATGTCGTGCATGTAGAATTCAGGATGAGAACAAAACTGTTTGGCATAATTAGACCTGCAGTATTACAAGGTCATTTGTGTACTTTGAGGAGAGTCCTACACATACTGTGTTGCAGATAAAATGAACACTGCCATATGAGGCAGTGACACATGTTTTAACTCAATAACCCAAGCTTTGAGCTGTGGATAGCTCTTGCACTCCATCAGGCTTTAACAATCATGCTCAGGCTTTAGGGACAGATTCTGCTTTCACAATATAAGAAAAAATGAGCCTTGGAGTGCTTTGATTTTAAAATTCACAGGAGGTAGATCATACAGATAATGAGTATCGTTAGTATTTTAAATATCACAAATATTGAGGATTTAAAAGACACTGCAAAAGGATGTTTTATTCAATCACTCAGCGACAGCTTAAACATGTCTGACTGCCTGTGCTATCTAACGTTGCTTCCAAATATGGACCACAGGTTTAGTGCAGACTCAGAATCTGCTTTTTCCTCCTATCATTACAATTTTCAGATATGAGACCAGCTCGACAAACAAAGCACCAGAATTCTAAATTTAGACAGAAACAAAAATAATGACTTGAACCACCTTAGGTTTGTTTTATAAAAGTATCCGTATTAAAAAGATATCTTTACCTCATTAATCAATACATTTACAGACTTTTGGCCAGAAGGGGTAATTCTGTGGAAAAGTATTGCAAAGTAATACATAGAAAACTGCAAAGACGAAACTCTGAATTTAAAAAGATGAGAGAATCCTATTTCCTTTGCTTTCCCCATTTTGCATCTCATTACCTTGTCACCTATAAATGACGTTATACTGTTCTGGCTACCAGGACTAGTATTACCTTATCGCGAAATTGGTTTTCGTAAGGAAAGTTCCTGCAGCCAGGTTTTTTATTACAGTGACACTCGGTGTTGATATTCTGCGGTGTAAAATTCCCTTCTATTTCTTCTTCCTAGTTAAAGCTAGAAAGTGTAATGAAAACATGACCCAACCCAACTGGACTGTTTGGCTTAACACTATATGTCCACTATCCCATTGTGGTTCTCTATGGGCTAGGTCGTAACAGCATCTAGCTGGGCACTGGAGACTGGCCTGCCACGGTAAGACAATGTCAAGTGCACTCTATTGCATGTCTAAAGATCTTCCTACTGCATCGTTTTAGCTGTTTTTCCTTTACCTCTCTGCTCGGATTTTGTATCTGAGAACAAAATAGGCAATTAGGCGCAGAGAGATGAAGAAAATTCCAAGAACGATGAAGTCCAGGTAAAGTTTGGCATTTTCTACATCCAGTTCTCTCAGAATGGCCTCTGATTTTTGAAAATGGCAAGTATCATCTTTGTCACAATGCAGATCTTCTCGATCCAGTCCGTAGATGGACAGAATAACTCCTTCGAACCCGTACCTGGAAAGAAGAAGGATGGATTACAAGGAAAAGACCTAGTGATCTCTTTAGAAGTACTCCGCCCCAGCAATACAATCTTTATGGGAGCTCAGCTGGAAACACCAAGGGGTTCAATATCGTTCTGACACATGTGTCTCAGGGCTAATTCTATCCCTGTTACAATCAAGCAAATTACATGTCACTGGCACTTTACATAAGATTGAATAAGGGAAGAAGTTTTGCCTTTAACTGCTTCCAGTTAGTGTATAGTGCTATTTCTCCAAAGAAAAACATCAAAATAGAAAGCAGACTGCTTTCAGCTCATATTCAGAAACTCTCTTTTTAAAAGCGACACCATTAATTCCATTTTTTGAAACTAAGCAATGGGTATACAACTGGCATTTGAAGTCAAAAATACATTAAAACTGGCACAGTCTAGAATGCCTCTTCTCTTTCCTTCCATATGCCGTAGTTTCACTGACAATGCACAGTTCTCATGTCTCCCCTGGCACTGGGTTTGACTTTGGATTTGACTTTGTGAGCAGATACACCATCATAGATCCCAGGTGAACAACAGCTTCCTCCATCTTCAGGAGATCCCACACAGGCTAAACAATGGTTTACGGCCTCCTCCTGAATTCCAGCTCCTAACTCAGGGGGCGCAATCTCTTACTCATTGAAAGGTCTTTGTGTAAGACCTCACTTGCCAAATGAGAGGATATTTTAGCTTGGGTTTTCTCAGTAATAGCTCATCTTGGGCAGGGATGGGAAAATTCACCTCACCTAATTTTGGCTATAAATGGTTAAGTATCTAGCTAAAGAAAGCTGGGGAGGGGCTGTTTGCTGATAGGACAAGGGGTAAGGGTTTTAAACTAGAGAAGGGTAGGTTTAGATTAGGCTTTAGGAAGAAGTTCTTTACAATGAGGGTGGTGAGACACTGGAAGGGGTTGCCCAGAGAGGTGGTGGAGGCCCCATCCCTGGAGACATTCAAGACCAGGCTGGATGAGCCTCTGAGCAACCTGATCTAGTTGAAAATGTCCCTGCTCACTGCAGGGGGGTTGGACTAGATGATCTTTAAAGATCCCTTCCAACACAACACATTCTATGATTCTAAACTAGTCCTCTGTGATAACCTCCAGAAGTTTCCTGATGACAATTATCCCATCTTAAGATAGCTGTCTCAGAGAGTGAGAGTGACAGGCATAGACAGGATGTAAGGTTCCCATGGTTCTTAAACCACTACTTTAAATTAGAGATGACAGAAATCCCATGTTTCTTGTGGTAGTGCTACCACAAAATTTAAAACCAGGTCTTTATCCAACAAGTCTACCTAGGATGCAGCAGTGATTTATACATTTTCTTCCAAAATGAGGTGGTGGCATCAACTTATCAGTTGTGCATATTGTCCCAATTATTTCAGAAATCCACTACTACAAAATCCAGGGACATCTGCGTGCTGTGCAATCCCACTAAATTCAAGGGGACTTACATGGAGTTGTGGCTGATAATCTGTACTGAATGTTCCTATTTATTTCCCATCATACAGAACATAAAACGTAGTGAGCTAATGTGGTCTACATCACATGCATGTTTACACTCTTATACTCTGTAGTCTCTTTGGCAACCAAAATAACCAATCCAGCAAACAAAGGAAAACAAACAGCAGTTCCAAGATGGGAGGTTAACGGCCTCCCTAGCAGTACCTGACATAGGAAATGTAGGACATCCACTGGAGGTATGTTGGGATGGTATCAAAGCTGACAAAAAACCCAGAGAACAGAAGCACTGGGATGGCAGTAACTGGTCCCACAAAAGTGGCCACCTGCGAAGAGAAGGAATAGACAGTGTCTTGTCAGACAGCCAGAGAAAAAAGTAAAAATTAATTTGTTCTTTCATCTGATCATCAAGTCGTCTGTTCTGTGCCAAACCCAAATGAGGCAGTGAAAACCTACTCTCTTAGGCAGTGGGGAGTGATGTCACTCAAGTTCTTCTGATATTGCTACTCCTCAAAACTACCACAGTTCCAAATACCATGGAATTATTAATTTTTTTGGACAAAGTTTCTTGTGAGGGAGAAGTCAGATGCTGTTAGTGAAGGAAAAGTGGTACGTCTCCTCTTCCTAAACTCACTCCCTGCTGATGACACACAGACCTCCCTCCTCATTAACCCCACATGAACAGTAACTTCAACAGATCCTAAAATTTGATGAAGCAGATAAGGAACATCTCCAGCTGGGTGGCTTTGGGCTGGCCCAACTCCAGCCTGTCCTCTATATTGCCTCCAGGGTAAAGGGCTGTACAAGTATCTCTGTCAACAGCAGAAGCACAGGGGTCACACAACAGGTCTATGCTGGTCTCCAGAGGGTGGCACAGAGAGGCAATCAAGTCTTCTACTGCAGAAATCTTGATAGTGTCAGTGCATATTATTGTCAATATCACCTGTTACCACAAACACCACGAAACACTTCTGCTGTGGACTGGTCACCTCAACACTCCTCCTGCCAGGAGGCAGCACGGAGTTACACAACCAGCTCACAGTTTGTCAGTCACGCCAACAGCTGCTTCTCTCCCTCCCTTTGTGGAGGTCTAGTTTCTGGGCAAGCCTTTTCCTACCTTGCCTCCATGTGCATGGAAGAAACACCTCCTAAGCTACTGATTCTCACAGCCTACCTACACTTTGTAGATGCATAGAAATGCACAGTCCTGCAGTTTCTAAGACCTGCTCAGTCTGGGATGAATTGCAAGTGACAAGCAACTCAAGCAGGGGCAGGCACAGCCCCACTCAGATGGGGAAGGAACTTCAGAGCTTCACATCCCCTACCTGTACGTGCTGTTTACATTGTTGCTAGCGGGAAGCATCAAGTAGCTGTATCAGACCAAGACAACATTTTGCCTGTCATCTCTCAGCAAATGTCACGGTGACACAGCAGCAGTCACAGTAAGCAGTCAGTGTTAGGAGACAGCAGGGCTCCTGTGAGACCATGAAACACCATCAGTACCTGGAGGGATGTAGAGGCTGCACCTATGAGAAGACCCAGTGACTGAGCCACCAGGGATGTCATGGTTCCCAAGGCTGAGAAGAGGACAAATCGGAGTGCATCAGAGGGCTGTGAAGTCATCCAGTACACAATGCTGCAGTAAGCCACAGGAAACATGATCTGTGAGAAGATACCCTTGGAGTTAGTCCATGAAAGCCAAACATTCACTGTTATTCTCAGTAAGATAAAAACATGCGGAGTTCTAGTTAATCCACACCTCTCAGCCTCTCTATTACACGACAGGCTGAAGAGAATAAATACATCTGCCACAGACTGTGATATCTATCTTACTACTCAGGCATTAGAGAACAGATCCCTCTCACAGCCCTTTTCAATTCCCTTTCTGCAAAAAAGCAAAGATGGTCTTCTTGTTATTAAAAAATATTGGGTCGGGTCTCGGCGCTTGTGAAGTCCTGCTGTTTACCATTAGGGTACTTCTGATGTGGACTAGAAGCTTCAGCACTCACATACAGACAGTTTCTCCACTATTCAGATGGATAAAATACCAGTACTAATCTTCCTGGCAAGCAGACTTGCCATGAACTGAAATGATTCTTGTTTTATTGAAGAGTAGAGCATATACCTGAAAAGGAACATCAGCCATGGTTTTGGCGAGATAGTAGGCTTTCAAGCTGTACCAGTAGTTCAGATGCTCTCTAAGAAATACTCCCATCTCAAGAGGAACTGCAGAGAACACAAATTTGAAAGACTGTCAGTGTGAAATACTCTTGCACATAATAACATAGTTTATCCATATCTAATCCTGAACTGTTGCAGTCCCATAGTGGGACTGAAACTCCGAGGCCCTTGACAGACCAGTAATAGTTTCAGTGATTTGTAATGAAATGTAAGAGGACAGTCCTGAGAGTTGCTCACTGTCTAGGATATATACCAGTCTACTCAGATGATCTGAATCTTCCTCAAAGCTGCTTTTTGAAATAAAAATGGTGTAAAAACTTAAAGAACCTGGTTATTCCTGTTGATTCAACAGAGAACGCAAAGTAACAGTGCTCCCACAGGAAGTATGGAAAGCATGCGGCAGTTTGCTTCTGACACCACATGAATACACTGATCTCTTGCAGGAGTCATGACTTCGAAGTCTGTCGTGGCTTAACCCCAGCCAGCGACTAGGACCACACAGCTGCTCACTCATTCCCCCTTCTCTCACCCCAGTAGCGTAGGGAGAAGGAGTAAAGGAGGGGAAAGGAAAAATAAAACTTGTGGGTTGAGATAAAGACAGTTTAATAGAACAGCAATGGAAGAGGAAAATAACAATAATAATAATGGTAAAAGAACACGTAAAATAAAGTGATAAGACACAAGTCACTCTCACCACCCAATGATCGTTGCCCAGCCTGTCCCGAGTAGTGATCACGGATCCCTGCCTCCTGGTCAACCCCCATTTATATATGGAGCGTGATGCCTATGGTATGGAATATTCCTTTGGCCAGCTTGTGCTGTTTATGCTCCCTCTCAGCTTCTGTGGGAAGCTGAGAAAGTCCTTGACTAATACAAACATGACATAGCAACAACTAAAACAGTACCTGTTATCAACATTCCTTAACATTCTCCCCATACAAATCCAAAACACAGCAGCTTCTAGAAAGAAAATTAACACTATCCCAGCTGAAACCAGGATGAAGTCCTAGAGAAATTATTACTACTTCCCTAAGCCCAACCACAAGCTCACTGAGCTTGAGTTGAGATGCACTGGCACCTTAGGAAAAGGGGAAATTCCAGTCCAGGACTGTAACAATGAACTCTTGGGATTGAGAAACACTGGCAAAACTGGGGAGAGGTACTACTGGATAAGTCTACCTCTGTTTGCCTCTACACCGCAGTTCAGTGATTGCAAGATTTATGCCCCCGCCTGTCTTAGAAGTACAAGCACAAGTCAAATGTTACCTTACATGAAACAGACACATTACAACACCCTCCCAGCTTACTCCAATCTCCTTGTCTATTAATTTAACAGTATGACTGGTACTCACATGTAAGGACCGTTGGCATGAGCGCAGCAAACATAAGAAACAACATGGAAAAAAAGAGGAAGCCGGAGTTGCTGAGGACTTTCTTAGCTTCATTGCCAATGCCTAAGTAGAGCAAGCCGATGAGCAGTCCAATGCCAATGTGTGAGGTGATACGCAAGTGTGTCAGGACCTACAAGCACGGAAAGAGTAGTATTTCTGATCAGAAAGCCTGGGCTCAAAAACAATGGCAATATGACTGCAATCAGACTGCAGAAAAGGAGTATTTATGTCCAGAAGAATTTATACAGGAATGTTAATTTCCTACCAGCAAACTAATCTTCAGCTAAGGAAAACTTACTGTAATGAGCTTTCCTGTGCGAATCAGACACACAGCTACCGCAGTACAGAAAAATTCTTCCTGTAAACACAGGCAGAAACTGCAAAAAACTGCAACCTGAAATTTTACTGACAATGTCATGGAGCCATTGGCTCTCATTCATCAGGAGAAGCAGACCTTCTCTCTGGCTAAAAGATAAATTTCCCAGAGCAGAGTGAGGCAGAAAAGTTCTTTCAGGCTTGTATAGACAAAACTAACTTAATTAGGCATAAATTAGCCTTTTTGCCTTCTCTGCAATGCAGTATTCCTACAAGAGCTATGGAAGAAAATCTGGAACAACTGCAAGCCTTTACAGTTGAGCAGGAAAAAAAAAATCTTAAAAACAACACTGTTCTTTAATCTATGCATCAGAAAAAAAGGTACAGTTTCCCCTTGGTGGAGACAAGGAGAGGATCGTATCATCCATTGTTAGTGCTCGCAAACCTCTGAGATATGCTCTCTATGTGTACCAGAGACATTCTCATCTGGTAGTTGAGCAACACGGAGAATGTGAAGCTGTATGCACGCTTCAGACTACAACAGGCCTCCCACGTGAACTTGTCAATTTATTTTTGACCAAATATATGGTACTAGACCAGATGTGCAAACTATTCCAGATTGCAGGAAGGCAAAATTCAACAACTTTAATTAATCTTTGAATGACAAATGCACTATAATGTAAAACAGCAAAGGAGAAGAACAAATTATGACAAAGAAATGTGGTGGCAAAGCAACAAATGGGTGTAATATATACGGTCTGGAAAAAAGAAGATGCTTCCTAGCCACTAGCATGGTTCTGCCGTTATCTTCCCAACCAGAGCAGTGGGGAAAACAGGTGATTGTTTTTCTATGGCATTTAATATAGTGTTTTGCTTTCTGAAAGGGAAGGAATACCATGGTTATCTGACAGCAGAGGCCTGGATACAATGGTCCAGTAGGTTTCTTCCAGGCCTGCAGTTCCGTGTGGACAAGTCTACACTGCAAATGGTGGTGTCCTAAAAAGATACCTGTCTGGGTGCTGAGCAAAATCAATGTAGCTGCAGCATGTGGAGCTCAGTGACGCTCATTTTATGCTTTCACAGTGGTAACTCACTCATGCTGAGCTCCACACAGCTCAACTGCTTTTGGTTTCCAAACTGCCTCACCTGAACCCACCATGTGCCCATCAGTATAGATATATTGTCTGCCTTTCCCCTTTTCTAAGGACAGGTATGTCAAATTAATACATAAATCTATATTAATGTATATATTGTCTTTCCTGTCCTCATGTAAAGCACTGAAACCCTTACAAAATGCAGAAAAAGCAGCAAATAAATCCTGCTTGGATTCATCAAATTGCAAAATTGCAATGGAGCAAAGCACTTGGTCAACTAGTACCAATTACACTGTGCATGGCTGAGTCCCTTGGACAGGTGTGCATGTAAGGTCTATTTGACAAAGCTCATCTCCTTAACTAAGGCCCATTAATGAAGGGACAATCCCATCTAGAGGACATTTCAAAGCATCAATTAGATAACGTAAATAGTCCTATCTCTTAAATTCACAAACAACTGAGCTACTCAGAGATCAGAAAAACTTTCCTGAGTAAAAAAAAAAAGTCCCATCACATTTTGCTAATGCAAACTAGGCAGCCAAAACATTTAATGAACTTAGATGAAACCTGCAGAACTTGGGATTTTGAAGAGGGGCTTTTATTTTTTAAGAAAAAAGTGGAAGTTATGTTTTTTCCTTGGGAATGAAGAGCTTCATCATGATATCTACTTCATCTTGATTTTAAACGTATGAAAATAGATATGCTTCCTTTTCAAAGAAGCAAAATTTTTCTTTATTGTTTTTATGTTTTGCAAGGAAAAAGAAGGACTTCAAGTATTAATTTGCATCACACTGAAATTATCATCGCTGCCACTCTGAATTTTCTGGAAAAACTTATTTTGTAGCACAACAGTGCAATTTCCCGCTCATCTTTCAGCAGGATAAATAACTATATAAGGGACTTGACAGCAAGAGGGGATGTAGGCTTTAGGTTTTTAGCCCGGATGCTTCTGAGTTTCTCTGAAGAAAACTGTTGTTCATAATGAAGATGGCACAATTAACAGCAAGACTGAAAGATCAGTCTCCTTCCTCTGAAATTCAGTGACAATCTTCATGCATGGGCTGTTGGACAGGACTTTTAAGGCACACTACAGTACCTCACAACCAACTGAATAGACCTTTTGGCTACAGAAGTTATTATAAAGGCAGTCTTACCGAATCCCTCATGATGGTGAGAAAAGTTCTTTTGAAGAGGATACAGAATTGGGTTAGGCAGCTGGCGGAGAAGCTGTGGCAGCCTTCTGTGGAGGAGGAATCCTGCGGAAACACATAAAAGAATAAACTTCTTTCTTTGCAGTATCTTGTTTAGTTTTCATTCACAAAACCCCACTCATCAGCTGAATGTGCCCAGAAACCTCCTCCACTGACCAAGGATTTAAATTTTCTTCCTCCCCCTCCAACCTCAAGCCATGCCTGTTAATTGTCATATACAAAATACCTCTTCAGAGGGCCGGTGCCAGAGGAAGGGATTCAACTCATTCTCACCACCAACGTCCCTCTTGTAGTCTGTGTCACATATCCTCTCCCGTACTGCCCTTACCAGCCGTCCATTCTGGTCTCCATATTCACCAGATGCTACTTCCATAACTACAAAAACCAGAAAGTAAGTTACTGCTTTACACCAGTGACTATTTACAAGCCTTATTATTAGATCCCCTTGATTCTGTTGCACTGAGAGAAATAGGACTTTTGCCTAAAATAGGCTTTAAAATGCCACACGCAAATTCATAGGTATACATGCATAATTTAAATGTATCTTTCCGTAAATCTTCAGAGAGTTCTCTTCATCCCGGAAGTTAAATGAACGACTTTAGGAAATGGAGTGAATATGAGATACTCTTGGTAATAAAAAATGACAGAAGTCTATTTTTGCAGTTCTTACTGATTCTTTGGAATTAAGAAACCACAACGAAAAAACCCTCAATGCTATGAGCTGTACAATGCCACAGTGATATTATTCCAGATAAAAAAACAGAATATTGGAACCTCTTTAAAAAGCCAAAGATTCATTACTACGAAACACTAAACAATATGTTTCACCTTTCATTTCCTGGACCTAGACTTCCACTAGAGAGAAATATCCACTAAATTTTACCACTAGATGGCATTCAAATTACTTAGAAAAAATATGAATAGTTTAATCTTTAATTTAGGTACATGTATGTACACACTGACATATGTATATTAAGTACAAAAATGTAAAACACACTATGGTCCCCATTACCCTGAAAGTGCTAATCAAACATAAAATAAATTAAATAAACTATTCAAATTGGCCTTACCAAAATCTGCTGGATTGTGGTAGGTTGGGCAATTCAACCCCAAATCTCTCAAGTAAGGGACTAGGTTTACGACCTTCCCACGGTAAATGCATTGACCTTGACTTAAAACATAGAGCTGAAAAACAAGGCCAAAGAAAAAAAAAAGTGAAATAGATTCAAAATATTTGAACCTGCTATCTGTACGACAGCAATCCATGAATCTAATGACTTCTTCTTGTCCCTGTGGGAAGAACACCCTTAGGAAGATTTGTCACCACTTGGAACTACCTTTGCATGGAATTACAACTAATGGAAAATTAAATGCTTGAGGTTTGAATTCTGCAAACATTCACTCCAGGATTTAAAGCACATTAACACAGAAACAGACTAGACACATGCTGAAAATAAGCAAGAAACTATATAGCTGAGCCATCTAACTTCCACGCATTTTGGACATTTTGGGTTGGGAGACGAGGCTAGTCAATGTAGGAATGGAAGGAGAGGTGGAACAGCATAGCAATGGGAAACAGCTTGACTATTCTTACTTTTAGCCACACTATTGACTTTAAATAAACCTCCTTGCCAGACTGGCAATCTGCAAGAGCTTGTTCACCTATGGTGTAGTGGGTTTTCTCTTAGCTCTCACAGGTCTAATTTAAGTCTCCTAAGAAGTAAATTTAAAATTAACTTAAACATGTACGGCCCAAATTCTGCTGTTAGGTTGGAGAAAATAGTTCCAACTGAGTTCCTTTCTATTATTGTTATTTCACATGAATAACTCTTCTGAATTTACACCTGCGTAGCTAGAATGAGAACGTGTACTAGCAACAATGCAGACATTGCACTAAAGCTCTCTTGTTCTTAAATAACCCCTCATCTACTTTACCGACAGCCCTGTGCCCAGAAGCAGTGGTGGGTGAAGGCATGAAAATCGCAAATCTGATAATCATAATTTCACAAACATACCAGCCAGATTCATTAAAAACATTACATTTAAATATTGGAAATAGGCAGAGAAGAAAGAAAAAAACATAATAAAAAAGTATATTTTGCTCTTATTTATTTAAATTCTTTATTTGATTTGGAACCATAGACTAGAATTATTCATGTTTTTACTCAAGAGAGTGTAGCCTTGAAAGGATAACCTACTTAAACCACACAGAAAGAGAAAGAGTTTCAGAATCATACCTGATCAAACAACTCAAACAGTTTAGCACTGGGCTGGTGAATCGTGCAAATGATGGACCTGCCACCCTGGGCTAAAGCCTTCATCAGTGAGACAACCTGAAAACATGATGCACTATCCAAGCCACTGAATAAAAGGAAAGAAGTTGTTTGTTATCCACAGGTCCATAGGCAACACTCAAAACTACCACATGTATTTGCTACTTCAGTCTCCCACTATTATCCTTTTATAAATTTTCTCTGTTAGCAGTTTAATTTTATCATATGCCAACCTTATGCTTGTATTTCTCCATCAGTCTTTTAATTAAGTTGGAAGCATGCCTGAGAATGAAAAGCAGGAGTATTCTCAAAGCTGCCTTCAGGGACTTCTGCATTTTAGGACTAGATTTAAATGCTCCCAACTTTAATGAATAGATACATATTCATAGCTCTCACAGCTTCCTCCTAGACTGATCACAGAATTTGATTCTAAATATGCTACATTCATTATTACAAGTCAACTTTAAAATGCTTATATTCAAGCTATCTTTGCTTGAAAAAGAAAACTCACGTCACAATATGAAAATAATTTCCTGTCTTTCCCTTTCTGTTTCATTTTCTGTCTCCCTTAAAAATTATTTATAGTCCCATGGTCCATTGGTTACAGCAGTGACCCAAGGCACTAAGTACCCAAATCAAATTATTCCTTGGGGCCTTATTCAGTACTCACAGACAATACAAAATGAGCCTCTTCCAAGGACTTAGAGGTGAACCACCTTCCTGCAGCACTGTTCTACACTATAAATTGATATTTGTCTACCTTCAATGTATGGCCTTGAAGTACCTGGTTGGTTCATCAAAAAACATGACAGGAGGATTGTTCACCAGCTCCAAAGCAATGGCAAGACGCTTTCTCTGGCCTCCAGAAAGACTGCCAGTCCTCGTATTGGCACATGTCAGCAAACCGAGGGCTGTCAAGATTTCCTTTACCTACAGGAAACACAACAATGTACATCATTTAAATTTGTTATCCCAAAAGAAAGCCTCTTTACTGATCTTCATGGAGAATGTAAACTAGCTAATGACATTGTTTCACCATCCATACACTGAAGCATTTTTCCATCTAATGTAGGAAAGGTAGATCTTAAATATTTATTGGATTCAGTGGGCTTCACAGCCTACCATCGACTAATTTGACTCAAATTCTACTTGCTCATCCTACGTGACCTGTCTCAGTATTGAAGTCTTGCTTGTGAAAATGGAGTGGCAATCAGTTCTTCTACAGCACCCCTTGGATATGGTACCAATAACAAAAGAGCTTTGCACTATGTGAGAAGTTACTATACAGTGAAACCAAGAAGCTTCTTTCAATAGAACTTCTAGGCTGTATTTACAAGGGACTGGAAAAGTGTGTAACAAAAAACAGTGGTTTCTACTGAGTAATGACCTGCTCTCATCTAACCTGTTCTTCCCAGTCTACCCTTTCAAGTATAGCCGTTGATTTTAAGTGTTTTCGTTCTCCTTAAAGCCAGTTCAGTTGCACGCATACTCTCAGATGTTTGGGATTTCCTCAAGGCACAGCCTCAGGAAGGCCGCCACTTGTCCCAGTGTCTTTGAAGCAAAAGGAGAACAACCTCAGCTGCTATGAGTTTTGCTGTTTCAGTGATTGTAGATCTAGCCTGGTAGCCCTATATGAGGAAAATAGCTCTTTGTCATCAATAAAAATACAGATATAAAAATGGCTGAATCCAAGCTACATTGCTCAAGTAATTAAAAGAATAACATTGGTTAGCTACCTCTCTCATTCAGAGGGAAAAATAAAACAGAACAAAACCCATCAACCCTCATTCTCAAAGAGAAGCACCAGCCAAAACTTGGCTGGAACTCAGGAAGAAAAGTAGAGTTTATTGACCTTTGGAAGAATGGGCAGGCAACTCAGCAGGATTACAAGTATATCGTGAGGTTATGCAGGGAGAAAATCAGAAGGGTCAAAGCCCAACTAGAACTTAATCCGACTATTGCTGTGAAAAACAACAAAAAATGTTTCTATAAATACATTAGCAACAAAAGGAGGGCTAAGGAGAATTTTCATCTTTTTTTGGATGCAAAAGGGAAACATAGTGACAAAGGATAAGGAAAAGGCTGAAGTACTTAACACCTTCTTTGCTCAGTTTTTAAGAGTAAGACCAGTTGTTATTGGGCTGCCCAGATCCCTGAGCTGGAACACAGGGATACGGAGCAGAATGAAGCCCCCATCATCCAAGAGCCACATCACTTAGACATACACAAGTCCATGGTGCCAGGTGGGATCCACCTAAGGGTACTGAGGGAGATGCCAGAAGTGCTCACCAAGCCACTTTCCATCATTTATCAGCAGTTCTGGCTAACCAGGGAGGTTCCAGTTGACTGGAGGTTAGCAGATGCGATGCCCATCTACAAGAACGGTCAGAAGGAGTATCCGGGGAACTGCAGGAGACCTTATTGCTCTCTACAACTACCTGAAAGGAGGTTGTAGCGAGGTGGGGGGGGGTCAGACTTTTCTCCCAAGTAACAAGTGATAGGACTAGAAGAAACAGCCTCAAGTTGCACCAGGGGAAGTTTACATTGTGTGTTCGGAAAAATGTCTTCACTGAAGGGGTTGTCAAGCCTTGGAACAGGCTGTCCCTGGAAGTGACTGAGTCACCATCGCTGGAGATATTTAAAAGATATGTAGATGGAGCACTTAGGGACATGCATGGTGGAATTGGCAGTGGTAGGTTAACGGATGGCCTTGATGATCTTAAAGGTATTTTCCAACCTGAAAAATTCTGTAATTATCTGATAAATACCTCCTTCCCTTTATCTCTAGGAAGGTTGCTATGGGACATGGGCAAGACAATCTAGGTCAACTAGATACATAAAGTATGGTTCACTGGAGATTTTTCACTTGCCCCTGTTTTAAACAAGCATTGGTAATTTTGCTAACACAAGTGCATAAATTCATAAAATTTATCTATGATAAACATTTACCTTACGATTTACAACAAAAAAATTACCTAGTTCAGCACAGGCCAGTAACACTAACCAGAAAATATGTGTTGAATAAATGCATACAGCGCAGTTTGTTCCTCAAAGAGCTGTTTGTAATTACAGTGACAGTGTGAACAAGTGAATTAACTTGCTTGCCATAACTTACTAAAGTGTAAATGAATTGACTTTCAAAGTGGAAATAAAATTAACAGCTGTTTCTAAATAAATGTATTTTCCAATTAAAAAAAAAATGTGTGTCAAGCTTATTTAGAAAAAAAAAGTATTAGAGAGAATCAAAGCAATCTTAAGCTACCAAGTATATGTTGATTCCTTTAAGTTTCCCTCTATGGAGCACTCTCTAATTTTCAAGGATTCTCTGAGACTGAAGAAATGCCAAATGTTCCAATTTGGAAATAAATATGGACAAAAATAGCGTATTTTCCAATTAAGTTGCCATAGTTTTCACATTTCAGGCAAAGCTCATGCTTTTCACCATGTGGGACAGAAGCAGTTTCATCTTCCCCTTTATAAACCTCTGCTTAAGAATCACATGCCAGCTATTGGCAGAGGCATCTTTTCCTAGAATAAGAGGCCCCTCTGAAATGGTTACGTCCAAAAAGTCAAGTTCAGGCCTCCATCAGATACAAAAAATGGATTAAACTTGCATGTGGGGAAGACCAGGAAGCCTCTCATGCTCCTGAGACAGCAGGCCCCAACATGTCCATGCTCCACTCCTACTCTTGTGTCCCCTCATCTCCTCCTTCCTCCTGCACAACTTGGTTTCAGTTGAGTCCTGGAAGGTGGCTTCTTACAGTCACCTGCATTATTTCCTCATTTGCCCACGGAGAGTCTCCTCAGTGTATGGCTTTGGGAGCACAAAACACACCAAAATTAAAACCTCATACTTCTACTTATGAAAAAGAACGCCAAAAAATCATGGAAAGCTCAAAACTTGACTTTTACAGGAGTAAGCACGGCAAAGACATTGGGAGCTTCCTATACCAATAGTAACTCCCTTTTCGTTGGTGGGACAACTGAGTTGCTGAGCCACTAGCAGACTTGGTCAGAGTAACAGATATGTCCCTAACAAAGGCAGAAAGAGCAGCCAGCTTTCTTGGTAGGTAAATCTCAGGGTTAGCCATGGGACCATGTTACCACATGAGCAACATCAACCCTCAACATAACCCCTAGTAGGTATGAGAGATCATACTGTCTCCCTGGTGGTTTCCTTCTTATGCTGGACTGAAACACAGCTAGAGGCCAGCCAAAATGCCTCCAAACACTTTCTGAGCTACCATTTCACTTTTCTCAACTGTCTCAACAACGTGAACTCTATCTACTTTCCTCGGTGCCATGATTTTTTGTTTATATTTAGCTGCAGGCATTATCCTCCCAGTCCTTGGGCAGACATGGTTTTGAAACATGCTGCGCTGCACCAAACTGTTCCACTTGTAGGCTTGGCGTGCTCTGATAACCCCAGCTGTGCACAGCCTGAACTCTGAATGTCCTTAGGAATACACAGGCCCAGACACTTTAAGTGAAAATAAATGTGTAGAAAAGGCACATTTCCAGCCTTTTAAAGTATAACTGAAGTAAGCAAATTCAGTTGAGAAAGCTGCCTCATGCACAAGCTAACATGTCAGAAGCCATTCTGTCTGGTCACGCAGCTCCGAGGTATTTTCTTTAAAAGGATCACCCTGTGTCAGATCAAATGATGGGCAGGAATTGTGGCACTCAGACGGGTGAGAGGAGCACACTACTTAGTGCAGGTTCAGCTGGGTTATAGGCCTCCATGGACAAAAACACACCGGGACTTTTCATCCACTCAGGAAAGTCATATGTCAGCCACAGGCAGAAGCAGGACAGTGCAGTAAATGTGCAGAAGTAAATTTTGTAACTCATTCCCAGTGTTTTAGAAAAGATGTGTGCATGTTTTAGCCAGGTTTCCTTCTTGTCCAAACCTCAGTCACTCAACACAGTTTCAAAATGCATTAATCTGTATCTTAACTGCAACCGCATTAATTTGTTCAGTGCAACAATATGCCCAGGAGCATAGCCATAAAGACCAATGTTTCCAAACATGAGCACATAAGCTTAGAACTGCTGAGTTTTTCATTAGTCCTTGGAAAAATTAAGGCCTCTACTCACTATTGCCACACATGACTGATTTATCTTGACACATACAAGATGCCTGAGCCCTCAGACATGCATGTAAGAGAATCTTAGGTGATAAAGTACATTAAAAGGAATCCTACAAAACCTGCAAATTCATTTCAGTAGATCTTCTACAATTATCTACTTAGTGTCATACTGAAAGCAACTTTCATAGAGACTGGAGTAAATGTTCCTTCCTAATGATATCATCAACTTTGAGATTACAATGTATTCTATTATTACAAGTCCAACGCAATTCAATGTTAGATAAAAACATCAGCTTTCTGGAGCTCACTTCACGGACCTCTTGAGCATCCACAAAAATTCTCAGTTTGATGGACAACATACATACCATTTCTCTTCTGCCTTCATCTTTCTCTTGAAGTTTCAGATGAGCAGATACCTGGAATGCAAAACAATGGAATTTGATTTTGAAATGATCTAAGCACAACAATCAGTTATAGTGGATGTCTCAGGCACAACATCCCAACGTACCATTTAAACAAGTTCTTTCAACCCAGTCTCAGGGAAGTTTAAGTTGAACTCTGATGTTCAAATGACAAGCATCACATATGCGTGTGCAATAGGTAACTGAGTATAATCTGACTTAACCAACCACTCAAGCATCTGACAAAAAGTGCATTAGAAAGAAAGGCCATTCTGCAAGTCAAAGAGCTTGAGAGGAAGATGGGAGAGTCATGGTTTTTGCATAGCCACTAACCTCCCAGGCAACGCTAGAATCACAATTTATTTGTGCTTCATCCGTATCATAAGGATAACCAAAAAACTCTGCCATTCTCCAGGATGCAAACAAATGAGTAGAGAAATAAATAATCTTATGAAAGATGTCATCTGCTGTCCTAAGAGGCAGCTCCAGAAAACATTATGATTAACCCTTATTAGAAGCAATTAAACTGTTAAGTAATTATTTTTGTCAGAGCCTTGACTGATTAATTTATATGACAAGTATCATCTGGGCCCAATTCTACAAAAGTGGTCCTATATTCTAGGGATTCTACTACAATGTTCAAGTAAACAAAAGAGAAGAACTTCCTTTGCAGAAGATAAGCCACATAAAACTACAGTGATTTCTTTTGGCCTTAAAATTTGTGAACTGATGCTGGCATGCAGTATGGGTAACCTTAGCCTTATTTTGATAACATCCTGAGAAAAACTGGACCGCTTCTCAAACTGAGCAACAGGCACTTCTAGACTGATTGGTCAAGCTGTCAATTAGTACACTGCTTGATGCTATGAAAAACAGTAAGAATTTACATTGCCTTGGGATTATTCTGTTCCTGTTTTTTTCCTGTGAAGAACTGGAAGAGATTTTATATGATGCCTTTATTAAAGAAAAGGCACAAAAGAGTAGAAGTAGCAGAGAGACCATGCTCAAGTCAAAACAGCATTTTGCAGCCAGAACGTGGAAAATGGGGAGAAAGGGAGAGACAAGGTTATTCAACCACCATCCAAGAAAAAATATGGTCAAAGGCTCATTCTGTGCAGAACTGTAGGTTCCATTCTCTTAGAGGCCTAAAGTAAAGGCCTTAGATTTTCTTCCAAATCATAATGCTGGCCACAAATTGAAAACAATAAAGCTAAAGAAACTCAGGCAACCCCTAGAAGGATGAGCCTGAAATGGAATTCAAGGTATCGTTGAAGTCCAAGCACCTTCACTGTGTGGGATCAAAAAGAGATAACGGTTCATGGCATTACCAGGAAGACAAGAAAATGTGCACAATACACAAAGAGTTTTCCATTTTCTCCCACCCTAAGAAATCAGAGCCAGAAACAAAGCTCACCATCATAGCTTCCTGGACAGTCAGATGAGGAAGGAGCATGTCATCTTGCATGATGTAGCAGGAGACTTTGCGAAAAGAGCGCAGGTCACGAGGCTGTCCATTGATGAGAATTTCTCCTTTCATTCCCGTCTCTCTGAAATGAACCAATAAAATAACCAGGGGTGAATCTTCCGTTCATTTGTACTGCCACAGGCCTCAGTATGTGGAATTCTTAGGTAATTATTGCCCAGGATGGAATAGAAGTGACACAGTGAATAGAAACTAATTTATGGCATGATTATGCTCTCTTTCATAAGAGGCTTCATGCAATTTCGCTGAAAATTTCACTTCAAGTTAGGACAAAATGTGTGCTGTCTTATGTGAATGTCTGAAAAAACATTAAGCAATTCAAGTCATTTTTTTTAGGTATCTTTATCCTGTTCCTTATGCCCTAATGACAACAACACAGAAACACTTTGTATTTGCCCACACAATAGGGGATTCAGGAAGATGAACCACAGTCACTTCACACATTGCAGTTTGGTCAAGAAGACATCAACATTATGAAAGCAGCGACTAAGAAGGGTCATTTTTTTCAAGAGCTTATAAAATGTGATTTAAAAATACCACAAACATAAGACACTGAGTCAGATTTGTTACAGAGCTAGAAAGGAGAAATTTTTGTGTGTTTTGGACTTTAAATTGCTTCCTATTTTTGGATCTGACTTGTTAACAGATAAATCCTAAGTGACTAGAACAGGAAAAAAGGAAAAAAAAATATCAGCAATAAGAATCCAATTCAAAATCTGTGAAATACTCATTTTCTATAAACAACGGGTAAGATTTCTTGTGCTGCTGTCTCCAAGGAGCTATCAGGCTAGGTGATCTTACCTTACTTGGGATTTTCATTGTTACTGACCTGTATCCTGCCAGAATGTTCATAAGCGTTGACTTCCCAGCTCCTGAAGGACCCATAATTGCAACAAGTTCTCCACTGCTGAACTTCCCTGAAATTCCTTTCAAAAGGGTCTTATAACCTGAAAGAAGAAAGAAAAGTTCACTGAAGCCTTCACAATCATGTCTGGTGGGCAATGGAAGTTTATTTCCTCTAAACAATGATGACAAATAGGCATTAGCAGGTACCTATTCAGCGCATTGCAAAAACTAACAAAAGTCAAATTCTCATCAGGAGCAGCCGCCTCCTCCCACTACATAAGTAGTGTCCCGGATTTACAGGATCACACACTCTTGGATTCACTCTAGGAAAATTTTCAAACAGGGCTAAGAAGCCTTGCTGCCATTTGATAAGTGCCTTCTCAGAGTATTTTACAAGGATGCTGATGTCTCCCTTACTGCATCTAATACTCCACAGCTAACCTAAGTCCACAGCTTTGGAAGAGACCACCCTCCAGTTACTGCAGCTTCGATGCCAAAATTCTGTCCTCTCACCAAAGCAACTTCTTTGGTAGCCATGATCTAAAAAGCAAAGCCCTATGCATTTCTTCATTCCCCGCTAAAAGATGTGTAACAAGAAACACAGCAAAAGGAGACATACAAGAAAAGGCAGTCCTGCTTCATTCTCTTATCATAAGGACTCTCTTATCATATATATCATATAAAGGCTTGTCTAGGCAGGGAGACTGACCACAATAACTCTATAAAAAGTAATTCCTAGGGAAATGGTTTTTCCAGATTAAGAACATACTGGGTTTTTTTCCCATTTAAATTAATCCATTTCACAAAATCATGTCACAATAAATATGTCACTGGGCAAAGCTGTTCTGGTATTCTAGACAACAACAACTTTAAATATCTCACCTTATTCCTAGACAAATTAGCATTGCCAATGAACCTTAATTTAAAACCCCAATCTCCGTGTTACTCTAGGTGTCTGAAAACTAGACTCCAATGGGAATTCCAGATTTGGATTTAGTTGTATCCATCTTGTCCTGCATGATGCCCATTTAAAGGTATAATGACTGGGTGGGGAGGGTGGAGAGAACCCTGACCGGCATTCAAACTTTTCAGGATCTCTTTCCATTTTATTATTTTGCTTGCTTACTGTAATTTAATTACCAGTACTTTTAGTTAAAACTTTTAATAATTAAAAAAAAGTTAAGTAAGGTGTCAAAAAACAATCTTGTATGTTGAAAATGTTTCTGTAATTGAATTAAAACCAAAACAGAAGGGTGGAAGATCCATTTACGTGCAGTGTTGGGATTTGGCAGTCCATTTTGCCATATTGGTGTACATACAGGCAGCTTTTATATGCCACATGTAAACCACCCCAGTGCTGTGATTATCATTATTAGCATAAGCTGCAGCTGGAACACTGAAGTACTGTAAAAAAAACCCCACCTTGTCTGCAAGCTTCTAGAAAATGAATGGCAGATTATCTTCTTTTTCTTCCTAACTTCTTCCTTTCTTGGTTTCCTTTATCCAGGCTTAGCATTCTCTTTAAATTTTCTTCTTTTCTCTAGTCTCCATTCACACCCTTTCAATGCCACAAGAGCAAACTTTTGCACAAAAACATTAACGTCGTGCTGCCATGGGACCTCCCAAATCCACAGCCAGTACTCTTCTCCAAGCATTCCCTAGCCCAGGAGGAAAGCAGTAGCCACAAAAAATATCTCTAGAAATATCTGGTCCTGCTGTTTTCATGGCAAATGTCCTAGAAAATGTAACTGACCAAACGTATCAAAATAACAGTTTGCTTGAGTGCCTTTTTTTCAACAGGCCAGTAATTTTTCACTCTAAAATCTTGTCCTGGACCTGAAAGAAACAGCTTGTTTGGAAGCTACAAGATATCATGGGTATAAAAACAGCAGTGCATTCACACTGCCTGTTCACGGAGCAAGTCCTAAGAACAAAAGCCAAGCCAATCTATAAAAAGGAACAGCTATTTCGAAGAGAGAAATCCATGGCACGCCGAAAAGGTCTAACAAGCTTGTCCCTCATGCCTATGTCGCCACCTTTTGGTGAAGGAAAAGCACAAGGAAGAGGTAAGACCTTTCAAACATGACAATATTTACTTAATGGGATCCATAGAGACAAAGTCCTTCATACTGTCCCTTAAGTGCAGTGAAATCCAGCTACCTCACAAGCCTATGAAATTTGTAAGGGACTCAAACATCAGACTTTATCATCATTTATTTGCATTATGCGCACACCCACCACACACACAAGTTATGTCCAGCTGCGAAAATCTTTCCCACACTGGTCAAAAGCCGGCCAAGTTGGCCTGTCATTAACTTCCACTGGGATATAATTTTCTTCACCGGGTCTCACATGTAGTGCACGGGATAAAGTACTCACTGGTGTCTGTGTCTATTCTGTCTGCCCCACAAAGCAGTTCAGCATGACAGAACATCACACGGCAACTCCATTACAACATTTTCTATTGTACGGGTTTGTTTTGACCCAGATTTCCAGGGCAAAGGGTTCTTGTCAGAGTTCTCTAAGAGTCAGCCCATCATGAGTGCCAAGGTCAGGACAGTAAATATTGCACAAACTTATAGGGGAGCATAAATAATGTGTACAGCCATGAATACTGTAGGAGGTACTAGCTAAAACACACTCTCACCATCTGAAAACATGTATCAACGTATGCACAATTACCTAAAATTGAAGCCTTTCCTCTCACTATATATGACTGTGAGATTTAACATTACATCCATTAAAGTAACCTTTCTGAACATCATTTCACAATGATGATCAGTTTACCTTTAATTGCAGTATCTTCCCCCTCATTACCTGCACTTGTTTCTGCCCCTCTGATGCAGATTTCCATTTTCACTATCCTGCACACCATGCTAAATCAGAGCGGGACACATCTCTGCAACTCATTTGCAAAACAGTACAGGAATATGATTCAAGAATAAATAGATAAAAACTATGAATTTTTGATCAGGATCCCAATCATTGGCATTTTAAGTTGCTACAGACTCAAAGACCATCTCTTCTTTTGACTGGAAGCACATAAGAAGCCTTTCTATGACAAAGGTTAATTTAGCAAACCCACAAAAAGATTTGACACTGTAGCGGTAGCGTGGTGCCCAGTATAATCCTTTATGAGGAATTAAAGTCCATAAGTAACTACAGTCTTCTCTTTCAGAATATTGAGGCTAATCTTTAACTGAATCAGTTGACCTAAAACTTCTATATTGGGCCACGTGTCTTTCACAAGAAACAGATTATGCATTTGTAGGGGATTGTATTCTTACAGTACAGGGACTGTTTCACATCCATCTGCTGTATATTAGGAATTTCTGACCACCTTCAATCCCGGTCTACCTGGCCTACCACATCTTCCTCAGATGACCAGTTCATGGTTTGTGCAGAAAGGAGTTTCGGTACCCCAGCGTTTAATGAAAGGCTGAACCTCAAAGCAAACTCCCCCCAAGACTGATGCATATTGTGGGCCATTCAGTTCAAGCACCACAGCAGTTGTCTCTTAGACTGGACTTGCATCAAGATCAAATTTAGCATCATGACTTTCAGGCATTTCTCTTAAAACTGCTTTGATTTCCAACGGAAAATAGCTTGGATCCTTTCCCCTCCTGGAGTTACTGCAACCTCACCCTTAAAAATATATTTAGGGGCTGATGCCCATGGGAATCCAAATTACAGTTTTCAAGAACTACTTAAAATATGAATTTGTCAACAAGACATCAAGACACCATCATCAACCAGAACAAGCACCCAGCAACTTTCTCAGTCCAACTCTTTAAAAATAGAATACTAAAAGTAAGAGATCAAAACTGAAAGAGAAAATTCCAAGGGATGCAAAAACTTTTGGTGTTAATTTCACCTCACGTTACATTCCAGAGTCCCACTGCTTCTCCTGGAGAAGCGAAATGTGTTTCATTTTCCCGTGTTAGAATTTCCCATGGAAAGCAAACTCCAGGCACTGTGATATTAGACCAGAATATTCGCAGCCAGAAACACATGACCGGCCTGAACAGACCCCCATTCAAGAGGCGGATTTCCCTCCCTGCCTGGCTGCAGCACAAAGCCCCACAGCAGCCCCTTGTTTAATGAGCTGGTCGAGGGTGACCTCTTGTATTGCTGAAGATAGCAGGGGAGCTCCCCTTGCTCAAGTCACCAAAATTTCTTGCCAACGGATTCAGCAAGGGAGAAACGGGTTGATGGTGTTATCTGCTTCCTCGTGGATTCTACAAGGATTTCTGGGGAGATTTGGGTTTATCATTCTCACAAAAAATTATGATTAATCCAGTAAAAAAGCAAGCCACCTCCTCCCCATGCTTAGGGTAGGAGCGCATGCTTCAGAATGTGTCTGAATCAGCACCAAAAAAAAAAAAACAACCCCGCAACCAAAACTCACTCCTACCCTTACAGTGAATTTCCTCAGGTAAATAACCGTCTCCAGGTTTTTGACTGAAATGCTTCATTCATTTGCATTTCATTGCCAGGAACACGTAATACTCATGTAGTACTGAGAGAAGTGTCACACAGACTCCTAGAAGTTTCTAGGTGTTGTAGCCTAATTTTGCATCCATCAATAGGCACCAAGAGCCCATCTCGGGTCCCGGGTGAGCACAGCAGGCTTTCCCTGCTCGCTTCAATTAGAGCAGGATTTGCCCTTCCCAATGGATCTGAACTGTTTCACTTTGAACACAAGCTCTTCTGAAGGCAGGAAATAGCTGTTGGCACCCTGGAAGTACCACTGGCCTGAAATTGCTCAAAGGTTTCTCAGAAAATTCACTATAGCAAATAGGTAACATAAAAAAATCGCAACTCAAACAGCGTTTGGCAAAATTATAAATGACTGAAAACGAGCCACAAAATAAGCAGCATTTTGGACTTAAAACCAAAGGCATCATAACCTGCTCTTTCCACACTTCCTACCTGCAGCCAGGTAGAACTGCACCATTTCTTTATGAAAATTTTTATAAAAGTACTATATTTCATCTTTTTGTGCTGCTTTTTAAGATGGGATGTGATTTATTACTGCTTGGAAACATCCAGCTGGAAATACAGAAGACACTCTGGCAAGTACTAGCTTATTGACCTGCCTCATTTTAATGCCTTCAACAAGCAACATAGTTTTTAAGCAGCAATTTAAATTTAAATACATAATTCATTCACAGTACCATCAATCAAACTGTTTGTTAAATGATGAGGAGAAACCACAGCCTTTTCTTGGCACTGTATACTGTCCCTGTTCCATTAAAGAAACTCCATTGGATTTTCCTCTTCTATTCCAGAATTTATAGGCTTAATTCTCCTCTCATTTCCTCTTGTTTCAATAAAAAAAAAAAAGTATGCCAAAGTCCAGGGAATTCTCCATCAGAAAACCTGAAGAAGGGAAGGGGAATCAAGGTGCCGCATCCATACCTTTCCCTTGAGGCAGGAGTAAGGAGCCCTCTATTATGGAAAAATGCTCCTAGGAAATCCGTGACTTTTGCCGCTGTCCCCAAGGCCCACCATACCCACACCTCCACGGCTAAGGACCATTCCTGGGATTTTCCTACTGCGCAACACCACAAGTAAGGGAAAAAACAGATTAAACAGGTCATCCATCATGTTAAAATGAAAGTTAGTGACTTATGCATGGAAGAAATAGCTTGCAGAAGTCCATCCAGACACGGAAAACATCCTCATGATAGCTGGCAGACATTTCATTTGTAGACTCTTTAGATTGGTATCAGAAAACTGAACAGCTGGGGAATGCTGGCAGAAACCCGACAGAGAAGCACAAGATGAGAAACACACACACACACACACACACAGAGAGATAACAGCTGAAGGCCAGATTTACACTAGAAACATTTGTAGATGTAAAAAAACCCCCATTAGCTAGGAAACATATTTATAATTTTTACACCAGCAAAAAAGTCTTTTCCATACACCTAGATGTATAAATGCCAACAGAAACTCCTCTGTCTGATCCTTCTCAATCTATTATTCACTCTCTGCATCTCAGCCCTTGTTCTCACTCATGAGAAGCCACTGTCATAGCAAAATATCTGCATGTTTACTGCTAGAGACTAAACAGACTGCTTAATATAATGGGAGTTTTACCCCTGCAGGAGAGGGGTTAAACACGAAGTGGCAGCACAGAGATTCCTGTGAAGTTCCTGGAGAAAGATACCCCATATCGCAGTCCCAAGGAGTCTCTCTCGGTCTCCTGGTGCTTTATCTCTGCTGCCCCCACACTGCACTGGGTGAGCACCTTCCTAAACCCCAGAAACAAGTAGGCACTTAGAGAAGACCAGTAGGTTGGCAGCGCAGAGCACTGAGGGCAGTAAATATCTTGCATTTATTGTGCTATTTTCTGTAGCACAAGGTCACGACCGCATAGTCTATTTGCGCATGAAAAGAGGTGTAGGTTCCTCTTATTTGCACATAAATAACATAACTGTGCATGTAAATTCATTCCTGATGATTTACAGTTCCATTTTACAACTCAGCAGTCACACAGCCATCCAGTTTGTGCATGTAAACATGATAACCACGCACATACCAGGAGATGTGCAGAGTGACTAATAGCTATTGCGAGGTGGTGGCCCTGTTTGTGGGTTTGGGGTTATCTATCTGGAGCATATAGTTTCAGAAGCAGTTTACAGCAATAGAAGATGTTTTTCAGTTTTTACTGAAGTGGCCAGTGTCCTTCTGCCCTTTCTTCCTGGGATACCTTCCCATTACTTTCCCTGAGCTTGCCTTCAAGTGCACCTATAGAACCAGTGAGGACAGCAAGCCCGTCCACCTGGGAACTGTTCCTAGGAAATTAAGAACAAAGAGGGTTTGTGTTTTTTCAGCTGCATGGGCTGCAGGATTGTCACTTCCAGGAGAAGACCGCACAGTTCACAAGCAAGGTGGGGAGCTGGGACAGCCCTTTCAGCAGTGGAGGACCTTCTAGCAGTTTGTGCCACCCAGGAATCCATCTCTCGAGATACCTTTTCCATTCTGAAACACAAATAGGGCTTACAGTTAAATGAAGTTACCCCATATGCACAATTCATGCTGGGCCATTCAAACCCTTTCATTGGATTGTTTGTTTGCTTTATTTTAGTATAAAACAAAAATTAAATCACTTCCCAATGATAAGATGAAGATACCTGGGGCTTTTCACCTAAATGAAAGTTAGTTCAAAGCCAGGGTGTTTCCATAAATATGCATATCATTAGGGAGATGTTTTCCACGTATTTCTAATTCTGCTATTAACCAGCCAGGGCACCATGTTGCCCACTCACTACATGAGTACAGAATGCTTTCCTCACAGTGGTATAGACAGGGTTTGTTAATGTTTAAGAGTTTGTAAATTCTCAGATGAAAAGGATTATCTGTATCAGTTGATAATTATTTAAATAATTTGAATTTTAAAAAACTCTTGACAGGGATTATTTAAACGGACATTTCTTTCCCAAGCTCCTCACTGAGTTCAAACAGGCTTAAGTGACAGTGAGTTACAGGTACTGATACTTGGGAAGTAAAAGAGGCATCTTTCAACTTCCAGAAAATGTGTGGGGCAGAAATAGCTTTCCTAACAAACAGAGTGAAAAAAAATATTGCTTTAATAATAGGAATTTTCTTAATTGTATATTGGCCTGAACTGTACCTCTGGAAAGCCTAGGGGGCAAAGTCACGCTAGAAATAATAAACATGTTTAAGGTAACTGCCTACCAAATAAAACTCACTCAAATATAAACTCATAGGTCATTGGTTCATGGCTTCCAGCATAATTTCTGTATCATAACTGAATAAACTTTTATATTTTTCCACTTTAGCTTTAGAATCCACACATCCATGTATTTCTATTCTATTCACATGTCTCTAAGGCACGTAGAACAATAGGATTTTCCATTGTCTAAGCTCTGAGCCCTGCTTTAGGACAATTAAGGGAATTTACAATTGTAATGCATTCTTGTACCTTGCCTCAGAGAAACGACCTTCGTTATGTAAATGCCTGTAAAACAGCATGCCAGGCACCAAAATATCAGGACAGAGAGGGCAGAGAAGCTAAGTGAGTGCTTGAAGTAATCAAATCAAATTCTTATGCCTCAAAGTCCTTTCCAACTCAGAAACAGGGAATCCATTCCTCTCAACCAAGTCTTTCATGCTTTACGGGCCCGGGGGTTGGGGGGGAGCGGGGAGCAGAAGAGGAAGAATAAAAAAGAAATCCCTCTGGGCAGCAAAGCTTTTTCTTTGTGGTGGACTAAACTGCATTACTTAATATTGCCCACAACCAGGCCGCCTTAAACATCCTGCTCTTGATCCACAGCCGATTTCCCACTTAGTGATCATGGGATGGATTATTCATAACTGAGATGGAGAGCTTAGCCTATGCTCATAGCGAGCCGTTTAGTGTTCAATCTACCTAATTTTATACATCCAGAAGTTTGCCGTTTAACCTAAATTCATTGTTTAGGACCCATAAATTACCAATGAAGAGAAACAGGCACACCTAACAGGTAATTAATTCTACCTGGTTTGCATTCCTTTTCTGGGAAGGGATAAATAACCCTCTGGAAGTGCATCTTTCTCTTAACTATAGTGCGAGTTCAGGACAATTAGCTTAGACTAGACAAAAAAACCCCTAGACATTGTGACAAATCTCATTCTTTGCCAACAAAATCATGGCTGTTCTCAGTATCAGTCACAAATAAAATGGTTATCAAGACATTTTCTGTGTTTTTTACATGACAATTTTATCATGGTCACTCACTTGCTTGCACAATTGCAGTAATTAAGCACACAAATCGCACACTCAAAATCTTCAAGTTGGATTGGCAACCCCACATGTTCAGATCCTTTCTATGAACATATCAAGAAAAGCATCCTGCCTATGCTCAGGATCTACAAATGAATCACATACTGTGTTTTTACTTTGTCATTAGTATTTAGCACTTACTTTGCACTCTGATAACTTGGGACAGTTCAAAACTCTACAGATTTTTGCTTCAAGCTATGTACTAGCTCCAGAACACAGCACCACTGCATTGGTAGCTCTTGGTTCAAACCTAACCAGAACATCTCAAAGCCAGAAAAATCCAAGTATGCTTTGGAAGATTAGATCTTAATCAAAAGCTAAACATTTGAGAACAATCTTTAAAGCAGCTTTTGAATTTTGTTTTTGCGGGTGGCTAAGATTTGACTTCTGTCACCGCACTTGCTTTGTGCTGTATCTATCAGCTAACTTCCTTCTGTGGCAAGTCAGTAAAACATAAAGTAAACTTGAGCCTAATAGGAGATCATGAGCCCCCAAGCCAAGATTTATTACATAAAATCCCTAGTTACTGTGGGCCATGCTGTATAATAAAAGGAAATGTGTTGATGAGAAGATGGCAATCCAGACGAGAAATTGAGTTCTGGCAGAGGGAGAATCTTAAACCAAACTGTAGATTATAAAGAATCTGAAAAATCCCTTTAATTTCATTGTGCTCCCAGATCCCTGGACTAGATATTAAACTTATGCAAGACACTGGATTTGACAGTCCACATTGTGAAGTCAAACAAAAAAAGCCCTGACTAAGTAAAGATTTCACTCTTTTGAAATGTCGAAATAAGAGCTGTGTGCACCATGCTCTTTCTTATTTGTGCAGGCTGTTCATCGAATTATTTTAGTATCAGAATACTGCTTTTCTTCAGAAAAACTAATTAGATATGGCAGTCTGTTAGGCTGCAAGCTCTGCAATCCTCTAATTTGGGTTCGAAGAAACTATGCAACCTCACTCACCTTGTCTGTCTGTGTCACCTCTCCTGGCCAGGCAATGTCTCTCTATAAACAAGGTGGGGTTTATATACAGAGAACCCACAGCAGCAAGTAACAGGAGCCTGAAGTGCTTGCAGGTGGACACAGAATTTACAGATTTTCTTGAAACGTGCATTCCTCCAACAGTACAGAGGAGCAGAACAGGGGTCAGTAGCATTGTGGGCACACCTCCTTCCTCCTGCAGTTATTGATTACACCTCCCCACCATGCTGTGAGACGAATGGGGTTTGTGCCAGCCCCCTTTAAGTATACGGTCTTTAGGGCTATGATCAGGCAGAGCTGAAGCGCATAAGTAACCCATCATGCAACCTGAGCCAGTAACAGGCACAGGTTACTACCAGATGCCCTTCTTGCAAAGAAATACCTCATATTGGTTGATACTAGTCTCACTGTAACAGCTGCTCTGAGCCTTTCCTTGCATCCACCTTTTCTGCATAGCTCCCTTTATCCAGTCCTACAGCGAGGTTACAACCTTCTACGGAGGTTTACAGGACGATTACAGTTATATATGGGTCCTGCCTGTTAACTCTAATCAGGTATGTCCATGGCAAGATTCTGTTCTTGTTGGTTTGTCTGTTGAATGTTTCTGCCTGAGAGAGCTAAAGCTGTTCATCTTCCATACGCAGGCACACGAAGCCATATGCCTGCAACTGAGGATAGGGAATGACAATTAAATAGGTCAATGAACGAAAGTAACCTTCAAACATGAATGCAAATAAATCTGTACTTGCAACAAGAACTGATGGCTTCAGAAACAGTATTTACATGTTGAAGCATTCTGAGATCTGGGGCATAGCTTGTACTTCGCCTGCACAGAAAATAGCTACCCTAATTTATCTTCAACACTTAGGAAATATGAAAGGGGGGAAAAAAACCCCAAAGCATGTATAAATGACGCACAGCTTCATCTTTCTTCTGAATCTAGTGGAAATGTCTTTTCAAAGCAATATCCATAGCCTAATCCTTGTTTGATAATTGCTTTTTATCGCCTTTTTTTAATTGCCTTTGTTTCTGTTACTTAAGCACGCAAGAAAGGTCTTTCCTGACAAAAGAAGAGCCGACACAATTTGAAATGAAAGGCTGACACATTCCCTCAAATGACAAACTGAAGTCACGAGCCTGATACATACATTCAGAGATGAAAGCTGTTTACGTATGCCAGTCAGGCAGAAAGCAATTCTCATAATTGCAGTACCCTTATACCTCAAAGTACAAATAGTATTATTCAGTCTTACAAACAGAGAATACCAGAACCCTTCCCAACACCTCTTCCCTTTTGAAAAAATCTTCAAATAGGAGATATTCCAAAATAGCCTGGCAGCACTTACAAACTCAACTGCCCCATCTGCCTTCATTTCCAAGCGAAGATCCAGCTGGGTCACTCTGCCACAAGGGAGAGAGAAACCCCTCCTCCCTCCAAGAAGACTACTTTGGGGCGCTGGTGTTGATGCTCAGAGTCACCATGCTTTTTACTGTTATGCCCACCCTTCCTCCTCCCAGCCGCTCTCCACCCACACGCACCCATGGAGCAAGAAAGCAGGAAGGAATAAAAACAAAAGTAAAAGCTAGTCTCTCTCCACCTACTGACCTGTGTAAGGGCTAGAGAGGAAGGCCCTGGGGCTTTCTAGTTACAGCAGAAGCAGCTGAAGTTACGTAGCATTTCTTTCCTCCAAGCTGAGCCTGATGGCAATATCCAGCCTGAAGAGTTTGGTGTGTAAAGAAGAGCTTTCCTGAATACTTCTGTGTACACTCTGTGTTAAACTGGAATGTGAGAAAATGTCTCCTGCAAATTGCATAGGAAAAAAACAAACCTTTTCCCAGACCACTGGAACCAAGAGTCATTGTTTAAAACACAGATTTCTGCGATGATTTACACACTCACAAGACAAAATTTTGTCCCTGGCCCTTACAGACACAGGGAGCCACATTTCTTGGATTTTGAAAAATGTTTTCAGTATTGGTCACTGCAATTTAAAAGTTGCCACAGTGTCTGACCTTAATTAAAAAAAAAAATCACAGTTCACAAGTCAGCTTCAATAACTCAAAATACTGTATTTGACTCCAAACAAAGGCAGTCTTACTCAACTGCAGTAGTGACGACAGTTTGTTGCAGGAACTTTCTCTGAAGAGCAGGCAACTGCCGAGCACCTCAGCCACCTGACCTTCTGAACAACTTCTGCACATCCTTCTCCTGCCTCTTCCTACCCTCTCAAACCAATTCTGCGCTGCAAATTGCAGGAAGCACTTCCACTTCCTCACATTCTCACTGCTCCCATCCCAGTCTCTCCCACAAACGGGCTGAGGAATGCTCGGGAGCCAGGAGGACACTTTGAAACCCTCTCAGAGGCAAATATCAGAGGCGTTTTGAAAAGTAAATTTTAAATCCATGTGTTGAGTACTTAATTCTACTATACACACCCAGGAGCAGAGATATGGATAGAAACTCAGCGTCTGGCTTGCAAAACTGGAAGAGTTCAGTGAATGAGAACGGGGGTCATGTTCAGAAGAATCGCTGAGGCTGAAGAAGCTCCTACGGCAGCGGGACATCCTGTGGCCAGCCATATGGACAGCTGGAGCATGGGTCCTGGCAGACTTTATCTTCAGAAATAGACATACTGATTCTTCCCATTTCTCCTCAATATTCCCAAGACTTTTATGAAACAGAAACACAGGCCTATGTATTTACTTTATTCTAGCACTAATCTAGTAGCAGACATAACCTATGATCCTGAATGTAAAAATAAAGGAAAACCTGAAGCATGTGCAGAAATAAACCCTACCTCCAGTTCTTGTATTTTACTTAAAACAACTGTGTTTTTATCTCTCTTCTTGAATATTTACACTAACGAAGTTGCCCAAATTAAAATACTTTTTGTTGTCAGCAAACTAAATATAAAATCCTTTAAACACCACTGAACTAATTATCGTCTTCTGTAGCATGTCAGTGCTGAATATGTTACAAACAAAACCCACTGCACAGGGCATTACTGCTTCTGGAATGAAAATGAGTTAGAATGAGCGCCTTTCAGCAGTCTGATTTCTGCTTTTTTTTTTTTTTTTAAATTCAGAACTGGAGAAGTTGGCAGCCGTTTGGGGACATACATCCATTGAACTACCATAAACTACTAAATTTCCATCTGTTTTAAAAAGCTCCAGCTGACCTACATTTTATATTATGGATTAGCTGAAGTTTATAGAATAGCACAAACAAAGCTTGACTCTTGGCTGCTAACCATATATCCTAATCAATAAAATGTTTTGTCAGTAATATGTCCCCTGTAAAGATGAGAGTTTTCAAAAGCAAAACTCTCTGACATTTCACATACAAAACAGATAAAACCATTTGACAGATGCACTTAGATTGCAAGTAGCATCAAATTGATTAACTTTTATTTCACATACTAAACCAATTCAAATGTACCCTCTCTGTTAACAGCCCTTTCACTTATACTTTATTTCTGCTTTGATTCATTTGTCAGTAACACCTGTAACTTTTGACACTTTTTGTCCTTCTTTACATTACAGTATTCAACTGTTCAATGAAAAGGCAAGGGGTAAACTATGGACAGACTTAAGCTGGATGTTTACTGATCCAACTCGTCTATTGGGACAGGAAAAGTAGTAGTGAATGCAGTCACTTCCTCCACAAATTGGAAGTCCATCAAAGAAATTAACTATGCTAATGGTCTGAATACTCACGTATATCACTAGTAAGACACTCACATAAAGAGTGCTGGTCATCTCACATCCTTCCAATTAGATGTCCCTGTAAGCCATATTCCAAAATACATCTGTTTTTCAAAGTCGAAACAACATGTTTCCATTTTTGCCTGACCACCAACTAAACTGACAATGACTTTTCAAAACAATCCTGGTTGGACATGTTACCAGAAAATCTAACTCGACTTGTCTCGTGAGGTTTCTTTATTCTGTATGTCTTCTTCTGACTGGTCTACCTGTGCTTAACGTGTTTCTATAAGTCATTTATCTCTGCTACCTATTAACATACCAGTACACACAGGAAAGAAGAAGGAGATGAGAGTCCAGGCTGTTTTCATGGCTTTCCTCACAAATACTGTCACTTTAAATGAAGTAATGAAGAGACACCATTAGAACAACATCCATGTCACCTCAAAACACATGCTTTGATCCTAAAAACCACAGACACTCTCCGGACTCAGTTCCTGTAAAACAACATGGCACCACTAAAATCAATACAGCAGCACAGATTTGTGCTAGTTCAGTAGGTGACACAGTCTGAGGGATCGAAAGCGGGGATTCATGACAACCTAGGCACACAGCAATATTGCAAGACTCAAAGAATGGAAGGTGGAAACCTTCCACATAGGAATACTGATATATCAAGAACTGAAAAACTGAAGGTGGGATTTGTTTTAACCATCTGCAAACAACTACAACGTAAACATTTGCATCTGTGCTGTTCTACTGGGCCTGGCTGGGATGGAGTTAATTTCCTTCAGATCAGCTGATATGGTTCTGTGTTTTGGAACTGTGACAAAACCAATGCTGATAACACACTGTGTTTTGGCTTTTGCTGGGCGGTGCTTGCACAGAGTCAAGGTTTTCTTTTTTCAGAGCAGGCCTAGGGTGCGCAAGAAGCCGGGACAGCTTACCAAAGGGATATCCTGTACCATACGACACTGTGCTCAGCAATAAAAACTGGGGGAAAGGGGGAGGAAGAGGGCAATGTTTGGGGTTATGGCATCTATCTTCCCAAGTGACCCTTCCACATGCTGAGGACTTGTTTTTCAGAAAGTGGCTAAACAACTGCCTGCCAACAGCCAGCAGTGAATAAACTCCTTATTTTGCCTTGCTTGCGCGTGTGGCTTTGATTCACTTATTAAACTGCTCTTACCTCGATCCACAAGTTTTCAGCTTTTACTCTTCTTATTCTCTCCCCTGTTCTGGTGGGGGACACAGAGAGCGGCTGTGTGGGTGTTCAGCTGCTGCCCAGGGCCAACCCAGCTACTCCTCCCAGCGAATGTGCAGAAAGAATCATTTGTTTGACTCGCTGAAGTAACGATACTCCACTGACCATCAGTGAAATCCCTTGTCTACAGTAAGAGGCCAGATCGCTGTCTAGCTTGGACGCAGCCTCTTACAGAGTAGAAGTCTACATGGACTCAGATGAATCTGTCACACCTCTCTCTCACTGCTATGAGATGCCTAAGGGAAAATGTGGTCTACGGGCTATTAGGTCTGACCGCTCAGGCAATCCATGTTTTTAAAAAGTATGCGATATACCTAATATAAAATCTCATTGTGAGATGAGCCGCTTCATTACACACAGTGATACAGTAACTGCAGTCTGCCGGGCTACAGTCAGTCCTTCTATGGGCCGTGCACTCCGTGCCATACCGGAGATGCGCAAGTTCAAAGTTTACATGCGGATTTTTTCTAAATGGATGTGGCAGAGCAAGGGAGAGTAATGACAGCTGTAGCCTGAGCGCAAATGGAAAAATAAGGACACCTCTAATATTGTTAGTCTTCATTCAACGCTAGCTAAATGCTTTTGATCACTATGTGGAAGTGGTGTAGGCACCACCTGTGTCTTTGTGCCAACCGGTGAGATTACATTATGCTGACAGGGGCTGCAACAACCCGGGTAATGGCACAAGTACAGAACAGTGCTCTGTCATCAGATCACAACATTTTGAAAATATTACCACTTCTTAAAATTTCTGTATGTATGCGTTAAAACTGAGTCACCACTCCGCTTCTAACGAAGACTTGAGTGAAACCCAACAAACTGCTTTTAAGCTCTGCTACCTGCCCCTAACAGATGAGTTTCCACTTCGGTATTTGTAATATTTGTGAGAGTTCTTCTGCATTTTACGGTTGCTGTTACTGTTAGCACAATAGCCTCTACATGCCTTGGTCAGATTCATAGCCCCATGTTCTTAGTCAACTGATATCAACTATGAAGATTACGATCTTGGAGGAGGGACATAATCTGATCTAATCCATTCTTCTCTCCCACACTCTCCATTTATTTGCCAATGATAAATTGTCCCAATACAATGAAAGGGCTTGCTACAGTATGTTTCCCATAAGGATCCAAAGCACTGCTGTTAAGACACTCATATGTCAATAAAGCGAAGGTCACACCAGGATTAGTTTCACATAGAGTGGTAAACTCAGAAATTTATCAAACCCACAGTTTGGCTTTGCCCACAAAAATCCCACCATCTGTTATGTTAGAAGAATGCTTGGGGAAACTGCATGTGACATGCTCTTCTAGAGGGAAGTTTGCCAAACTTAAACCAGAGGGTCATTTTGCAAGTGATGATTGAACCAAAATCACAGAACCAGGCATGAGTCCCAGTGTAAGTAAACTGCAAGAATTGGACCTATGAATTGCGTATCACCAGTCCCAACTACCATATTTACATAAATCTGAACAGTCTTGGCCATTTTCTGCAGTAAGGCAGAGCAACTACTGGGTGACAACAGTCCTTGTTGAGACAAAGGACCTTTTCTGACAACTGGGAAGAATTCCCTGCTCCCTCCCATTCCCTCTCTCTCCAGCTTATCTGAAACACGGCTCCAATTCCCTGACAAAGACTACCTGTACCTGTAATAAAATAGCATAGATTTGAAACCAGCAGACCTTCTCCTCAGGGTCTGACCCACTGAATTCCATTGGAGCTGTTCTGCCTCTGCCCCCACAGCCCAGGGACAGCAAAGACAAGGGTCACCCACTGGGATCGTCCAAGAGTCAGTGGTGCAGGGGAGCAGAAGTCTCTTTAAAGGCAACATGCGCAAGGAGAATATGCAACTGCCTTTGGGGAGTTTACATCTGTCACTTTTTCCATCTTGCAAAGCCGCAAAGAAAATGGTGTAGGTGGACGGCTGAAGATTGCTCTTCTCAAAGGCTCCCTCCTGAAATGGGTGCCTACGCTCTAATACTGACTAAGCCACAGGGCTTTGCTTCTGATCTAATTAGATAATGATACTGTGATACAAAAGGAGAGGTTAATCTTGACTTTATCTTCAATCTCCTTTCCTTGTGTACAGTTGTAAACACCCTGGAAGCATCTGGAGCCACTTCTTCCTATGTGTTTTAGTGCCAGCACTTGCACAGGATGGCTACAAGTGTGGATAATTAGGGGAGCTGGAGAAGAGGAGGCAGAAGAGACAATCTTTTAAAATGTACTGGGCAATCCACACAAATCCTGAGGTGTGTAAGTTCCAGGGTGGCTAGCCAAAAAGACGATGACAAGAACACAGCTCTTGTCACCCCTATCCCACTCCCCTCGTCTCTGTGAAAAAAGAGACCACAGAGCGCTCCCACTCACATCTCTGAGATATGTCAGGGTGTAAGGACTACACAACGTGATTCCTCTTGAGGCTGACCACAACCAGACAATATCCTCATCAGCTCTTTCCCTTCCCCACATCAGAGGTGCTCAGGGAAGGCAAGTGTAGCCACAAGGGAAGACGGACACCCACTGTACAGACAGAGCTCTTTCTGGGAAGTGCTGTCCATTTGCAGATCTTGGGTGGTGTTATTTGCTTTCCCCAATGCAATAAAGAGACATTTCTAGCCCTCAAGAAAATCTGTCAGAAGAACACATCTACCATATTCCTCTTCCGACATGTCTCGAGTGGATGGACTGCAAGACGGGGACTGGAAGAGCAAAGTCACTCCCACTGTGAGAGAAGATCAGGTTCATGACCACATGAGGAGGAACCTGAACACACAGAAGTCTAAGAGACCTGATGAGATGCATCCCAGACTCCTGAGGAAATTGGCTGATGTAGTTGCCAAGCCACTCTCCATGATATTTGAAGTCATGGCAGTCAAGTGAAGTCCCTGGTGACTGGAAAAAGGGAAACATCGCACCCACTTTCAAAAAGGGTAGAAAGGAGGACTGTGGTAACTACCAACTCCTCAGTCTCACCTCTGTGCCTGGGAAGATCATAGAACAGATCCACCTAGAAGCTATGCTAAGGCACATGGAGAACAGTGAGGTGATTAGTGACAGCCAGCAGGGCTTCACCAAAGGCAAGTCCTGGCTGATCAACCCAGTGGCCTTCTCCGATGGAGTGACTGTATCAGTGGGCAAGGAAAGAGCCACCGATGTCAGCTACCTGGACTTATGAAAGGGCTTTGACATGTTCCCCCACAACATCCTTCTCTCTAAACTGGAGAGATATGGATTTGATGGGTGGACTGTTCAGTGGATGAGGAATTGATTGATTGGTCACATCCCGAAGGCAGCAGTCAATGGCTCAATGTCCACATGGAGATCGGTTACAAGTGGTGTCTCTCAGGGGTCCGTACTGGGACCAGTACTGTTCAGTATCTTCATCAATGACATAGACAGTGGGATTGAGTGCACCTTCATCAAGTTTGCTGACAACATCAAGCTGAGCTGTGTGGTTGACACACCTAAGGGACAAGATGCCATCCAAAGGGACCTGGACAAGCTCAAGAAGTGGGGACATGTGAGCCTCATGAAGTCCAAAAAGGCCAAGTGTAAGGTCCTGCACCTGGGTCGTGGCAATCCCCAGTATCAATACAAGATAGGGCATAAAGAGACTGCAAGCTGCCCTGCCGAGGAGGACCTGGGGGTACTGGTAGATGAAAAGAGCTAGACATGAGCCAATAATGTGTGCGTGCAGCTCAGAAAGCCAACCACAACCTGGGCTGCATCAAAAGAAATGTGGCCAGCAGGTCGAGGGAGGTGATTCTGCTCCTCTGCTCTGCTCTTGTGAGACCCCACCTGGAGTACTGCATCCAGCTCTGGAGCCCTCAGCACAGGAAAGACGTGGACCTGTTGGAGTGAGTCCAGAGGGCCACAAAGATGATGAGAGGGCTGGAGCACCTCTCTTATGAAGACAGGCTGAGAGAGTTGGGGTTGTTCAGCCTGGAGAAGAGAAGTCTCCAGGGAGACCTTATTGCGACCTATCAGTACTTAAAGGGAGCTGATAAGAAAGATGGGTACAAACTTTTTAGCAGGACCTGTTGCAATAGGACAAGGGGTAATGTTTCTAAGCTAAAAATAGGTAGATTTGGACTAGATATAAGGAAGACATTTTTTACACTGAGGGTAGTGAAATGCTGGCACAGGTTGCCCAGAGAGGTGGTAAATGACCCATCCCTAGAAACATTCAAGGTCAAGTTGGATAGGGCTCTGAGCAACCTGATCTGGTTGAAGATGTCCCTGCTTATCGCATGAGGGGTGGACTAGCTGACATCTAAAGGCCCTTTCCCGCTATTCTATGATTCTCTCAGTGGATCTTGCAAATCAAAGCACATATCCTTATTTTGCATAAAACCTTGGTATTTTCCTTCTGCATTCCAAGATACACAATCGTTCCAGTTTTCTGTCACCAGCAAACCACTACTCAAATAGGAGTAGCACACATTTACTGGCATGTAAGCATTCTCTTCTTTACAACCAGCAGGAAAGTAAGTTGCAATAATGCTCAGCTAATAAAGAAGGAAATTCAGACAATGATGTAGGCAGCTATAAACAGGCAAACTTGCCCAAACATGTATGAATTGGACCCACCACTGACACACGAGAGCTCCAAACCATTCTTTCTTCCAGCTTCTAAAGAAAACAAGAACAAAGCACAAGCAATCTAATTACAAGAGAAATGACTGAGAGCAGAAAATTACTCAACTTATGTAATGCACTAAGTCCCTATTGAAAAAGCATCAGCAAAATGCTGTCTTTTCTTCTTACCACTCTTTACACCACTGGCATTCAGGTGGATAAAACAGCTTCCATTTTACAGTAATTTTTCCTGCTATTTAACTTCTTACGCTGTTAATCCAGTAGCAACAGACTTGAACCACTTCTATGCAACTGATACTCTTCTGCTTTTCATTTAAAAAAAAAAATCAGGTTGTTACTTCTTTTCTATAATTATATTATCTTGTCACTACAACAGAGGAGGAATATACACCTCTATAAAAATGTTATCTTCAAAATATTTGTTACAGTGATACACAGCCAGTTTTTGTACATAAATAAATATACCTCAGTGTATGGGCATATGTGCACGTACACACATATATATGTGAAAACAGAGTTAATATGTATGGATATATATACTCACACACATATTTACACGTATCTATATAAACATCTTAGATGTATCTACATATATACACATTATATTGAACATATTTAGCTATAAAGACTATGCACATAAAATATATTTATAGATGTCTAAAAAGAAAGTGTAATAATCTTGGTAAGAAGAAATACACTACTCTGCACTCCGAAAGGTGGGGGGGGCTCTGATGCTCTGAGACATACCTATATCGGATGATTTCTGGTGACACATTTCCACCATCACATAAACATGCCTTGCACTCTCTCATTTGTAATGCTGAGTATCTGGACAGGAGTTGGAATCCCAGTCAGGACAAGTTTTATTAGGTTAAAACTGTGGGTGATGGAAGGGAGTGGGAAATAGATGGCCTTTGCTTTATTAGCCTGGTGGTCAAAGGTCTAGGCTGGCCCGAACAACATATTGATTGATATTCAACACTGACATTTCACATGAACTGCATTAGCTTCTGTATTTTTTAGAATGCAGTTTTAGCAGTAAACCACACCAATGAGCAGAAAAGTGTCTTTTAGGTACTAGGCAATACTCTTCCTTCATCAAGCTTTATTCATTTCAGTTAATTTATATCAGGGATGAATTTGGTCCAAACCATCTATCATAAGACAACACTCCTGGCAAACTATCAATACCTGTTCCTTGGGTAAACTCTATCCATTATGCCTTTGTGGTGATTTCAAGGTTCATTTGGCCGTGTACTTTTAAAGTGGTATAGTATGAACGCCCGAGATGAGTTGTAGGTTGGATTCAAAGTTAGTTTTATTTATTGCAGAATGAGTGTCACTTTTTGCCCCAAGTCACTTTGCTTGGGGAGTTTATTTTTACTACCTGTCAATAAGAATCAAATGCTGAGTGTTAAAATGCCACAGCTATGCCCCACAGGGGAAGGCCTGCTTTATTTTTATTTGTTTGATTGGTTTTATAGTGTGTATGTGCCATACCTAGAGTATATGGGATTCAGGAGACTGATGTTAATACTTCTGTTTGAAAAGGCTAAAACTAAATCTGTTAAGTGTTGTTGTGCATATTCTGAAGTTTTATCTTTTTTTTTGGTGTCCCCAAGTGTCATACTACTACTGGACAAGACACAATCATGCTCTATGAACATGCAGTCTTACAGTAATCCCAGGGTTCATAGACGTGTGCCTACTTCAGGTAACGTATTTCTCCTTGAAGTTGACATCGTCTTTCTCCCAGGCAAGAAATCAAATAGTCAAACTTAGTCAGGAACATCTGTCAAGCTCCTCTGACTGTTTTTGATATAGCAGCTCACACAAATAGTCATAACTCAGCCTTTAAGACAGAAGAACCTGATTTATTATAATTACAAGTGGCAGCAACTCGATGCCCTGTTTGCAGTTACTCACAACTTCCTGAAACTTTCATATGTGAGGGTAAAAACACGCTGGCGTGAGTTTAATGATGATTTACATCACAGGGAAACTTTCCATAGGCTTAAACAAGTGACTAGCCAGGCACATTATTCCATTTATTTTTAAATAGAAAGCTTAGAAAAAATCAAATTAACTAAGAATGTCCAAAAATGTTCTTTGCTAAGTTACATGACAAAAGGCCAGTCACACTGAGCACAGACATCAAATCAAGGCTTAGAGGACCAGCCATACTAAGGGTGTAAACACAGCTCCCTGAAACAGCCACTCCCAAGATGCTCAAAGGAAAAGGACAGGATCATTGTTCCTGGAGGAAAGCCCACCAAGATTTGTCAACGGGACCCTCTCCTTGGAACACCCTGCAAAGGAGAGGAGGCAATGGCCTGCAAGGGAACAGGACTTACCGTGTCATGCAGGGGGAACAGAAGTTTAGGATGGTGTAAAACCAGCCATGGGGTGGCTACGGGAATTACGGAGAGTCAGAAATACTTATCACAGGATGTTTAGGGGAACTGACAAAGTCAGGGAAAGGGATGGATCAAGAACTGAGGATGAGCAACCTGAGAAAACAGATAGAAAAGAGGATTAAGGGGGCCAGAGGCATCTGAACAGACAGCTGGTCAGCATACCTGTCTGACTGAGCCCTGCTCCTGCTCACCACAGCCCAACCTGTGCTCTTCCTAAACACTATTCCCAACCTACCACACGAATACACTCTCTACTGTGAGCCCGTGTCCCTGAACGCTAGCAAATATCAGGACACACTCACCACTGGAGTGAGCGGCTGCAAACCTGAGGGCTTGTAGGTCCAGATGCCAACAACTGGAGGAGGCGGGAGTCTGGGACAGTGATTGGATTGATGGAGTGTGCAAACCCCACCAGTGGCGAGCCTACCTTGTGTGCGTATGCAACCCACATGCAGCCAGCAGAAAGGAAGAGTAGCGATCCACCATCAATGGTGGTCAGGTTTGGACAAGTGCCATCTGTGTTTAGGTGGGTGCCATAAAGGCAATTCTGTGTTTGTGCTGGTCCATATGGCTGGCTGAACATATGGCACATACAGATGCGTGGCATGTGCCTGTTGGGAATGTGTGCCCTGACTCGTTACTAACTAGACCTGTAAATACAGAATTGAGGCTGCCAAGTGCCAACTGGGATGGGGTAGGAGGAATCCCTGTGGGACCTGAAGCCCCACCAGATTCAGCTACTGCCATCAGTCTCATTTTACAATCACCATAATTATAAACTCTTGTAAACTTCTTGTGAAGAACTCAGTTCTCATTACAAACCAGATCTGACCCAAGAAAGGTCTCTGATCCAGCACCTGCACATTTATTTACTTGTTTACTATCAGTTGGCTCACAGAATCACAGGGTTGGAAGGGACCTCTGGAGATCATCTAGTCCAACCCCCCTGCCAGAGCAGGGCCACCTTAGAGCAGGTTGCACAGGAACGCGTCCAGGCGGGTTTGGAATGTCTCCAGAGATGGAGACTCCACCACCACCCTGGGCAGCCTGTTCCAGTGCTCTGCCACCCTCAAGGGAAAGAAGTTCCTTCTCAAACTCCTCTGGGGCTCCTCTGGGGCAAATTCTCCTTCAAATAATTCTCCAAGATGCAGGGTCAAAACCAAAAGCAAAGTGAGTAACTTTTCATGGCCAGCTGTGCACAGATGCTCCCCTCCGCATTCTTGCTTGTCTTTCTGACTCAGCTTTCTCTGGTGGCAGCATACGACCTTCACCTCTCAGAGTGGAGAAAAAAAAGCAACTCAGTCCAGGCAGCCACCCACAGGCTTCAGCTTTATAAGCCTCAAATAGTTATTTTAGACAGCTGGGCCTCAATATTCATATTCAATAAGTTGGCTGAAGTTTGTGGCTTTTTGACCCAGAAAAAACACTGCCCTTTTTCTAATAGTAAACATTTACCTTCAGTCCCCTTCCCTTTAATTGTGCACTCATTTACCAATTCTAGCCCTGTCATGCTGGTGCTATTAGAGTGTTTAATTTACAAAGCACTTGAGGTAATAACTGGATCAGGACTAAAAAAAATTATACTAACCATGCTCTGTTGGTGCAGCCTCATCCACTTGACTGCTTCTACAAGCACAAAATAGATGCAAAAGGGCAGAATTTAACTCCATTACTTAACAAGAGTGTAAAAACCTTCAGGTTTTTTCTTCAAATTTCATATTAACTAGGTGCATCAGTTCCTTTGATATTTCTTTATCTTGTCCGTAATAAAAGCCTGCTCTCCGAAGATGAGCATGAGACAGAGCGGAGGTCTCATTCTCATTTACCCAGGAACCTGACCACTCCTTCTCTCTCCTGTAGCAGATGTACTGCAATTATAAACAACATTTGTTATTATTCTAAACATGCAAAGCAGGAAGAAATATGATTCTTACACAAAAGATGTAGGCTGTAGATACTAGATGAGTGGCAGATGGTAAATTATCTTGTAAAGCCAAGGTCTCTGCCATTTATTTTTCTTTGCAACAGATATATAAAGAAAAACGAACAAACAAACCAGCGGTTAATTCAGTTCGACTATTATGTAATTCCACGTACTCCATTCTGCAAAGAATTTGGACGGCTTCATCTCTATCATCTATGAAGAGAATTAAGTCTTCAGACTGCATCTATTTCTCCCTCTGAAATCAGCAAAGTCTAAACAAACTGTAAATGAGAATACAAGCCTAACAGCCACAAGAAAGTCCTCTCTGGAAGCGCAGTTACAAAGGTTCCCACAGCGTGACTCAAGGCATACTGCGGCATGCATCTCCAGCCACACCATCTCCTAGACAGAATTTTTTTTTTTTTTTTATTTCAGAGACACTTACGTAGCACTAGACCTTCTGTATTTTATACTACCACTTACATTCTGTAACAAACATCCATTCCAAAATCTTCTTTTCTAAGAGATGAAGTATCCAAAGGCCAAATTAAAACAAACGTCTGCACTAAAGCATATAATTCCCAAGGGAGCCATTTTCAAGTATCCGAGTCATCACCAACGGGACATTTCAACAGACCTCCTGACAATTATTTCAGGAACAAATTAAATATATAAGAACATCTACATGTAGGAAGCTATTGAGATTCAAAGAGTTACTGAAAGCAACAAAAATTGCTTGTCCTTCTATGGATGTGCTTTGACCCTTTTCCATCATACTTAACAAATTGTTTTGGGGATGAACAAGTTAAAGAATTGGTTGAAAAGGGCAGCAGCTCTTCCATACCTATTTTATTATACCATAACATCTTGTCACGTATTTGAAAGTCAGTGAAAATGTGACTACATTTGGATGGATTTGGGGACCCTCAGTCTTTCCATTTCCTAATTAACATAGGCTTTGACAGCAAGAAGAAGGTGCTTGCCACAGCTTGGTCCTGGGCTTGATGAGAAGGACTCTGCTAGTCCTAGCTGTGCTTGTAAATTACCTTTATACCAGAGAATTAAATTTTCCACACGGTACAGTTTAAGTAAGCACTTGTGGTTTTGCTGTCCTCTGTACCAATGCTTTTAAACAAAAATTGCCAGCTTCTAGGTTCAAAGCCAGCACAGCAGGCAAGCAATCTGAACCACTAACATCTCAGCTTGTTACTGTCCCGATGCTTTTGGAAGAGAAAAAAAGAGAGATTTTGTGCAGAAGTCTCTGACACGAAACTTGGTAATATAGAATGCATGTGATGTCTTTTGGAAGTAATACCTAAAAAAAGAGGGCCATTTCATTGCCATGGATGTCATGTTTCAACAAGGTCTTATATTAAAGTTCTTAAATGAATTAATCTGACAGGAAGGTATGTGGCTGGTTATCAAAGAAATGAGAAAGTAGATTAAGCAACAGGAAACAAAAGAGTAGGAGTGGTCAATCAATGAAACAAGCTAACCTCTAAGTCTCAGGGAATCTTTACTGGGCTATGTGCCACTCATGAATGGTTTGAAGAAGGGGGCAAATATTGAGGTGATAGCATGAATGCCAAAAGCCCGCTTAGGTTCAGAGAGCAAGTGAATGACTTTACAAAAGAAAAATCCCTAGAGAGCTAGTAAGCACAAAAATACTACATCTAGTTCAGAAAACCTCTGAGCTGCAAGCTGCAAGAACCCGGGGAAACATTGCTACACGTTTGCCTGCACTTGAACTTTTCCGCAAGCATCCATCTCTACCCGCTGTCAGAGAAGGGACACTGGGCCAGGTGGACCTTCTCTGACTGGGTACAATGGTAAGCTGACCTAAACTCACAGCTTACTTTTGTCAAAAAATCAGTCTTATGTTAGACACATATCTTTACGCACCTCAAGAGTGTGCAAGTCACAGGGGTTCTGGAGATAAGGCACAGCCTTTTTGGCTAATGCATTTCAGTTCTGCCTCAAGGACATCTTCAGGCTGAACATCCACCCTTCAGTTTGCAATGCTTTAATTTTAAATCCAGATCACTTCATTCCCACGTGCTAAACTATCACGTAAATTTTGCTGGGATTCTCGTTGCGTGTTGTTTGGAATAAGTCTTGAGATGGTAATTTTAACAGTAAGACCAAACTTTGTTTTACAGTAGAGGACAAAGACAGCCATCAGTTTAACGGGTACAGCTGTGAATCATAACGCAGTTGAATATTCTGCCCAGAGAGGTCATGGAGTCTCCGTCTCTGGAGACATTCAAAACCCGCCTGGATGCATTCCCGTGTAAACTGCTCTAGGTGACCCTGCTCTGGCAGGGGGGATGGACTAGATGATCTCCAGAGGTCCCTTCCAACCCTATGATTCTGTGAATATTCCCTGTCAGGGTCCCGCACATTTTGAGTAGTATCATATTCCCTGAACCCTGTCTTCCCAAAGCCAGTCAGTTTACCTACAAGAACTACAGGGAAGTGCGAAGCAATTAATTTCTTTGAGAATACAGAGCTGAACTCTGAGATATTAAATCTCCTGAGAACAAAGGACCTGCCTTAGTAGGCAGGTAAGTTTAGACCCCATGGGCTTCCAGAAGGCACTTCCCGAAATGGCATGTAAATATACAAGTAAAAATGGACTCTAACAGCATTTTTATTCTTGAACTAGCTTCTATTCTTGGTTGCTTTTGCGATTTCTCTTTCCTTTTACTGAGGCTATGGAGAACCTTGATCAACCATCTGACAGCTGAAGCTTTCAATTGAAAAATTACTCTTGCTTCATCTTCCTTCAGACGATCATCAGAGTATGCACCAAATGCTACTCTGAAATATGAAAAAAGTACACCCATATGATGGTACATGCTGTCTCTACCTCCTCAACACCTCGAGCAAGACAAGGCTGCCTATGGGCAGAGGACAGCAACGCATTTCATCAAATCCCACTCAGTGTACAGAAAGTTGTAGTGGAGGGCTGTCAAGGTGAGTTACAACCAGCCCCCAACCCATGCTTACTGTGAGATGGAAACACTGGGGACCGTAGCTCAAATTCCTGACAACCCATCATCACCACTGCCATCACCACTTCCCTGGCATAAAAATTCTGAAAGGTTTTAATTGGTATCTCTCTAAAACTTCCCTCCTCGGCTACAAGTTTTCACAAGAGCAACTAACAAAATTTATTGTATTAAAACATTACCTAGAATGAGAAACATTCAGGTCATTGTTATGCTTAGCGTCTATAAACAATATGGCAAAGAAGAAAAATATGTTCTACTCACACAAAGACTCAGTGACCAAAACTCACTGAATCAAACACAGACACATTTCCAAAAAAAGCTCCAGGCACAAAAAAAAAAAAACCAACCCAAATAAACCCACAACAACAGCAATGGGTTCTGCATAGAGGAAAATAAGCAATGCTGAAGTAAGGTCATACTCAGCTGTCATCTTCAGCTGGGAAACAGGAGAAGGATTGGACAAAGGGGCTGACCAAGACTTGTCCCCAGTAACCTCTATTTTACAACAACCCATGCAAGAGGATGCTAGGAAGAGTTATATATCACTTAATAAAACTCTGAACTATTCAAGTAACAGTGACTACTCAGTATATTTTTACCATCTTGAGACAGCTTAAGTGTTAAAAGAAAAACTGCATGGATTTTAACAAGGTTGAAACATACACTTAGAAATCCTCTGCTAAAAATCATGTTTCATTTTCATTCATTTTGCTGACGTTTTAACTCGCTTAAAGAGAACGCAGAAACCGTTTGCCAAGAGAGCTTTTTACTAGTATCGCCACTCGCTTCAACCAGCTTAACTTGCTGCTTCTTCCTAACATATGGATCTCAATTTGCATACATCCTGCTCTCCGAGATGAAAACACGCTCACTCTCAGACACAGCAGGCAGAAACGGCCGAAAACAATACAACCCATCTGTCAGAAAAAGGCGATAAAAAAAAAAAACAAAACCAAAACGATCCCAAATGCTCTCTTGCAAAGTGGGTTTTGCTCTTTACTGTTCTGCATCTTTTCCTCCCATCTTAGCAACAGCGCCTGGAGCAGCCAACCAGGGCCCGGGCGGCGGGGCCAGAGCATCACCGTCACATCATCCCCGCCGGGTTACTGCAGTGCATCGCCCGCCAGTAACCGCGCCGTACTGGGCCAGAGCCGGGGCCCTGCCTGCGGCACCTCTACCGCAGTGCACCTGCCGGGGATGAGGACAGGCTTTTTTTCCAACTCCTCCAGCCAGGATTAGCAAATAATTTAGGGCAAATCCTCCCCTCCCCTCTTTCATTTGGGTCTTTGCATATCTCCGGCGGGAAA